>CM045744.1:32421475-32463975 GCA_024760905.1 Plotosus lineatus | reverse complement strand
ATTGTTTGAAGTTACAGCTGATTAGTGAACATTCGTTAACTACAAATCTCATCTATGACCAGGTTAATAATTATAACTGGTAAAGAGTTAACAATAATTATTCATAAAAACAGCTAAAGATTAAGCCTGATGTTAATTGGGCTGTTACAAATGGCTAAATTAGGCTATTAGCTGGATTATTTCAAGCATTTTTTTTTTTTTTTTTTTTAAATCTGTTGGGTTTTTACACCCGAGCCTAGTTGCTCATCAGGCCGGTGCTTATCCCCGATTTCTGTAGTGTGAAGTGACCAGGAGTTCAACTCCTCCTGAATGGGACGCGAGTCCATCACATGTTACCTTCCCAGTATATTTTTACTGGCACCCATTTATACTGCTGGGTGAACAGAGGCACACTTGTGGTTGAGACCTTGCCCAGGGGTCTTAGGACAGTGGGGGTCTCAGTGGGATTTGAACTCACAACCTCCCGATCATGAGCCCAGCACTCCAACCACTACACCACCGGCCCCACTATTTCAAACATACACAGCATAAAAAAAAGTTCGAAATTTTAATTTATAAAAACCACTTTCCGGTATTTAGGTCAGCTTGAACAAAAACTCAACACTTTTTTTCTAAATAAAAAAAAGTTTATTATGAGGTGATGTAATTATGTACAGAGGGTGAGTTGAGTGTCACTGAGCCACTGCACAGGAACAGTGGCAAAAAAAAAAAAAAGTTGGAATTTTTTTGTTTAATTTCTACATTTATGGATACAGGTGAAGTGTCACTTTAATTCTCTTTAAATTGTCTCAAAGTTTTGGCATATACAACTCAAATAATGAAAACAAAACTAAAGCAAGATTCTATTAGGCATGTAAATCAGTCGGTGATACTGCGCTTTAGCATCAGACATTAATGTAAAAGCTATATCGAGCAAAATAAAAATATATTTAAAAGTGAAAACAAACCATTGCCCCTGAATGGCCCCGTCCCTTGCCAAACATCTTGTGATTTGCTTTTGAATCAGGTCATGTCGTATAAGGAATCCTTTATTGCATTAACGAGAAAATTCTTCCCCTTAATTTTGTACATCACATTAACCAAATATAATTTATCCAAATTTAAATGCAACTCATTCAGAAATAATTACAAGCTGCTCCCTTAATAAACTCGCACCAACTCACTCCTCTTCGTGTGTGCACTAGATCTTGTTTCAACCAAAATGGTGTCATCAAAAACACAAAGTGAACGACTATTCTGAGTTGAAAATAAGTGGAAAAGGTCATAAAATCGTACCGAATGTATGGGAATCATTATAGGAAATTATCAATTAGTAAGATTTCTTTATCAATACAAACTATCAGGAGTCCAGTTGAGCGATTATTAAATAGTCTGATCGATCTTTACAAGCTTAATTTCTATAGTTTGTATTTTGATATTTTAACCATGACATAATGTCTGGTGAGATTTGAGCTCTGAGCAGGCCAGTAGCTCTGTTGTAGCTAACGGCATTTGTATTGGTCTGTTCAACATAACAGTAGAACATCACTCTGTAAAGCTGATTTAGCGGAGCACCATAGGCAGGAAATATTGCTTGGATGGTTGTCTTCTGCTCGTTTAGTATTACGCGTGACCACTACAGGAAAACCAAAGTCGCTGAACTTACATGTCAACAGGTAGAAATTAAAAAAAAAAAAAAAACAAAAAAAAAAAACAAAAAAACAAAACTGATTTATTATTACAAACAAAGCTGAAACCCTACCAGAAATAATCTCATACACCATTGCTCAGTGTGGCACAGAATTTAAAAACAACGACAACAACAAGCATCTACCTGCAGTCAGAAAACAAACCACTGGGTAAAAGTTCATGGAGCAAATGCAGAAATCATTAGCTAGACAGAATCTGAATTTGCTAAATCAATAATTAAAGTGATGAGACATATTATACAAATGAAAGCAGAAATCCGTTAATGAAAGGAAGGGTACTGAAGAGCAAACCCAGGCCTGGGCACCTATCAATTGACATCTGTCAGGAGCATTGCTTTTGAGCTGTGCCAAAATGTATGTATTAGTGTATTAAATAGGAAAAACACACAGAAGAGATTTTTATGGGTAATTTTTTGTTGTAATGTATGAAGTGATTACACCTCTTGCTCCAAGTGACTGTGTTTGCCTCATTTTTATTCAAATATTATCCCCTCGGAATAATGATTTTAATCCCGAGACGGCATACCAATCGGGTCACACCATTCCCGTGTATACTAATATCGGATTGTATGCCATTCCATGAGAAGTCTTTCCTGCTACTTATCTTCAACATAGATACATCCACATGCCGTGACGCTAACTGAAACACTCACATGCTAAATGTTTGTACCAGTTGACTCATGTTCAGTGAGTGTGGTTGTCTCTTGGGTTTCAATGTCTATAATTATAAAAGCATTTATAATGTGAAACAAAGGTGTGGCGACAAACAGATCCAATACATTTTTTTACAGGTGGGTTGATGGATGGTGGTATGATTCAATGGACGGGTAGACAGATGGATGAATAAGATCATAAGCCAAGTGCTTCCAGCAGCTATTTTTTTTAAAGGATTTTATCTGGATTCTCCCTAATTCAGGGCCAAGTCCCACCCACCAGACAGCTTCCCTATCAGTGGAACGTGCCATCAGCTCAACGCGCACACATGAGCTTACAAATACCCACAATTGGTTCAAGACAGAGTGCTTGACAGGGGGGAAAGAGTATGCCCTGAGAGTAAGACCAGTCGTGTTCTCCTGAAGTCCCTGTGGATTGCAGTTGCATGACTGGGATTTGGACGTGCTCTCAAGGGAACATAGCAAATGTTTTTATCTTATGGCACTTGGGGGCTTCTTTCTTACCTAATCAAAAATAAATATCACCAGTATTTTCTTTTGCTAAAACATAAAACAGCTACCGTATTCGACGTAATAAGCGCTCTGCTCCAATAACTGCCCCCTCAATGTTTTTTATTTTCCGTCTAATAACCGCCCATGTGTACTGGGAGCAAAATGGTAGATCAAACTTACCAATTTTATTCCATCAGTCTCTGTAACGGTAAAATGAGGCGTTCACTGATTGTAAACGTGAGTTTACACAGTATTTCAAGACCCTCTGCCACTGGGGAATGTCTATAATGTTCATCAGTAACAACACATTTGATTGTTCCGCCGTGTTTTAAAAAAACAGGAAAATATTTTGCTGTCTTCTCTTGGTAAAAGTCCAACAACTGATGAACTATTAGAAAGTGCTACAGCAAAACTATGGGATGCTCGGAATGAATGGAGCGATGAGCCAGATATGGACCTATCTGAAAGTGATGAGGAGGATTTTTCACCCAATTCTCCTGCTCACTCACTTCATAAATTTAAACACTTGGCTTATGTTCGTGTTGATTGGTTCAACGTGCCATGTGCTAAAGTTGACATTCATCTTGATTGGCTCGATTTTACTTCCTGGAAAATGTTTCAAGGAACAGCACCGGGAAAAAAGGGTAAGGGGTATTTTATGAATACATTTATGCTGTTTTCTGTTTATTTTCAACTTTCATGTAAGTAGTTTGGTTGATACCACAAAATGAATAACACAAATACCAGTAAAACTCTTTTATTGTTCTGTTATTATTCATGTTTTCCGCCTTGATGGTAATAAGCACTCACCGTTCCACTCCGCTGGTAAATTTTAATAAGTGCCCACCTACTCCAATTTTTTAAAGTGCCTGGGCGCTTATCACGTTGAATATGGTATATCTACTCAAGGCATGGACGACAGAAGAACACTGAAGGTATGCTGTCATACTTGGGGAAATGATCCAGATATCAAAAGATCCTTGTCGTGAGTTATAAGCTGGGGCCTCCATAGATTGTTTGTCAGCTCCTTCGGTTTACCAAATTTCCCTGCTTGCAACACATCGACTTTGCGAACTGACTGTTCACTGCTATCAAGTATATCCCACCCCTTGAGAGGTGCCACTGTAACTAACATTAGACAGACAGGGGGGGCCAACGTATGGGTAGGAAGACTGACAGACAGGCAGCAGAAATTGGATGATACGATACTAATTCATCCTGTTAACTGAGGGAATCTCTGCAAATCTCTGTTGCAAGAGGTGCGGTGACAGCATTTTGAAGAAAATTGCTCACTGTGTACACGCACATTATCTGTTTTGTATCCGTCCGTGTAACAGCATACATGCAATTTTATTGTTATTCTAATTTCTATTTGCAAGAATTTGATTACAAGCTAATATCAGCTTTTTATCATTACTGCTTTTTAAGTACCACTATCAGCGCCGGCCGTTTTAAAAAAAAAAAAAAAAAAAAAAACCCTATCAGTCGACCACTAATTACAATTACTTAAACTGCAGTTGTTCATTTGCCAGCAACACCAATAAGGCCTATTTAACAGGACAGTGTTCAATGAATGGGAGTTAATTTTCTCCAAACACTCAGACACACAAATTAGGATTTTTTTTTTTTTTTACAAATATTACTATCTGCTGTTGGTTTATTAAAATATATCCACAAACAGAAACACTTATATACAAGCTACATCATTAGACCAACAACCACACTGCCTCAAGGGAGAGGCTGAGAACGCCATTGCTGTGATTCACTGAGCAGTTTCATTGCTCCACCACCACTTCTCATGCTGTCTCTCTCACACACACACACACACACACACACACACACACGTGCGCGCACAACACTCAGAGCACATAATGAGATGCTTGCAGTCAGAGTAAGTCTATTTTGTATGGCTCCAGCAGCAGTAGAGAGCTTGGTCGCTGAAGCTCTTCTGCAGCCCAACCAGACAGGCGCGCGCGCACACACACACACACACACACACACACACACACACACACACACACACACACACACACAAGCCCACCGACAGTGTTGCTACGGCAACGCACAGGACAGGGCCCTGAAGCTCCACCGCCTGAAGACACACACACAGACACACACACACGCACACCACTGAGGTGAAGTGAATTAGAATGCATATGCGCTTGGACATACACCCACAGTAGGTGGTTTTTTTTTTTTTTGGTTTTTTTTTTTGCATTTCATCATCTGGAGGTTTTTATAAGCGAATCAGAATGGTTGCTCTGCAAAGCCAACGACCCAAAATCTGCCTCCAGTTTTTCAAATAACACTAGAGAATGTAAGCATTGATCCAATAAGGAGGAAAAGAGATCTCTGCAGTCAAAACCAAGTAATAAAGACGTAATTCACCGAGTACATCAGCGGGAAGAACATTAGCACAGATATCTGTTAAAATCCACCATGTCAGTGCAAGTTCAATATTCATATTTCACCGACATTCACAGCTACCATGATTATTCTATTATCTTTTGTTTCATTTGGGCAGGCATGCTTTTTATGAAATCTCCCAGAAGGCACCCAATATTTATGCGTGCGGAAATCTGTCCTACAGATTTCGTTGCTTTTATGTGTTCAAATGTTAGAAAACAACATCAATATTGCTCATTATGAATGGGGAGGTAGTAATTATTATTAATGGCGCAGTGTTTTCACAGCCACTAGCATGTGGCAAAATCTGAAAATCTCAAAAAATGCAGCCAGTAAGTGGTATAAGAATCTGTCAGCATAGAAACAAATGGAGACAACAAAAATTTCAATAATTATTCAACAAAATTACTGAGGAATTGGATTCTTGTGTGCATCTTTTACACAGTTACAGCATTTAGCAGATGCTCTTATCCAGGGCAGCTTACAATTATCTTTTTTTTTAATATAGCTGAGCAATCGAGGGTTAAGGGCCTTGCTCAAGGGTCCAACAGTGGCGATGGTGTGGACTGAACTGCTGACCTTCAGATTAGTAGCCCATCACTTTTACCACAAAGCCACCACTGCCACATCTTTTCCTGTCTGGGTGGGAGGTGTAGTTACCGAGGGGGCAAATCATTCAAAAAAGTGTTCAAAAATATTATGTGATTCACATCCAATTAAAAAAATTAACATTGCTTATTTGTAGACATAAAACAATGTCCTATTGATTTGGACATGGTATTATTAGTGCAGTAACTTGCTGCCAAAAAAAAGAATGGACAAAAAAGGGACTCCGTATATCAAGACACCCAAAGGGGGCAGAAATGCAGTGGGAGTGGCAGTGGATCAGACAGATTTACCAAATATGTAATCGAAGCTTTATCGACCAAATTGAGCTAGTCTTAAAATATTGCACAGCTGCCAAAAAAACCTTTGCAGTATTAATAAAATAAAAAAAGTAAATAAAACAAAAAAAAATTACATTAAATGAATCATAATTAAATCAAATACGTTTTTCAGAAACCAAGGAAAAGTGCAAGTGTGCCAGTGATGTACAGAACCATTTCTAGAGCAAGTTATACTGTAAAATCTCAGGGAAGGAAAAGAGGATAATGGGATGGAAAATATCAGCATATCAGAAATGCATGTACACCATGGTGATTTTGTTTCTCCCAAACAAAGGCAGAGAAAAAGAAGGAAATGTGTCTCCCTTTTCCAGTGCCTTTTGTGTGGTTTTCTGATGCAGTGGGATGGAAATTTAGCTGAAATTTGGCAACCCATGCAAATGACATTAGTTCTTATGTGCGCGCGCACACAGCCAAATATGAGTTGTGAATTAATTATTACATCATATTGTTTCTTTCTTTTTTGGTGTGAACAATTTCGGGTGAAATAAAGTGAAAAAAACCAGGCATGAAGCTAGTGAAGGGTTACAAAATGTTTAAACTCTTAGAAATAACGATGGGCAGTGCAATGGCATAGTGGTTGGCATATCTGCTTCATAGCAAGGAGGTTCTGAGTTTGAGTGCCGGGATTGGGGGGTGGGTTTTTTTCTTTTTTTTGAACATTCTCCCTGTGTTTGTGTGGGTTTTCTCCAGGTATTCTGGTGGATTCCCACAGTCCAAAAACATGCACAGAAGGATAATTAGCTGTTTTAAATCAACCCCAGATGCAAGTATGAGTGTGTGTGTGTGTGTGTATATATATATATATATATATATATATATATATTATATATATATATATATATATAGACACATATAGAAATATACACACACACATACATACATGTATATATATTATATATTATTTATATAAATGCCACAAAACAAGGCCTATTATGCAATATATATATACAGTGATACCTCAACTCACGAACATAATTGGTTCCCAGAAAGTGTGTGTAAGGCGAAAAGTTCGTCTTCCGAACATTTATTTCCCATAAGAAACCATTAAAATGAGAATAATCCGTTCCCAGGTCCCCATAAAACATAATTTTCTACTAAATAAGCCTTAAAACTACACAAAAATATACCTTAATTTATGTATAATAAATGTCTATTGTATTGTAATTAAAGAAATAAACTGTACTGTATAATAAAGTCGTTTTATTTACCTTTGTGATGGTAGTTGATGGCTTAATGGAATTGAGTGGGAGGAGGAGGGAGTGGGAGGAGGAGGGAGGGAAGGAGGGAGTGGGAGGAGGAGGAAGGGAGTGGGAGGAGGAGGAAGGGAGGGATTACTGTTTGGAAGGAGTGTTTGGAAACACGCATGGCCACACACGCACCCTTAATAGCTTCCTTGTTCTTAAGGATTGTGATAGACTTAGCGTACTGGTACTGGGACGCTGAGTCACACAAACGCACACCTCGTTCGTGTTTTTCAATGATCTCCGCCTGTGGTGGGGTCTTTTTCGGTCCCATAATAGCAAAAGTACACTCAATATGGTCCAAAATGTCGAGCAAACACAAACCACTTCCGCATTCAAAGAAAGGGGTGTGACGAACTGTGACGCCGTGAGCGTGCGTCAGCTTCTCGTGGCCGCCACCGTGGCGCTGTTCGACCGTTTGATTCGTCCGCCGAAAACTCGTTCGTCAGCAGAGACAATATGCTCACAAATTTAATGTTCTTGAGGCGAAAAGTTCGTGAGCTTAAGCGTTCGTCAGCGGAGGTTTTACTGTATATATATATGTGTGTGTGTGTGTGTGTGTGTGTGTGTGTGTTTGTGTGTGTGTTGGCCCTGCGATGTTGTGGCAGGTTGTTCAGGGTGGGCACTGCCTTCATGCAATATCAGATGAAATAGGCTTCAGCCTCCCACAATCCAAAGAGGATAAAGTTTTTTGGAAAATGAGCGAGAGAAATGAAGTTGTCTGTCTATGTCGGTCTTAAGTGTATGAAATGTTTTACTATTACAGAGATCCCTTGCTACTTCGCGCTTCGATTCATGCGGCTTCAGTGCATCACGTGTTTTTTTTTTTTTTTTTGAATGGTCATCGAATTAAAAATCTGGAAATTAAGGAAGAATAAGGGGTAAAGTAAAGGAAAAATGCCACAAAACAAGGCCTATTATGCAATATATATATATATATATATATATATATATATATATATATATATATATATATACAGTGATACCTCAACTCACGAACATAATTGGTTCCCAGAAAGTGTGTGTGAGGCGAAAAGTTCGTCTTCCGAACATTTATTTCCCATAAGAAACCATTAAAATGAGAATAATCCGTTCCCAGGTCCCCATAAAACATAATTTTCTACTAAATAAGCCTTAAAACTACACAAAAATATACCTTATTTTATGTATAATAAATGTGCTCTTGTATTGTAATTAAAGAAATAAACTGTACTGTATAATAAAGTCGTTTTATTTACCTTTGTGATGGTAGTTGATGGCTTGATGGAATGGAGTGGGAGGAGGAGGGAGGGAGGGACTTACTGTTTGGAAGGAGTGTTTGGAAACACCCTTAGCCACACACGCACCCTTAATAGCTTCCTTGTTCTTAAGGATGGGAGCAATGGTAGACTTAGCGTACTGGTACTGGGACGCTAAGTCACACAAACGCACACCTCGTTCGTGTTTTTCAATGATCTCCGCCTGTGGTGGGTCTTTTTCGGTCCCATAATAGCAAAAGTACACTCAATATGCTCCAAAATGTCTAGCAAACACAAACCACTTCCGCACTCAAAGAAAGGGGGTGACGAACTGTGACGCCGTGAGCGTGCGTCAGCTTCTCGTGGCCGCCACCGTGGCGCTGTTCGACCGCGTGGTTTGGTTCGTCCGCCGAAAACTAGTTCGTCAGCAGAGACTATATGCTCGCAAATTTAATGTTCTTGAGGCGAAAAGTTCGTGAGCTTAAGCGTTCATCAGCGGAGGTTTTACTGTGTGTGTATATGTATATATATATATATATATATATATATATATATATATATATCAACCCCAAACAAACAAAAACAAAAAAATAACCCAAACCCTCCCCATCAAAACTACGTACTTCCATTTACATATGGGCGGTGCGCATCTGAGTGTGTGCACACGTATCTGTGTGCATGCGTGCGCCTGTATGCGTGTGTATTTATATTTTATTTATATATTATGCATTATCTTTGAATGTTTAATTGTTATTATAAGCAGTTATAGCATTGAAAATGTATTTATTGATATTATATACAAACATACATGAATGCAGCCGTGAGGGGGGGGCACAAACCAGTGTCTCTCCCTCACGCCGGTCCCAAGCCCGGATAAATGCAGAGGGTTGCGTCAGGAAGGGCATCCGGCGTAAAACAAATGCCAAATAAACTATGCGAATCACAAGAAAGAATGACATACCGGATCGGTCGAGGCCGGTTAACAACGATCCGCCATCAGTGCCGGGCCAACCAACAGGGTGCTGATGGAAATTGGACTACTGTTGGTCGAAGACGTCGAAGAAGGAGAGGCGGGAGGCGTGTCTCGCTGCCAGAGAGAGAAGAGGAAAGGCATGAGTCTAGGACTGAAAGTAGGGACTTTGAATATTGGAACTATGACAGGAAAAGGTAGAGAGCTGGCTGACATGATGCAGAGGAGGAAGGTGGACATACTGTGTGTTCAGGAGACCAGGTGGAAAGGTCGCAAGGCTAGAAGCATAGGAGCAGGGTTTAAGCTGTTTTATCACGGTGTGGATGGGAAGAGAAATGGAGTCGAGTCATCTTGAAGGAGGAGTTTTCCAGGAATGTTCTAGAAGTGAAAAGAGTGTCAGACAGAGTGATGAGTCTCAAGTTAGAAATTAAAGGTGTGATGGTCAATGTTGTTAGTGCTTATGCCCCACAAACAGGATGTGAGCGAGAAGAGAAGGAGAGATTCTGGAGGGAGTTAGATGAAGTGATGCAGAGTACCCCCAGAGGTGAAAGAGTGGTCATTGGGGCAGACTTCAATGGACATGTTGGTGCAGGAAACAGAGGGGACGAGGAAGATGGGTCGGTTTGGTATCCAGTACAGGAACGCAGAAGGACAGATGTTGGTAGATTTTGCAAAAAGGATGGAAATGGCTGTGGTGAATACTTTCTTCCAGAAGAGAGAGAGGAGCATAGGGTGACTTATAAAAGCGGAGGTAGGAGCACACAGGTAGACTACATCTTGTGCAGGCGATGTAATTTAAAGGAAGTCAGTGACTGCAAAGTAGTAGCGGGTGAGAGTGTTGCCAAACAGCATAGGATGGTGGTGTGCAGGATGATGCTGATGGTGAGGAAGGTGAAGAAGGCAAAGGCAGAGCAGAAGACAAAGTGGTGGAAGTTGAAAAAGGAAGAGTGTCGGGTTGTCTTCAAGGAGGAGTTGAAACAGGCTTTGGGTGGGCAGGAAGTGCTTCCAGATGACTGGACAACTACAGCGAATGTGATCAGGGAGACAGGTAGGAGAATATTTGGTGTGTCATCTGGAAGAAAAGTAGATATGAGACATGGTGGTGGAATGAGGAAGTGCAGGAGTGTGTACAAAGGAAGAGATTAGCTAAGAAGAAGTGGGACATTGAGAAAACCGAAGAGAGTAAACAGGAGTACAGGGAGACACAGCGTAAGGCAAAGGAAGCAGTGTCAAAGGCCAAACAGAGTGCGTTTGATGACTTGTATGCTCGGCTGGAAAGTAAGGAGGGAGAAAATGATTTATACAGGTTGGCACAGCAGAGAAATAGAGATGGGAAGGACGTGCAGCAAGTTAGATTGATAAAGGACAGAGAGGGAAATGTATTGACTGATGACAGAAGTGTGCTGGGAAGATGGAAAGAGTACTTTGAAGAGCTGATGAATGAGGAAAATGAGAGAGAAAAAGAGTAGAAGAGGTGACTGTTGAGGACCAGGAAGTAGCAAAGATTAGTAAGGGTGAAGTGAGGAGGGCATTGAAGAGGATGAAGAATGGAAAGGCAGTTGGTCCTGATGACATACCGGTGGAGGTATGGAAGTGTCTAGGAGAGGTAGCAGTAGATTTTCTGACAAGAACATTTAACAAGGTCTTAGAGAGTGAGAGGATGCCAGAGGAATGGAGGAGAAGTGTGCTGGTGCCCATTTTTAAGAACAAGGGAGACGTGCAGAGTTGTGGCAACTACAGAGGGATAAAGTTGATGAGCCATACGATCAAGTTATGGGAAAGAATAGTGGAAGCTAGACTAAGGGCAGAAGTCAGCATTTGTGAACAACAGTTTGGTTTCATGCCCAGAAAGAGCACCACAGATGCAGTGTTTGCCTTGAGGATGTTAGTGGAGAAGTACAGAGAAGGTCAGACGGAGCTGCATTGTGCCTTTGTGGATCTGGAGAAAGCATATGACAGGGTGCCGAGAGAAGAACTGTGGTATTGCATGAGGAAGTCTGGAGTGGCAGAGAAGTATGTTAGAGTGGTGCAGGACATGTATGAGAGATGTAAGACAGTGGTGAGGTGTGCTGTCGGTGTGACAGAAGAGTTCAAGGTGGAGGTGGGACTGCATCAAGGGTCAGCTCTCAGCCCCTTCTTGTTCGCTATGGTGATGGACAGGCTGACAGACGAGGTTAGACAAGATTCCCCATGGACTATGATGTTTGCAGATGACATTGTAATCTGTAGTGAGAGCAGAGAACAAGTGCAGGAAAATCTAGAGAGGTGGAGGTATGCCCTGGAAAGGAGGGAATGAAGATTAGCCTCAGTAAGACAGAGTACATGTGCATGAATGCCAAGGACCAAAGAGGAACGGTGAGATTACAGGGAGCAGAGATAAGAAAGGTGGAGGATTTTGGCACTTAGGCTCAACAATCCAGAGCAATGGCGAGTGTGGAAAAGAGGTCAAGAAGCGTGTGCAGGCAGGTTGGAATGGTTGGAGAAAAGTGTCCGGTGTGATGTGTGATAGGAGGTATCGGCAAAAATGAAAGGAAAAGTGTACAAACGGTGTTGAGGCCAACGATGCTGTATGGGTTAGAAACAGTGGCCCTGGGGAAAAGACAGGAGGCAGAGTTGGAGGTAGCAGAGATGAAAATGTTGAGGTTCTCTTTGGGAGTAACGAGGATGGATAGGATTAGGAATGAGTACGTCAGAGGGACAGCACATGTAAGACGTTTTGGAGACAAAGTCAGAGAGGCTAGATTGAGATGGTTTGGACATGTACAGAGGAGGGATAGTGAGTATATTGGTAATAGGATGCTGAGGCTGGAACTACCAGGCAAAAGGCCTAGAGGAAGACCAAAGAGGCGATTCATGGATGTGGTAAAGGAGGACATGAAGGTCGTTGGTGTAAGAGAAGAAGATGCAAAGGATAGGGTGAGATGGAGGCAGATGATTCGCTGTGGCGACCCCTGAAGGGAAAAGCCGAAAGGAAAAGAAGAAGATATACAAACATACATGCACGTATACATTAGTCAGGGGGTTTGATTCTACTTCACGAAATTCGGCGGTCGCGGGGAGATCTTGATCCCAATTAACAGGGTAAAGTGAGGGATTGCTGTATTGTTATTATTATGTAATATTATTGTTCTTATCTTACTGATGAGCCCTTGTGATTCATGGTGTCATTCTCAAACTGTTGCTAAAGAAGAAATTCTCGAATAGCACAAATAAACATCACTCTGGGTGTATTATCTAGGGTCAGCAGTGAAGAGAGGTGAAAATAACGGATGTGGCAACCACACACTAGCAGCTTGAAAGAGAAAACCAAGATCAATGTGGTGGGGAAAAAATCTTCAAAGCATAGGTAAGGTTTCAAGACTGAAGGGAAAGAACGGGTCACAATCTCGAGTGAAAGCTGAAACTACTCTTACAAATCATAACGAAACTACAATTTATAAAATTCGATGAAACCCAGGACACCACAGCTTAATGTCTTTTTGCCAGACCTGAAAAAAAAGGGTTCCGTACTACAAAATCATAGTTCTTCATGAAAGCAGTGAACGTCTGCAAATATTTCCATGAGGCTTGAGTTTTAAACCTGTGGCAAAGAAATAGGCCTAAAAATCCAAACACAACACTGCCAGACTTCTACTTTCCTTTATTAATGCTCAAAGTTAATGTTTTTGTCATGTGAGAAGAACAGTAATGGCTGCTCCACTTAAAAAAAAAGAAAAAAAGAAAAAGTGAGCGGGGAACCCCACGTTTTTACCCGTCCAGAAACAACACACTCCTACTGCCTATGACTAGCACCTCTCTTAGAGTTTCCAATGAAGCAGTCTGTCACATACACACATGGGGAGAGAGAGAGAGAGAGAGAGAGAGAGAGAGAGAGAGAGAGAGAGAGAGAGAGAGAGAGAGAGCACACTGGAACAGTTGTTTTGACTGTACATACGTTTTGGGAAAGCCCCGTTTTCAACACATATGCTGCTGTGACATCTGGGCATTTGTCTGACAGGTTCCCACGTCTCCTACCTGCTGAAAGATGACGCTGTATCGTGGCGTTCTGTTTCACCTGGAGTTTTTCCCTGTTGCATGAGAAATAAAGATTTGCCTGGGAACCGTGTACAATTGTAATCTATTGCTACAAGAAGAGAAATAACAGTAAATTTTGGTTTATACTCGGAGATTAACAGGCAGCCAGCAATCAGCTGTCATTTAATTAGGTATGCCGTGATAGTAGTCACATTAAGTGACCATTCTATTAGATAAACCTACCATATTGGTCATTGGGTGAGTTAACAATTATAGCCCATTTATCTCACCTCGAAACCATCCATTAGAGGAAAGCACGTTTACTGAAATGCCAGTGTCTGTGACACTCATACACTATAATACAGCTTTCAAAAATTATTTCTTATTATTAATAATAATAATAATATAGGTGCAATGGTGGCCTAGTGGTATAGGGCGCTGGATCTCTGATCCAAAGGTTGGGGGTTCGAGTCCCACTCTCCACAAGGTTGTCACTGTCCCCCCAGGGCAGCTAACTAGGTTATCAAAGGCCAGCCATGTCTCTCACTGTCTATGGTGTGAGGCTGTAAAAGAACCATTGCTGACTTTCGTCAAGAGGAGCTGCATGGCCGTCAGCATGTCTCTGCCCCGCAATGGCCTGGCGGGCCTTCCAGGGAGTATTCTGCCCTCGCTCGGAGTTGGCTGAGATGGGCACCAGTCTCCCCGAGACCCTAATTAGGATTAAGCAGTTTAGAAAATGAGTGAATGAATAAATCCAATAGAAAATCAATTCACATGTCCATAAGAGCTTAAAGCTAAAACGTATTTTTATAAATTACACATACATCAGGAAAAGATGATAAAATGGACATAGTTAATTTTACAGTAGTGTTGCTTCAGTGGTAGGAATGTCCTTAGAGTGTGCTATGGAAGTCAGCATGACTATAACATGTGGCATGAAGACATGAAGCTGGCGGATGGGTAATTGAGTAAGAGATTTCAGTTTTAGCTTGAAGGGGCTGTGGCACAGTTACTGTACATGCGCTGCCTTTTACAAATGAAAATTAGTAAACAATTGCACGCACAACTACCGGCCAGTACCGTAGTTCACACTTTGACCTTGACTTAAAAACTCGTAACTAAATATTAGTCGGAAAAAAATACAGGAATGAGTTACTCCACAAACTGGATTTAGACCGAAACAGTGACCACTTCATGACTTTTATTTTGTTTTGCAATTGCTCTGTAGCGCACAATTTAGCCATGTACCCAGTCAAATTAAAACCTATTAAAAAGCAGAAGCAATTTAAAGATGATTTTCTCTTATTGAAGACATCCTAAATTCAAATTAATTTCGATATTGAAGATATATTTCTATATCCAAAATTCAAATTTGAACAAAATGCAATCAAATGACCCGAACTTTTGGAAATAATCCCACGTATGACTGAATGACTTATTGCATATCTTATGAGTACAGCAAAGGGGCTGATGGTGTAGTGGTTAGGGTGCTGAGCTCATGATTGGGAGGTTGTGTGTTCGAATCCCAGTTAGACCCCCACTGTGCTAAGACCCTTGGGCAAGGTCTTAACCACAAGTGTGCCTCTGTTCACCGAGCAGTATAAATGGGTACCAGTAAAATATAGGGAAATAAGGGAAGATAACCTGCAATGGACTAGCGTCCCATCCAGAAGGAGTTGTACTCCAAGTTGCTTCATACTATGGAAACCCTATGCTGTGGGGTCACGCTATGGGGATAAGCACCGGTCCGATGAGCCACTATGCTCAGGTGTTAAAAGCCCAATGGTCTTTTTAAAATATATATTATACTATATGCAACATGTATTGGAGGAAAAAAGGAATGCAGCCATGAGGAGGAGCACAAGCCAGTGTCTCTCCCTCACGCCGGTCCCAAGCCTGGATAAATGCAGAGGGTTGTATCAGGAAGGGAATCCGGCGTAAAACAAATGCCAAATAAAACATGCAAATCACAACAAAGAATTTCATACCGGATTGGTCGAGGCCCGGGTTAACAACAACCACCATCAGTGCTGTTAACCTACAGGGTGCTGGTGGAAATTGGACTACTGTTGGTCAAAGATGTCGAAGAAGGAGAGGCGGGAGGCGTGCCCGTAGGCAGAGAGAGAAGAGGAAAGGCATGAGTCTAGGACTGAAAGTAGGGACTTTGAATGTTGGAACTATGACCGGAAAAGGTAGAGAGCTGGCTGACGTGATGCAGACGAGGAAGGTAGACATACTGTGTGTTCAGGAGACCAGGTGGAAAGGTAGCAAGGCTAGAAGCTTAGGAGCAGGGTTTAAGCTGTTTTTTCATGGTGTGGAGGGGAAGAGAAATGGAGTTGGAGTCATCTTGAAGGAGGGGTTTGTCAGGAATGTTCTAGAAGTGAAAAGAGTGTCAGACAGAGTGATGAGTCTCAAGTTAGAAATTGAAGGTGTGATGTTCAATGTTGTTAGTACTTATACCACAGAGGTAGGATGTAAGCTAGAAGAGAAGGAGAGATTCTGGAGTGAGTTAAAGTGATGCAGAGTACCCCCAGAGGTGAAAGAGTGGTCATTGGTGCAGACTTCAATGGACATGTTGGTGCAGGCAACAGAGGGGACGAGGAAGTGATGGACTGGTTTGGTATCCAGGACAGGAATGCAGAAGGACAGATGTTGGTTGATTTTGCAAAAAGGATGGAAATGGCTGTGGTAAATACTTTCTTCCAGAAGAAACAGGAGCAAAGGGTGACTTATAAAAGTGGAGGGAGGAGCACACAGGTAGACTACATCTTGTGTAGATGATATAATTTGAAGGAAGTCAGTGGCTGCAAAGTAGTAGTGGGTGAGAGTGTTGCCAAACAGCATAGGATGGTGGTGTGCAGGATGACGCTGATGGTGAGAAAGGTGAAGAAGGTAAAGGCAGAGCAGAATACGAAGTGGTGGAAGCTGAAAAAGGAAGAGTGTCTTGTTGTCTTCAAGGAGGAGTTGAAACAGGCTTTGGGTGGTCAGGAAGTGCTTCCAGATGACTGGACAACTACAGCTAATGTGATCAGGGAGACAGGTAGGAGAATACTGTGTGTGTCATCTGGAAGGAGAGTTGATAAGGAGACTTAGTGGTGGAATGAGGAAGTGCAGGAGTGTGTACAGAGGAAGAGGTTCGCTAAGAAAAAGTGGGGCATTGAGAGGACCGAAGAGAGTAAACAGGAGTACAGGGAGACACAGCGTAAGGCGAAGGTTGCGGTGTCAAAGGCCAAACAGAGCGCGTTTGATGACTTGTATGCTCCACTAGAAAGTAAAGAGGGAGAAAATGATTTATACAGGTTGGCGCAGAAGAGAAATAGAGATGGGAAGGACGTGCAGCAAGTTATAGAGATTAAGGACAGAGAGGGAAATTTATTGACTGATGACAGAAGTGTGCTGGGAAGATGGAAAGAGTACTTTGGAGAGCTGATGAATGAGGAAAATAAGAGAGAGAAAAAAAGAGTAGAAGAGGTGACCGTTGAGGACCAGGAAATAGGAAAGATTAGTAAGAGTGAGGTGAGGAGGGCATTGAAGAGGATAAAGAATGGAAACGCAGTTGGTCCTGATGACATACCGGTGGCGGTATGGAAGTGTCTAGTAGAGGTAGCAGTACATTTCCTGACAAGAACATTCAACAAGGTCTTAGAAAGTGAGAGGATGCCAGAGGAATGGAGTAGAAGTGCGATGGTGCCCATTTTTAAGAACAAGGGAGACATGCAGAGTTGTGGCAACTACAGAGGGATGAAGTTGATGAGCCATACGATGAACTTATGGGAAAGAATAGTGGAAGCTAGACTAAGGGCAGAGGTCAGCATTTGTAAACAACAGTTTGGTTTCATGCCAAGAAAGATGCAGTGTTTGCCTTGAGGTTGTTAATAGAGAAGTACATAGGTCAGAAGGAGCTGCATTGTGCCTTTGTGTGTCTGGAAAAAGCATCTGACAGGGTGCCGAGAGAGGAACTGTGGTATTGCATGAGGAAGTCTGGAGTGGCAGAGAAGTATGTTAGAGTGGTGCAGGACATGTATAAGAGATGTAAAACAGTGGTGAGGTTTGTTGTCGGTGTGACAGAAGAGTTCAAGGTAGAGTTCATGTGTATGAATGACAAGGACAGAAGAGGAACCGTGAGGTTACAGGGAGCAGAGTTAAGGAAGGTGGAGGATTTTAAGTACTTGGGCTCAACAATCCAGAGCAGTGGAGAGTGTGGAAAAGAGGTGAAGAAGCGTGTGCAGGCAGGTTGGAATGGTTGGAGAAAAGTGTCCAGTGTGATGTGTGATAGGAGGGTATCGGCAAGAATGAAGGGAAAAGTGTACAAGACGGTGGTGAGGTCAGCGATTTTGTACAGTTTAGAAACAGTGGCCCTGGGGAAAAGACAGGAGGCAGAGCTGGAGGTAGCAGAGATGAAAATGTTGAGGTTCTCTTTGGGAGTAACGAGGATGGATAGGATCAGGAATGAGCACATCAGAGGGACAGCACATATAAGACGTTTTGAAGACAAAGTCAGAGAGGCTAGATTGAGATGGTTTGGACATGTACAGAGGAGGGATATTGAGTATATTGGTAGTAGGATGCTGAGGGTGGAACTCCCAGGCAGAAGGCCTAGAGGAAGACCAAAGAGACGATTCATGGATGTGGTGAAGGTGAAGGAGACATGAAGGTCGTTGGTGTAAGAGAAGAAGATGCAAAGGATAGGGTGACATGGAGGCAGATGATTCGCTATGGCGACCCCTGAAGGGAAAAGCCGAAAGGGAAAGAAGAAGAAGATTGGAGGAAAAAAGGATTAAAAAGATATAGATCCAGCTTATAAAAATAGGATTCTCCCATTTTGACATGTGAAAAGAAGTTCTTTCAGACGTTCATTCTGTTTAGAATGAACAGTTTTCAAAGTATGGAACATGGGCGGTACACATGACCCATCTGCTTCAACATCAGCAACAGTAAACATTACTGTCGTGAATAATACTGTTAAGGAAGTGACTGCTTTCATCACCCATGGTTTATGATACTACAGTACGCCCTTGACTATTCGTGGTTTTGCACCCACGGTTTGAGTATTCACTAATTGCCGAGCAACCGGCACGTGATTCAAATTCAGCCAATGGCTGCCCCCCTTTCTCCTGATTGGTTGGGCTGATGCCCTGCCCCCTTTCCCTCACTCGAGTTCACAAGTTGTCAATGAGCCTCTTTTTTGTGTGTTTTAATTCCCAGTTAAGCTTTATGATACCACACAAACACTATGCTTCTTCTCTGGCTAAACGATAGAAAATGCTGGATGTCTCTTCTGAAGAAATATGGCTTTCTCCTGAGAAACGACGGTTTTCTCTGAACTGTATTAAAATCTTTTTGAATTATTACTCCAGTACATTACCTAAGTTCATGTTTGTGCATGAGATTTTATGTCTGTAGCATGTTTAACAAACGATATCAAAAGGATAAACTTTTTACAGTACTCTTCATGTCCTTTTACATTGAACTTGGAGTGACGTCTCCAGGATGGCGCTGCCCAGAGGGCGACGTCGCGGAGTTCTCAGAGTCAAATTGTTTCTTTGTTCGTTTTAATTTGTTTTATTTGTTTGTACATGTTTTGCTCTATGCTCCAGTCGACTCTACTACAGCTATAAGATCGGAGTATCTTCGGGCGTGTATAACTAACTTGTGTATAACTTTTTAGCCGCGATGCGGCTAGCAGAGCTAAAATGCTATGGTAGGCAGCTCAATGCGAGCCTTACCCCGGCGGACAAGAAGCCCAGGCGGGAAGGGGCCAAACGACAACTCCGGTGCTTGGGATTGCAGGGGCTGAAGGCCATGTAGCTGGCTGGAGCAATCGCCTCATCGGGTGTACTCTCCTCGAGCCATGTTTCACAGAAACACAGTCCTGTAGATCCCTCTGCGCTGCAATCTGAGCATGAAGCTCGTCCATCTTGTTTCGCAGGGACTGAACATTTTCAAGTAGTATGGCCGGAAGCCTCTGAGAACTCCACCTGGGCTTAGCCGGTAACCGCAAGCTAACTGCTAGCGTTGAGCTGCCATAGCATATAAGCTCAATATAGAAGTTGTTGCGTGCTTAGTTTCCCAAAGCTGTCTGTAGAATTTGTTTAAGAAGCATATTTTAGAGCATTTAATAGATACATAGTATTTTCCTTCCGGCTGCTCATTCACGCATGTGACGTGATACATGGGGTTTTACTTTCGGGTACAGAACTCACGGATTATCTCAATTCGCGGGAGGGCTCGGAACCGAATCCCCCGCGAATGTCGAGGGCCTACTGTATTGATAATGTAGTCTCAGTTTGCATTGCTACTTGTTGCTATGGCAACAACAAATGAGTAAACTTAGTCGACTAAAGCCTTCCAGAAATATCCAATGCATCTATGTGTAGCATACAATTCAATACATCAACAAAAAGGCAAATTCAAGCCTTCAAAAAACAGAAAAGAAAAAAAAAATACTTCAATTCAAAATACCTGTCCCCTTAGAAACAAGAAGCAGAAAAGAATCATGCAGGGTTTCTTGCTTCAGGCACACACTCAAAGGCTTATGCTTCTTAAATTGGTTTGGGTCTAGGACGACATGTAATTTCTACAAATCCCAGTGAGAGAGGTCTTTTGAATGCTGAGCTTTATCTACGTCGTGGCCAAAACAAACACTAAAACTGACAGCTGATCAGTGGAAACTGCATCAAAGTCGATGAAATGAATAATGAAGGGTTGAAAATAACACTAAGAAATAGAAGATGATATAATCACAAGAGACTTGATGTGAAGTTAAATCCATGAATTAAAAGCATTTGAGAGAACAATAGTGAAAATGAACAAGAGGAAGAGAAATGGTGTGAGAATTCAAGCCCCAAAGCTGATAGAAACAAGAAAAAGCTCACATCTCCACACACACACACACACACACACACACACACACACACACATACCTTTGTTGTTTATGCTCCGTTTATAAAGGTCAGGCATATTATGCAAATCCTATTTTGAAGCTAAGCTACAAAATGATTAGTGACAAACTCCACACTTTCAGTTTCTCCCTCCGACCGAGCTCACCTTGTTTCACACACACACACACACACACACACACACACACACACACACACACACACACACACACACACACCTTGGACGCAGGGTTAGAAATAATATCCACAGAACTCAAAACACACCCAGTATTAATCATGGCTATAAATATACAGTATGTGCTTAATCTGTGCGTTCGTGTATTCACCATGTCAGGGCCATTAATTCCAGCCGAATCCGCAAGTCAAATGTGGCACCGAAAAAAATCTTTAAAATGTTAAAATGATCGCATGGTTGATGCCACCTTGGTATTTTCGGCTGAGAGCTAACTTTCAATGCAGTTGTGTAATTCCTGTTTTTAGCTTTCCAGTAGTCAGTCCAAAACAAGCCATCAGTATTAATGTGCATGTTTTTAAAAAGGCTCAAATATTTCCAGTATTCATAAAATGCATACAAAGCATCGTTACATTTACCACATACACCATAAAACACATAAATCATGAATATTCGTACAATGTGCATGTTCAAATTAGTTACATGCTGCGCAGACAAGACAACATTTGGTGGTGGTGGTGTGTGCTCCCAAAATAAAGTCTGATTGTTCAAAAGGCAGCATGCAGCCAGCTGTCCCCCAGAAAGCATGATTTCCGAGCAAATATAAGTGAGGAAGAAAAATAATCTGCTTCGTGAATAGTTCTACAAGATATTTTTAAATGATCATTAAAATATTAATTTTATTAACTACAACAATTCCTAATATGGAAAATAATTTAAAATTTTTCAGTTGAACGCTGTGAGGATGACTGTGACTGATGTTAACTGCTGTGAGCTCAAAGTGACCCTTTCATGAAAGCAACCCATGCAACAAATTTGGTTGCCCTGCGTCATTTCCTATTGAGGTTATCGCATTCAGAAGCCTGGACCCGCCCCATCTCGAAAAAAAAAATCACCAACTTAGCTGTTGTGACCTTAAAACAAGCTCAAGCCAAGACCTTCATGGGGGAAGCCTCTCCACCAAATTTGGCGATCCTATGTCATTTCCTTTCAAAGTCATCGCATTAACAACCTGAACAAGCAGAATATCATGAAAACAAGTAACAAGTTGATTGTTGTGACCTGAAAATGAGGCCAAGTTCATCCATGTATAATCCCAACCAAGACCTTGTGGGGCACCCAATCATCAAATGTGGTGATTCTGTCTCATTTCCTTTTAAAGTTGTAACATTAAAAGAACTCAACCCAGTCCAATATATAAAAGTGGCCTGTAAACCAGGTTAAAGTAAACCACGTATAATCCCACCCTATTGCCCCTAAGGAGGACCCATACTGCAAATTTGGAGATCCTTTGATCCAAATTTGGTGTCATTTCCTCCCCAAGTTATCGCGCTAACAGGTCGCACATGCAGGCGTAACCAATTTTTATAGTTTTGACTCCCTTCACCTTTGGTTCAGTTCATTTCTGTAATCGTTTAATCCTAATTAGTGTTGTGGGGAGGCTGGCGCCCATCCCAGCCAACTCCTGGCAAGGGCAGAGTACACCGTGGACAGTTCACCAGGCCATCGCAGTCCAGAAACACGCTGACGGCTTTGTCGCCAACTTTTGTCGAAACTCAGCAAAGATTCTTTTACATGAACCTCACACCATAGACAGTGAGAGACATGGCCAGCCTTTGATAACCCAGTTAACTGCACTGGGGGGGACAGTGACAACCTTGTGGAGAGTGGGATTCAAACCCCCAACCTTTGTGGCTCAGCGATCCAGCACCCCATACCACTTGGCCACCACTGCCCATTTCATTCACCTTTGGTGACGCCTAATAACCTTTCCATAACAGCAAAGTATTAAATAAAGGATGAGAACAGTGCTTTCACTGTATATTATTTTTTAGAAACATTGAATATAAATATCCCTGGAAACAGAAAACCATGTCTGAAGCCTTTGCACTGAGCCAAATACCAAAAATATAAATATCAAAAGGAAAAAAAGAAGAAAAAAAGAAAAAGCCAGTCAGAGCACAGGAATCTTATTAGGTTAAAAAAAAGAGGGGGGGTGGGGGTGGAAAAGGACAAATACCACAAATTTACATCTGGTGACATTATATCCCCTCCGACACATTCAACTTCATCTTGCTGAACTTTTGACAAAGAGTCTTTTCTGAGGAGAAAAAACAAACAAATAAATAAAGTAACTTTTAAGTGCCTCCCACCAGATGTTTGGTAGCATTGATCAAAATGTTGCTTGATGCTTTACATGGCTTGTCAAATCACCAAACTCGCGCATATCAATTTCTTGACACTAGCTGCCAATTCCCTAGCTAATGTTAGCTATTCCGTTCAATGCCAGTATCTTTTTTTAAAAAAGTAACTAGCCAGCAGCTGCGCTTTTGGCCATGTTCACCAAATTTCAAAATTCTCTATAAAATCTGTTCTTCGCGAAATGATAACAAGAACACATTGCCTATAGCTGCATCTTCTGGAAAACAGCCATAACCGAGATTAACAGAAAATCTTGTGGTTGGCAAGAACTACCAGCTAAATACAATCTGTTCCCTGAGATAGTAGCTTCAAGCTAATGTTAACTGCACCTCATCAGCTAAATGAACAAGAACAAACTATTGAACTGACAGCAATAAACAACAGGCACAGGCACTGAAGTACAAAAATTGTACTCTTGCAAACTTATAAAGAATTTCCCGTATTCGACGTAATAAGCGTCCCCCCCCCCCCACCCTCTCATGTTTTTTAACTGACTTTCCATAACTGCCCATGTGTACTGGGAGCAAAAACGTACCAATTTTATACAATCAGCCTCTCTAACCGTAAAATGAGGCGTTCGATGGCTGTAAAAGTGAGTTTACACATATTTCAAGACCCCCTGCCCCTGGGGAATGTCTATAATGCTCAGTAACAACACATTTGATTGTTCCGCCGTTCTTTAAAAAACAGGAAAATATTTTGCTGTGTACTCTTGGTAAATGTCCAACAACCAATGAACTATTAGAAAATGCTACAGCAAAACTATTTGATGCTCTGAATGAATGGCGCGATGAGCCAGATGTGGACCCATCAGAAAGTGATGAGGAGTATTTTTCACCCGATTCTCCTGCTCTCTCGCTTCATAAATTGAAAGACGTTCCTGGATATGTGCTTTTGTTTATGTTCATGTTGACTGGTTCAACGTGCCATGTGCTAAAGTTGACATTCGTGTTGATTGGCTCTTGCTTCCGGGAAAATGTTTAAAGGAACAGCACAGGGAGGGAAAAGTAAGGGGTCTTTTTTTATTATTTATTTCTGCTGTTTTCCATTTATTTTCAGCTTTCATGCAAGTAGTCTGGTTGATTCCACAAAATGAATAACACAAATACCAGTCAAACTCTTTTATTGTTCTGTTATTATTCATGTTTTCCACCTTGACAGTAATAAGCACTTACCATACCACTCCACTGGTAACATTTTAATAAGCGCCCACCCATGGCAATTTTTTAAGCGCCCTAGGCACTTATCACGTCGAATACTGTATTCTATTTTCCATAGGTAGTGGCTCCTTTTCCACATATTGCCATGTCACATGTTCATTCTTCACAGTAGCCCAAAACGAACACACCTCAAAAGAGCACCATGCAGATTCTGTTTTTGCACGAGGTTCATGATGACTAACAGACATGAATTTGATTCAAGAGTCGTGCTTCAATCTTTGAAAACTGTTTCGTCCAACACGATTTCAAAAATCATAACAATCCATCTCCTTAAATTTCATGTTAGTTTCACAACTTTAAAACTCTTTTGATTGGTCAGTTGAAAGGCCATTGAACAAATATAAATTAGTATTCTGAGCATTCGATGCATATTAACACATTCTTAGCAACTGAATTTGGATGAAATCATGACACAGCTCCACTGATTACACCATTTGATTTTAGATTCTTTTTAGTAAATCCTGCCGTTGTGTATTTGCTCGATTAGCTGCTTTACCGTTTGTAATAACAGCCTTCACTGGCCTTACTGACTTATGATCAGCACATGTTTTACCATTCCAGCAAAAGCAAGATCAACCGATTTTAGATCTACACCAAAAAAGATCCATCTGATCCGAAAAAGAAGTACATAAAGATTTGAAAGATTCCTTTAAATCAGCATTGCAATAAAAACAAATACCAAGTAGGAACGGGGCCATAAAACCATATTCGCCTTGTATATTAATAAACTGTCTGCAATTACTCTTTTTCTCTGAACATTATGTACTGTGATAAGTACTTTTATTGTTGAAAATATTAAAAAGTATAGTTTCACAACATAATTACCAGTAGAGCTGTGGGATATCGGTCTAATAAAAAGCCACGATGTTTAGCGGTCAATAATACATTTGGCGGTGTGTGTGTGTGTGTGTGTGTGTGTGTGTGTGTGTGTGTGTGTGTTCTGGTATATAGATAAAGGGCTTCAGCACTTCCTCACACTTACTCGTGTTTGCAAAATTAAATTGTGTCTATCCCGTACTGGTAGCAGGCAGAAATAATACATATAAAATTTAACCTCATCTGCAATTTTCACAAAGAAAAATGAAAAATCAAAGAGCGAGCAAGAGAGAGAGAGAGCATAAGGCAGTAAAAAGAAATCCATTCTAGCACACTAAAGACTGCCTCAGGTTCATGCATCCTGACACAACACCACAAAGTCATGTTGAGTATAATTTTGACTTTAGAGAGCTCAAGGCAGGATTTGGGCCCACAGAACCAACACAAACTCACCAGCTTGACTTCATGGGTCAACTAAACTCAATACTATAAGCAAAGAGATTCCTTGAGTGCAGTCTACAAAACAGCCAAAGGCTAAACTAAAGCACTGTAACACTATCGAACTTTCTATAAATCAGGTATATGTGCACCACACACACAAAAAAGTATAGACTATTTTTAATTTCTTTTTGGATACTTGATGTGGTCTTGCTTATCAGATTATTGATAGCTGCTGTCCCACCATTGCTCCAGGGCAAACTGGGACTATGTCAAGGCTACTCAAAGATCGTAGACCTGGGTCTTTCGTCCTTCAGCAGACTATCTGCTTACATTTTTACATTTTTATTACCATGCCTACAGCCCGAGTGGTTTTCAGTCCATAACACACTGCCTTGCTGTAAATGCCACCCACTCCTCTCAAGACCGCACTACATGGTAATGGTTCCATTGAGAGCATCAATGCTGCGAGTGGCTGCAAATATTTTTTTTTTAACTTGACACATGGAGCTAACTAAATAAAAATCTACAAAAGTTTTATACCACTACGTATCTTTATTTACATTAATATGGTTCATGACTAGCTCCACATCTAGTTCAAGACCACTAACTTATCTGGTCTAACTGGCAAGTGCTTAGCACAGTTCCTTAAACATATGCGACCTGCTCCAGGGTAATATTTGACAGACTGAGACAGTCTTACATTTGGAAATAGAATTTAATATGCCTCAAAATTACGCATCTATGATAAAGCATTAAAAATTTTAAAAAGTTACATCACTCTGTATGTTGCTTCTCAGCAAATGCTACTTTTGAAAAAATAGCAATTCCAGTTATAAAACCATTTTCTTAATGTCCACATTTGAAACTCCCAAACAACCAGACACGAAATGAATCCGGATTTTGACCAATCAGTGCAATCTTTCTCATGCCTTTCGAGAAAAAGATGAGTTCTATTTGAACCGACTCATATCCATATTGAGGCTTCTCATTTGGTTTTCTGCTGTAGGATACATGAAATCCTTTGAGGATTCCGTTTGTAAGAAGAGTATTCTGGTACTGAATATAAATTATAAGTAAATATCCCGAGCAATCACAGCTGTGGGCATCCATGGCCTAATCGTTAGAGAAACAGGTTTGAGATCGAAAGGTTGCTGGTTCGACTCCACAAGCCAGCAGGAAAAACATGTGGTGGTGGAGGGAGTAAGCAGCACCTTTCCTTCCTCGACAACACCTTGTGTCTTGTTTGGTAAACACTGCCAAAATCCCCGGGCTCCTGGCCTTAAAATGGCCCCAAGGAGATACTATCAATCCTCAGAAGTGCCAATGGAATGATATTAATTTTATCCCACTTGGTTCTGGCACAACAATGATTAAATATATCAAAAGTAGTGTAATGTCTGAAACCTTGAAGGCATCCAATTGAGAAGCTTAACTTTCTTCCAACATATCCAACCAACTACACAGTTCATACCGAGAACATCAGTCTGAATTCAATTAGGTAATTAATTCATGCATTTATAATTGGTACAAGTAAGATAAATATAATTATTGAATAAAAGACTTGGAACTGAAAAATCAAATGTAACGCTCAATTGTTTGTATCCCATCCAAAACCTGGGGCTCCCGAGTGGCACATCGATAAGGTGCGTGACTTTTAACCAGAAGATCAAAAGTTCCAATCCGGTTTAATGCACACAGCTGTCCGTGACCTGGAGTCTATGGGAGCTAATTGGCTGAGCTAACTGTCATTGTAACTGTCACTCACAGCGATCGCCAGCCAATCATGGGTGTCTGTGAGATCATTCGTGTGAGAGGGCAGATAGTGCTTTCCCTTCAAGTGTGTTAGACCACCTCCAAATGCAATGGTGCTGCAGTTCGAAAAGAGGCGGGCGGCTAGCGTCACATAGCGTTGCACACGTGTGTGTGTGTGTGTGTGTGTGTGTGTGTGTGTGTGTGTGTGTGTGTGTGTGTGTGTGTATGCTTTCACTCCTCCCTGGTCAGTGGTGGATGTGTAATAGGGAAGGCAATACCTGATGGGTGGAACTTGGATATGAGTAAATTGGGGAGAAAATGATGGAAAATCCAAAAGAAAAAAAAAAAAAAAAAGTTTGTTTTGCTTTTTTTTTTTTTTTTTTTTTTTTTAAGACAACCTCTGAAGCACAAATGCTCCTCTGTCCATTGAGTATAAATGGATAACAGTAAAATACTGGGACGGTAACGTGATAAACTAGCATCCCATCCAGAGGAAGAAATCTGTATAAAGTCCAATAAAGGTGTAAAATCCCAGCAGACTTTAACTTTTACTGTTAATTACTTCGCATAAGTAGAGTAAATCCATCATTGCAAAAAGATGTGATTCTTTAATGTAGCATGCATCAGGACAGTGTGTCAGAACTGGTTAATACTCTAATCAGTTTATAAACTTGAAAACATTTCCTTATTGAAACAGAAAGACTGTGAAAAAGCAGGAAAAAACCCCCAAAATCTTTAGTGTTTCAAAAACTGTCCAAGATGAAACCAGTTGATTTGGTGCTCATTTTATTTCTGATACTCAACAAAAGCAAGAAAGAACTGAGGAGAGGAGACATGAGGCCTAGCACAGCCATGGGGCCAAGTGTTCAGAGATTTTCCACAAGTCATCTATTTTCTGTCTTCCACAAACTACTTTTTCTTTGCCCATGTTCCCCCTTCCGCATGCTGAGATTTCTGGATTGTTAAGTATTTGGAGGCCTTAAACAAGGGTTACTCCAATCCAACCCACCCCTTGGGCCATTTTTAATTTTTTTTTCTCTCTCATTCTCCACCCCCTACCATCCAAACAACTCGCTCCATAGCTATGGTCTCCACAACAGATGTCCACAATCAAATCCATGTTTTGGGGATTTCTGACTTCACATCAGTCCTCAGTCAAGATTCTAATTACTGCATTAACAGCCAGACTAAAGTGAGCTGAAACGGAGCAAAAATATGGATTTATTCAAATTCTCAATCACAAAGAGGACTTCTTCCTCCCGCTTACATGCTGTCCTTTTCTCTCTCTCCAACCCCACCCCCCCCACCCCCACCCCCACCCCACCCCCACCCCCCACCCACCCATATCTCAGTTTCTCACACATGGCTCTGTCTCTCACAGTGAGCTCCCTGCAGAGGGACCCGTGTTTGACATGGCTCTGGAGATGTCAGTAGCCGGAGTACTCACCATGTCTCTGTGTGTCACGATATAGCCGTGGCCATGGCTGTTTCTGCACTGCAACGGGACACCACTCTACGATCTAAGAGAAACAAAGATACACACAAAGAGAGGAAGACTTCATTCTATAAGTGACATACATAGACTCCATAAGAGAGAACAGTCTTGCGTCTTACAATAACTGAGAACTCAACACCTATACCCTTGGAATGTGCGTATATTAACATATCTATGATGTGGTTGGCTCCCATATTTCTGGGAATGTTCTGCAATGCTGAGTTTGCAGACCGCCATGTTAGAGCTGTGTTCGTGCTTAAACAATTACACGATAAGGCATAATGCTCAAGTATTCATAAAGCTCTGAAAGTACTCTTTGGTCCACAGATGTAAAACTCAAGGTCCACGGGCCAAATCCAGCCCACCAACTTATTTTATGTGGCCCGTATGAGTTTTCAAAGGTTATGATTATCGTACATCCTTTGCATCAACTATTACCATGAAACCTAATTCATCATCCTTTCCATCCATTCCACAAGGTGGCAACAGCAGCCCATTTCAAATAAAAAGCTAGTCATTTGTGACTCAAAAAAGATTGCATGCTTGCTTATTGCTGTTCAGCTTTGTCAGAAAATGTGAGTCAAGAGGAATGGAGGTCAAATTTCTAAACATAGCATTTTGCGATGGATTTCATTGTTGATTTTTACAACAAATGTTCAGTGATTTATTCGGCCCTCAGTCACCTTTAACTTTAGCGTAGTGGCCCTCAGCAAAAAGGAGTTTGACACCCCTGCTTTGGTCCAATTCCCAGAGACCTTTAATATCATGTTATGTATCTGAAGACAAAGAAATAACAGGAACAGAATAATAAATAAACATAATCGACAGTCCCGAGGTATGTTTCGATTTTGCAACACTCGTGCCATACTCCGTCATTAACAATTGTTGTTTGCATCGTAAAAACGAATCTAACCGAGCCAGTTTGTGCATGTGACAGAAGAATGCATCTGTTGTGTGGCGTCCAACCGAGGATTCTCTGTGGATTCTCCAGCTCTCTCCTCCCAATATATTTCCCTCACCTTTCAGTGCAACAGACTTTCCAGTATGCAAGTCAATCACAGGAGTAAAAGTACGGAATGGTTCTCTTTTTTTTTTTTTGTTTAATTTTGTGTTATATTTGTCCTCTATATGTTGTTTTTAGGGCTAGTTATGATTTCATGTATCACGGAAATATGTTTTCATATTCTAGATTATGTTTCCTACTGCAATAACAGTGTTGAATGGTGTGATCTGACCTGGGACAAAATTCGACTTGCACTGCAAAGTAGGAACAGAACCCAGTCAAGGAGCCCTGTAGTGGAAACATTAGTACTGATATATGTGGTGACTGCAGTAATTAACATGGAAGGAAAGAAGGGCTGTGTACGACCTACATTCTAATCCTGGGACCACGGCGCCGAAGCATTCTGTGTTTGAGGTTTTTATGTTTATATCCTTGAAAACCATGCTTGATTATTATATTATCATGATCACCACTAATGTCTTATGATAGTCACCACAAACTGTTAAAAAGGTTCATCATTTTAAACCATTACCAAATGATTACAACATACTTTTTTATTATTTCATACCAAATTGTTTAATCCTACTAGGGTCACAGAAAGGATGAAGCAAACACACATCTCATCTGACTTTGGGCGAAGGTGAGGTACACCCTGAACAGATCAGAAGTCCATCGCAGATCCAACACATACACACAATCAGTCACACGTACACACTGAGGGGAAATTTGGAACTGTGAATTAGCCTGATGTGCATGCCTTCAGACTGTGGAAGGAAACCGGGATGCCCAGAAGGAATCCAAGCAAGCACAGCTAAACATACAGAGTAAACACGGAAACACCTTTGCCAAGTCCATGACTCAAACCCATTTTCTTCTTGCCCTGAGGTAGACCTGCTAACCACAACACTGGGAGACCATGATTTATGTGACAGGGACATGATTGTTTGAAAAAGAAAAAGAAAAAAAAAAAAAGTAGCCTTAAACATTCGTGAGGTTGAAGCCTTTCAGTTATATAGATGGTGATTTGGTCGACAAAGGATCCTGAATTGTAGTGACTTGCCGTGCATTTGGTACATGTGCCTTCAGTCGGACTGAATCCACCTCTTAATACCACCACGTCGCAATTATACGTGATTATACATTAATAATATACAAAAACATAAAATAAGGTGTGGCACTGCAGAGAGATAGAGAGAGAGAGATTTTGTGTAGTTTTACTAGTAACTCTGAGCATGACATAACTTTCCCTGGCATTTTACAGTGGAAGCTGCGGGTAAATCTGGCACCTGGCCAAATGTAACAAACGTGAACTTTACCTCCTCAATCTCTCCTTAGCTTGTCTAGATTTTCTGCAAAAACTCACCTTGAAAATGAATTTTTAAGAATGTCCAATACCAATTCAATTCTTCTCCTCCTACAATCAGCCATTATGCGCTTAAAAAGTCTAACTCAAATGTATTATGCAGATACAGGCTGTTCAGTTCATTGGACTTTTTTGTTCACACCAACCAATCAGAGGATGGAAAAAGCTGACGTGATTGTGGGCCAGCTGCCTGGCCCTGTGAGGCGAATGCGTCTGCGCAGCTACTCCCCCCCCCTCTGCCAGAGCCTAGTATTATATAGTATCGAATATTATTCTTCTATCATCACCTGAAGAGAGAGGATGGTTTCACCACCCCTCGAAACAGATCTGTAGTAATAAATGGAGTTTCAATAGAAAGTCTTTGTCCTGTCCTTTTATTTTTATTGTTATTTGCTCTACCAAAAAGTATTGAGCACGCTCCTACGGAAGGATCTACTCAGAAAATCCTATATTTTATATATATATATATATATATATATATATATATATATATATATATAAGTGAGAGATTCCTGTATCGCTTAGTGACATCGGCTAGTACTACTGATTCTGAATGCCTTGGGCAGATTAGATTGACATGGCAGCACATGGGAGCTGAAATCTGATTGGACAAAAAAAAAAAAAAAAAAAAAAAAAAGAGAGAGAGAGAAAAATTAACATCCACATACACACTGGAAGCAGTGCAGCCAAGAGACACTACATGAAATGACGAGAATAGACTGTTGTGAAAGAATTAAAACAACATAATGAAACGAATACGAGAATTTATGGTGTAAATGTAGGTTAGTGTTTCTGATAGTGTTTAGGCCAGCAAAGGCGGCTTTGCTGGCTCTGACGGCCCACCACTGCTCAGTTGGTGATGAATGGGGCTTGTACAACAAATTTTGCAAGGGATTTTCACGCGAATTTCAATCTTGAAAAAATGTTCAGCCCAATAGGATTTTTTCAAAAAGTCCACGTTGCAAACAAGTTTCACTCCTTTTAATTTGCGAGTTGAAAGGCGATTTAATGAACTCAGATCAGTATTTTTGCCATCCATTGTATATTTACATGACAATTGGGAAAACGAATCAAAGTAAAAGTCATGACACCACCACTTTAATTATTATTCTTTCAAATTTATAAAATGTTGAATGGCTCTTTAAAGCAGCTGAGAGAGAAGTTATTTGAGAAATAGAATCCATTTAATGAGCAAAACTTCATGGGAACACCAATATATTTCTCAAAATGTATATGGAAACAGGGAATGGTCAGAAAAAGATTTAGTAACAGCAGTAAAGGGATTTTATGCCATTCCTGAGGTTATAGTAATAAAATGTATCACTCGGTGATCAAGCTCATTTCACAACAAACACACAAGATGGTGGATAGATGATGCTGAAAGTTGAGTCAACTTTTTCAATTAACATATACTCATTTCAGACACCGATCGAGATTCTTCTGGTTTTTGTTTTGATGACACTCCCATAAAATAACTCATCTCATTATACTCTTAAAAAAAGTGACGCCCAAACATGACTCTTCCACTTTATTAAATTCTCAATGCCTGAGTAACGTGTGAGACTCATTAAGACATGTGAATCTTGTTTCCCTTAGAGAATAAAGTGATAACATTTCACACACATTGGAAAACATGAATCAGAATATATTAGTATTTTGCAAAAAAAAAAAAAAAAAAAAATTATTATTATTAATCAGGTGGTGTCATGGTGAGCACATACATCTCACAGCAAGAAGGTCCGAGGTTCAAGTCCTGGGTTCAGGTGTTTGTGTGTGGAGTGTACATATTCTCATCGTGCTTGAGTGGATTGTCTACTCCAGTTTCCTCCAACCATTCAAAGACCTCAACATTAGGCTAACTGGCTGTTCCAAATTGACCCTAAGCCTGAGAGTGTGTGTGTGTGTGTGTGTGTGTGTGTGTGTGTGTGTGTGTGTGTGTGTGTGTGTGGCCCTGCGATGATCTAGTGAGAAGTTCAGGGTGTACCCTGCCTTTTGCGCCGTGTCAGCCAAGATAGGCTCCAGCCTCATGGTGACTCTGGACTCATGGTTACGCAGTTGAGCAAATGAGTGAGAGTGCTGTTTGAATCATCACACCAAGCACTAAAATATGACTCAATACCATTCATGAGCCAGATATATTTACATGTCATAAAGTCATAACCCATATTTCTCTCTGAAGTCTCAGTGGAACATGACGTACAATCGGTTCAGTGCTCCTGACTGCCAACATGCCACAATTTCAAGGTTATGGCTGATTGTTGCAAGGACCACCATCAGATTTATATTGTGGCTCTTACATGGACACATGAATTTGGCAAAATGATGCATTTTAACCATGCACTGGCGATTGCAACGTGGGCTGTGAGAAAAATAAAAGTCTCCTGACGAAAAGTGCTACGATAAAAAGGTTAGATAGAGATCTATTCAAAACATGATAAGAAATGTGGCTCAAAAAGTGTAATAATAATAAAAATTTTAATAATAAAAGTAATAATTTACCCAGACACGAATTCATTCATTTTCCGAACTGCACACATGCTGGCACCTATCCCAGCCAACACTGTGTGAAGGCAAGGTACACCCTGTACAGGGTGCTAAGCCATCACACACACACGAGGAAGTGAGGGTACCCACACATGCACAGAGAGTAAATACTGTAAATCCTTCTGTTTTTATGGTGTTTCTGTGATGAAATATACATGATATTTTAATTGGGCTTCCAAATGATTATGGGTGCCATTTTGTTTATGTGCTGTGCAGTTAGTTTGGGTTCTATTATTGTATAACAGAGCACGACAGTCCACCCAAAATGTTCCTCATTTTACAGAAAGGCAAATAAAGAAAATTTAATCACCCTTATGTAAATGCTCTCACCTTGCTGTATCACCATAAAGCGTCAAGTGATTCCTTGTAAAAAGTTATATGAAAATATTAAAATACTGATGTAAAGAATGTAAGGTAAGGTAAAGTCTGTTGGGCTTTTTACACCCGAGCCAAGTGGCTCATCAGGCCGGTGCTTATCCCCGGTTTCCGTAGCATGAAGCGACCAGGAGTTCAACTCCTCCTGCATGGGACGCTAGTCCATCGCAGGTTACCTTCCCAGTATATTTTTACTGGTACCCATTTATACTGCTGGGTGAACATAGGCACACTTGTGGTTGAGACCTTGCCCAGGTTTTGACCAGGATTTGAACACACAACCTCCTGGTCATGAGCCCAGCACCCTAACTACTACACTACCGGCCCCATGTAAAAAATGTGATGCAATTTACACCTTTGGTGCACTTTACTCTATTTTAACATATTCTATTCAGTTCTTTTGGAAATGAAAATGTTGAAGTTCTCTTTGGGAGTAACAAGGATGGATAGGATCAGGAATGAGTACATCAGAGGAGACAGCACATGTAAGAGGTTTTGGAGACAAAGCCAGACAGGCTCGATTGAGATGGTTTGGACATGTACAGAGGAGGGATAGTGAGGATATTGGTCGTAGGATGTTGAGGTTGGAACTACCAGGCAGAAGGCCGAGAGAAAGACCAAAGAGTAGATTTATGGATGTGGTGAAGGAGGACATGAAGGTTGTTGGCGTAAGAGAAGATGCAGAGGATAGGGTGAGATGGAGGCAGATGATTTGCTGTGATGACCCCTGAAGGGAACAGCCGAAAGGAAAAGAAGAAGCTGAATTGTTCTTTTGGAAATAATTGCAGGACTATATAACATGACTCGAGAAGGGGGCGGGAGTGGCCTTTCTGAATAAAAGTGCTTGATTTCTCAATTTTGAAATTTGGAGCAGCCAAACCTGGAGTCCCTGGAGGAAACCCACACAAGCACATGCAAACTCCACACAGAAACACCCCAAAATGGGAATTGAACCCATGCCTTGTTTCCTGGGAGGCAAACATGCGAACCGCAATAACACAATGTCACTATGCAACACATAATACAACTATGTAAATGAGATTTTTTTTCAGCTTTTCCTTTTATCGGGAGTCGGCACAGCGAATGAATCGCACGTTTGATTTGGCATCGGGTTTTACGTCGGATGCCCTTCCTGACACAACCCTTTAGCAAGGGACAGAAACACGCTGACGGTTTTGCAGCTCCTCTTGTCAAAAGTCAGGAATTTGGAACCATTTTTTCGACAGATCTTATGATTTCTTTTACATTTGTGAGAATGAGGATTCGATCGACAACATGATTATAGAAACTAATCTAAACAAGGCATAGAGTTGAACACCTGCCTCGGGGTTATTGGAACATGGCTGCACCCTTGTCTGGGTGTTGTCTCCAAAGTTTGGGAAATACAGATAGACAAAAAAAGGGGGGGAGCGTGGGGGGAGGGTGAGTTTTCTGGGCACAGAGTGATTTATGCAGTCTGGAAGAAAACACATTTCCATGTTTAGCACTAAATCAACGAGGGACTTTTGAAGTCTGTCATTCTAACAAGCCATTTCAGCACACGAGTGAAGAAAGCTGTTCTAAAACCCAAAGTGTCCAAAAAAGTCTATATGACCAGCAAACATTAAGTACAGTGTGACACACAGACAAGAGAACACTGACATCAGATACACATGTCTGTGTCTCCTACTTTCACCTAAACTTCACCCACAGATCACTCAAGACACACACACACACACACACACACACACACACACACACACCTCAGAGTTGGAGAGAATGAATCAGGCCATCCCCCAAAAAGAGAGGGAGAAACAGCCTTCTGACAACCTGCTTCGGGGGAGGGTGAGCGAGTGAATCGAGCAGTAGTACGTTTTCTTGATTTATAAACCAGGAAGGAAAGAAGAAAAAAAAAAAGCAACCGATTTTCAGTGCCAACTTCAGCTGTTGGACCAGGGCCAAAAGTCAAGGGCATCCTACTACTGTTCATTAGGCTCCATGAATACGCCGCAAACAACCACAATAATAAACATGTGCGAAGTAAAGCAGTGAATTCACAAAGCTGCTTTTTGAATGTGTCACAGGAATACGGAAGTATAGCTAATGGGAGTTGCACTTTTAAAATCACCGACAGCCACAAAAAAATATCTTCCAGTCACAAAAGTAAACACTGTTGTCTTTATTATTTGAATACACCGACTGTTCAAGGTACACTGAGAGCATTGCAGAGATGACATTTGAGACAGGTCTGAAATATGAACAAGATGAGCAAGTTAACGTAAAATATATTGCAGCATTATAACCTTGGGGTAAACTGTCAGAACTTCAGCCAGTACAAAGTCAGTTCAACCTCTGGATATTCAACATATGAAGTTGATAATTGTACTTTGTTCAGTTCAGTTCAATTCATTTTCTGTAACCTCTTAATCCAAATTATGGTCGCGGGGAGGCTGGCGCCCATTCCAGCCGACTCCGGGCGAGGGCAGAGCACACCCTGGACAGCTCGTCAGGCCATCGCAGGGCGGAAACATGCTGACGGCTTTGCAGCTACTCTTGTTGAAAGATACACTTTGTTAGTAATAAATTAATTAGAGCAAAAATAAAAATCCAAAAAAATATGAACGTGACATCTTGCACTATAACGTGGAAAATCGACCATCTTGGATTTGAATAAAGAGTTTCAGAAAGGAGATATAGTTGTGTGTGTGTGTGCTATTTACATGTGTATTTTCTGTATGATGGCAACATCCACCCTTTGCAAAAGAAGCCACTTTTTGGTGTATAAATAGCAATATTTTTGGATACAGGTGTCCAATTTTCATGCGGTTTTCACCATTTTATTCAGTAAACTGCCACTTTTCTAACAGGCAACTAATTTACTAGCTAATTAGTGGAACACATTGAAAAATACAATGCTTTATACAGACTATATAGCACACGGAAAAAAAATCTAATTGTGACACTAATGAATTTATGCCAATAGTTAGTGTTATAGAATTGTCAAACCAATATTTCTATACATTATTAAAGCTTATATTTGCATATACACTGCCTGACCAAAAATTAATAAATGCAGTGGTATCTTGATTCACGAGTGTGTTTTAGAACGAATTTTCTATGATATGAGCTTTGATCGTAACCAAACATCTGCCCCATCCAACGAGCAAAATTTTGATTTACGAGCTCTGCTAGGGAAATGGCTTTTCCGGGCCGATTAGCCTTGTATTCTTCTGCATGTATTCCTCCGCGCTCCAAGAACGCCTTGTGCAGTGCTTCTCAATTATTTTCTCTGATGTCCCTTATAGGAAGGAAAAACACCCCCCTCCCCCCCAGTGCCCCACACGCGACTGTAAATAGTGTTTACTGCACTTCATATCATTTGCTCGGTGCTGATTCCCAAGACCATAGGGATCACAGTGTTAGTGCCACTGCCACCAAGTGTAATTGCACAGCCTCTACAGTAGGTCGCAGTGACACCCTCACTGTGTTCCCTGCACCATGGGGAACACAGTCGAGCGCCACTGCCACCTACTGTAGAGGATGCACAATTACACTTAATTCTAGTGCAGTATGTCAATACCCGAAATCACACCATGCCTATTTGAGAGGCACTGGCCTTGTGGGAGAATACCACGAGCATCTCCTCGCTGGCATTCGTAGCAGGCACATGCATAAAATTCTCCTCCTCCTCCATCTCTGTTACGCACCACCTAATGCCTGCCCACGTGACATCTTCGTGCACATATGACATCTTTGCCGCAGTCGATGATTAGAAGGGTTAGTTGACTTGTTGTTTATTATTGTGATATTTTTATAGGTCTTACATGTTCATCTTTAATATATTAGGTCAAATATAGATGTTTGTGTCAGGTTATATGAGTTTGGAAAGGGGTTGGAACGGATTCATTGGTTTTCTATTATTTCCGAAGGTAATTTTTGTTTTATCTCACGGACATTTTGACTTACGAGCTTGCCCTCGAAATGGATTAATTTCGTAAGTCAAGGTGCCACTGTGATTTTAAAAGTCCCACTAATGTTCTGTTGAATTGCCTTTAGCCTTGATGATCGCATGTTTGCATGCAATGGCATTGCTTTGACAAACTTCAGCAATATAACAGCATTTATTTCCATAAAGAGTTGGGTTCACAACATTAAAACAAATCATTTCAATCAGTCTTTTCCAGCACATCCAGAAGACTTTAAATAGGGCTATAAGGTCAGGACAGGTGCTGCCAGTTCACAAGTGAAAATGATTTTATTGCCACATAATTTTGCTGAGCCTCAATCTAACCAACAGTAGCCAATATTCCAATGGTCATCATGTGCTGTAACTAAATTTAAAGGCAGTCCAACAAAGCATTAAACCACATTAATTTAAAGACACAGTCTACCTTACCGCTGACCGACATCCGAAATCACAGATTTCACACAAACGATTGAAGAGTTAAAGGTTTTGAGGAACGCATTTCTTGCAACCATCTGTCAAACAAAACGTCTTTAAGATCTGATTGGCGATCACTTGCGTAAAAGTTCAGATCAGTTGAACTCCGTGCCTGCATACTTCGCATTGCATGAGAACATTTCATATCTTGCTTATTTCATTGACAATCCCAGACTTTTGCTTGCACGTTGCTTCATGTGTGAAGCCGGTGTCGTATAGAATATGGACCCCTTGGAATACGGACCAGGAGTCAATTTTCCATTGCAGAAAATGGACCCCCCTCAAAATTTAGGGAACGATTATATATATGTATATATATATATATATATATATATATATATATATATATATATATATATATATATATATATATATATATAGGTATGTAACAGATGATACAATATCACAGAGATAATTATTATGAAATATCACACTGAATGGTACATGACAATGTAAAATGAACTAGAAAACCAGAAAATCTTAAATGAGGTTGATAAAGACCTTACACCTTCTCATGGTGTGTCGGAGTTGAAAATGTTGAGGTTCTCTTTGGGAGAAAAGAGGATGGATAAGATCAGGAATGAGTACATCAGAGGGACAACACATGTTAGAGGTTTTGGAGACAAAGTCAGAGAGTACAGATTGAGATGGCTTAGACATGTACAGAGGAGGGATAGTGAATATATTGGCAGTAGGATGCTGAGGTTGGAACTACCAGGCAGAAGGCCTAGAGGATGACCACAGAGAAGGGATCTATGGATGTGGTGAAGGAGGACATGAAGGTCGTTGGCATAAGAGAAGATGCAGAGGATAGGGTGAGATGGAGGCAGATAATTTCTTGTGGCGACCCCTGAAAGGAACAGCCGAAAGGAAAAGAATCTCCCGTGTAGATTTAGATCGTGACGGGTCGTACAAACCCGGGTAAAATATAGTCCAAACTGATTTGAGTCGTACCGACAAGCATGACGCCGAAGCGAAGTAGATCTAAACAACCAACATTAAATATGTTGTGGAAGCAACTCAAGACCGATGATTCCACTGTTTCGGAAACATCTGTACCTCATGAAATAGGTAAAAAAAAAGTTGTCATGTCCAAACACAAATTATTTCTTGACTGCACTGAGCGATAATAGTGAAAACTCGCCCCCAACTAAACTAGCCTAATCTTATTCTAATAGCCTAATTTTATTAATCCTAAAATGATATTACATAAACAGTTTTGACAGATTAAGGTAGCAGTTTGATTCACAAATGTTCTATATTAGTAAGGTAACTGTTAGATTTTTCAAATAAGAAGTTTTATGTACTTTCCTTTAAGAAGTCTACTATTCTTGTAAAAAATACTATCTTTTATAATATAAACTTTTAGTTTTTTTGCTTCTAGCTTGTCTGATTTTCTCATAAATATGGGCCCAGAATGCACCACAGAGCACATGAATTTTAATTTTTTTTTCTGGGGGTGGATATATAGATATTTAGTATATAGGTATAATAAAAAATTATTAAAAAAAATTTAACCATTCCCTAAACTTGGGGGGGGGGGGTCCATTTTCCATGAGGAGGGGTTTCGTAGTCTATGGGGGGTCCATTAAACAAACCATATAGTAAAAACATAACTTTATCTTGCTGCTCTGCACAACCACGTTCATTTGAAGTCACGCCATGAAACAGTAGATAATCTACAGTGATCAAACTACATTTAAAAAAGTCCATTAATAATTAGTATAATAACAAAATAAGTTAATTCTTCCTGAATTTAAAAAAATTAAAAAGTGAAAATTAAAAGACAGAGAGAGAGAGAGAGAGAGAGAGAGAGAGAGAGAGAGAGAGAGAGAGAGAGAGACAGACAGACAGACAGACAGACAGACAGAGAGAGCTGTTGATGAATTAAAAAAATATTTTGGCAATATCACCCAGCCTTACCTAGAATTGTTCCTATTCAAAAGGTTTATTATGTCCTGTGGAAAAACAAGCACTGCACATTTTCTTATGCATCAAGACATCCCAGGAGGTATTCATTATAATTTTCCAATGAAATCAAAAGTAAACAAAAACACTGGCTGAGTTTAAAATACAAAACAAGAATAAAACAAACTTTGCTTTACTAGAACATGGCAGATGAGTGATACGTAAGAGATAGGCAAGTTAATGAGTTTCCTGGACATGCAGGGGTGATAGACATCACGTGACTTACTGATTAAACGAAACTTGCGCAACCACAACGCCAACCAGTATTATATAACAAAGGTCAAAACTATCAGTTTGTATTCAATATACTGTAAATGTGTGTGGAGCTAGTAATGTGACACACACACACACACACACACATATATATATACATACATATACACACACACACACACATACATATACATACATATACACACACACACACAATATATATATATAAATATATATATATATATAGACACACTTACAGACATACAGGTATATATGAGAGGTTCGTGTAAAAGAAGAACCACTGCTGACTTTCGTAAAGAGTAGCTGCAAAGCCGTCAGCGTGTTTCTGTCCCTTGTATCTGTCCCTTTTATCCGACGTAAAAAATTGATTCGATGTGGCGACCCCTGAAAAAGCTGAAAGGAAAAGCAGATCTATATATATATATATATATAAAATGTATTAACTGTCATCTGTTGCTTCAGGGTATTTGATTAACAAAATAATTAAACTACTGATTAAATGGGACAAATGTTATGGTTGTTGAAGAGAATAGCCTAAATATCATTAATTGTCTTAGCAAACAAGACAAAATCACTTATATAAATAGAAATTTGGTTCCCAACAGGTACATAACAAATTGCGTATATTAAAATGAAAGGGGTTTGCAACATGTTCTGAATCTTTGAAAACAGTTCAGCCAAAAAGATTTCAGGGGGGCAGTGGTGATCTAGTGGTATAAGGCGCCGGATCGCTGATCCAAAGGTTGGGGGTTCGAGTCCCACTCTCCACAGGGTTGTCACTGTCCCCCCCAGTGCAGCTAACTAGGTTATCAAAGGCCGGCCATGTCTCTCACTGTCTATGGTGTGAGGCATGTAAAAGAACCATTGCTGACTTTCGACAAGAGTAGGCCGAAAAGCCGTCAGCGTGTTTCCACCCTGCGATGGCCTGGCGAGCTGTCCTGGGTGTACTCTGCCCTCGCCCTGAATTGGCTGGGATGGGCACCAGCCTCCCCGCGACCCTAATTAGGATGAAGCGGTTACAGAAAATGAACTGAACTGAACAAAAAGATTTCAAAAAGTTCATTTGCAATTAATTTCCATTCGCATGCTATCAGGCGCCAAAACTCACAACGTTTATCGATTTGCCAAGTGAAAGGTTATTCATGTATTTTAAAGAGTCACATTTTCATGACTCTTAACAACTGCATTTCATAAAAAGAAAAAAAAAAAAACCTTGAATAAATTTGTCCTAATGAAACACAGGCTTGGTGACACTGATAAGCATCCAGTTTAATGAAACACAAGAATAACATGCAGTAACAAGAGTACTCAAGAACACTATCCAGCAGCAGGCCAAGTACATCTGGCCCAAAAGGCCAAACAAACAAATAAGTAATAAATCACCCTCTCTTGCAGTGTTAAATAACCCTTTAAAAAATTCTGAACTTGGTAACCTGGGAGAACTTTCAGAAAGTTTCTTTTGGCAATCACCTTGCAGCGGTAATAACTTTCTTCTGACAGGACTATTTGTTGGGTTTTTTATTCCACTAATCAAACACATTTTATCAATCTAACAGGAAAAACAATAGTGACATGAGAGTGGTTTCACATTGATGTTTTAGTCAAATTCAACTATTCAGCAATACGTAGCTGACAAAATGGCCGAGTCCGTTATGTTAATTAATGTATGCTTTGGTTGCACTTGACGAAACCTCCTGAAACTTATCTTTAATCTTTAATCAGATTTTAAGCAATATGCCTGTTGGATTTTACAATATGAAAATCGGTGCCACTATACTAACCACCACATTCAACAAAACAAAAACATTTCCTATTCAATCTTTAGCCTTTTACTAATAGCATGTGGGCATAGCATACATTTGTTTAATAGTTCCTCTACCGCAAACACACATCACTTTTCCACAGCCACCACGTATTAATAAATAA
>CM045744.1:32413975-32416475 GCA_024760905.1 Plotosus lineatus | reverse complement strand
GATTCTGCTGTTCTGATTTATGCGCTACATCCACTGCTGAAATTCTTCAATTAGTAGTACTCAATGCATTCAAATAAGAATTACTATTTAAGAAAGCAACATCAAACTATCAAAGACATTACAGATAAAACTATACTTTTGATCAGACATACATCATCAGACTCAGAAACAACTGATTTGTCCAACAAGATTGAGAGTACAAAAGAATAAAAAGATAATGTGACATTGCAATTAATTAAATGAATACTGTACAGGTGTAATTATCACACTCGATGCACTAATCTCTCAGCATTCCCGGATTCTGCCAGTGAGCTAAAGATTACATTACTACACGTACAATAAAAAAAATTAATGAGTCCAATTAAACAAATTATAAGTAAAATCAATTACCAATGCCCGTGACCGGAGTCATAACTACATGACAGATAGGCTTCAGTGTTTGACTGACAATCTGTTCTGACATTGGCTCGAAATTTGCATGTCTTCAAATGCAAGGGTCCTCTCATCATGCACATACACGCACCCATAATTTAGTGGGAGGGGGAAAGGGAAAAAGAAAACAAAACACTGACGAGTTACTGAAGTGACGCATACTGATGTGGTTAATATGAAGCTCTCCTTGTGCTTTCACAACAGCATTCCACACACGTTCAAACAAACCTTTTTCGGCCGAAAGACAGAGGGTGGGTGGGGGGGCAGTGTGAGAAAGAAAGAGGCGGAAGAAGTCAGAGTGAGAAGGCTTAAAGTGAGTCAGACAGAGGGACATTGAGGAAAAAAAAACAAAAAAAAGAGATAAGAGTGACAGCGAAAGGCAGAAAGAGAAAATGAGGTGAAAATATGAGAAGCACACGGACAGGCAGAGTGACAAATATGGACAGACATAGAGACAGAGACACAAATAGAGACCCTGCAACAGACTGAGGCAGGCAGAGAGAAACAAAGCCGACATTTTCCAATCTTCACTAAATCCCTGTCGCTCTCTAGCTTTGCTTCTGAAACATCGACAGATGGAGGAATGAACAGAAGAAATGATACCCAGTGTTTAAGGCAGAAGGAAAGGTGAGTTATTTGAAGGAACAAAAAGACTATGATTGAGTGATGAAAGAAAAAAAAAAATAATGGCTGCTCAGAGTGATGGAGTCAAACATGAAAATAAATAAAATGAATGAGTGGGTCTTGGGATAGCGAAGTGAAGAGAAGGAGAAAGAGGAGGAGAAGGGTTATGCGCGGTGTGAGAAGAAACTGACAGAGCAGCCTGTGGACTGACAGCAGTTTAAAGCCATGTTTTTGGGCTGTCAGCCCACCAGACAGCCAACATTCGTCTTCATCATTATCCCAATCCTGTTCGTTCTCCAGGTACAGCCATCTCCACAACACACACACACACACACACACATGCACAGATACACAGATGGAGAATAGCAGAGACGAGAACAGTGTTGGCAGGTGGCTGGTGTGAATGTGGCCTCATCTCGGTTTAATAAAATTTCAGTGTAAAGATTTGCGTGATTTTGTCGAATTCTGTTCATCGTGGAGGCCCAAGAGTTTCAGACGTGACTCTGGACTTCCTTTCTGTGCATCATCTTGGTTTACATGCCAGGTAGGAGTAAGGTGGGAGTGGAAAGAAAAAAAGAAAGGAAAAGAAATTAGAAGGCAGAGCAGAAGAGAATGAAATGAAAAGGAAAGGAAGAGAAGCAGAATAAAAGAAAGAATAAGTACATGTTGGAAAAGGTAATCAAAGTGGAGGAAGGGAAAGAAAGAAACATCATAGGAGGAATATTCAGGAAACATAAACGAAGGGGGGGGGGGGGAAACAATGACAAAAAGGCAAGAAGGATCAAACAAGGAAAGGAAAAATGGAACAGAAAATGAAAAAAAAAAAAAGAAAATACAGAGATCCCTTACTTTCCGCGATTAATGGGAACAGACTCCTCGCAACCGCAAATTTCCATGAAAAAGGATTTCAGTCCCTGACTGAAGTATATATACGTGTATGTGTATATAATATCAATAAATACACATTCAACGCTATAAATGCTTATAATAACAATTAAACATTCAAAAATAATGCATAAGATATAAATAAAATATAAATACACACACATACAGATGTGCACGCACACAGAGACACACCTCACATAAAAATGCAAGTAGTTTTGTTGGGGGGTTTTCGGGTATTTGTTTGTTTTTGTTTTGCATAATTGGCCTTACTTTGCGGTATTTTCCTTAACTTTCCCCCTATTTTTCCTTAATTTCCTTATTTTTAATTTTTTGTTGAATATTTTTGAAAAACCCACGATGCACTGAAGCTGCAGAAACTGAAGCACAAAGTCAGCGCGAGATCACTGTTGACCACTGGGGTCCAGTTACAAGTTCCAGGGCACCCATAGACAATCTCATCATAGATCTTCCTAGGGCAACCCAGGCAACAAATTTGGTGATCCTATGATTCCCTATTACAGTCATCACATGAAAACCTCGTTAAGCAGAATAAGGAAAC
>CM045744.1:32341475-32408975 GCA_024760905.1 Plotosus lineatus | reverse complement strand
ACCTGCACAGAACCTGTTCAATTGTAGTCCTTTCCATTGTTTAAGTATCAGCTCCATTGTCTTTGGTGATTTTGGTCTCACTACTTACACACAAATTCCTGTTCACTCCACATGACCTGCCTGATCGCTCACTTCCAAAGAGACTGGAGACCAAGTTTAAATTATTTCACTCATTTCGAACTAATACAGCAAGCGGAGTACTGTTTTGATAACATTTAAGATAATGGGGGAGATGCTAAATGTTCATTGTCATTGGTCATTGACTTGAACAGCTTTTGTAAACTGCGAGATATTTTGGCAACATAGACGGTCCATCAGTAGCACCTTCTTTCTCTGTGTATACACTCACTATCCAAGTTACGACATACGCGAGTTACGACCACCCGTACTTACGACCACGTCTAGCAGATGCCTATTATGAGTTTACTGTATATGTCTGGCAGCGCCTCGCGTAACATAGTTATGGCAGCACAGCATCCCAGCATCTCAAACTCGCAGCATTCTACCACTACACTCAATGACAAGATACCGTCACAGTAACATCTCTTTAACAGTACAATTTTACATTCATTTACTGTACACTGTTACCATGGCTCCCAACAGGAAGTCTGATTCATCAGATGGCAATTCTACCAAGAAAGCATGGAAGGCACTCTTATTGGAGATGAAAATCAAAGTAATAAAGCAGTGTGAAGGAGGCAAAAAGTAAATTCCATCGCTTGAGATCTCCATCTCTCCCATTCCACGGGGTCTACAATTTTGAAGGACAAGGACCGCATTAAGGTAGCAGTGAAAGCAGCAGCCCCGATTCAGTCAACTATCATCACAAAACAGCGTGAAGGGCCAATTGCAGAGATAGAAAAGTTGCTGTACACGTGGTTGGAAGATAATAGGCAAAGAAATGTGAAAGTGATGTTGCGAGCAGTGCAAAGTTAGGCTACAAGTTTATTTTGCATGTTGAAAAAACGTGCAGGTGAAGAATACGCTTCACATGAATTCATATCGAGTGCTGGGTGGTTTCGGTTTCGTTGTGTTAAATATCCAACTTACGATCAATCCGACTTACGACTGGTTGGTCGGAACCAATCTAGGTCGTAACTCGGATAGTGAGTGTATTTAGAAGTACATGATGTCTAATTTTGATATTTACTTACAAGATCACACTATTTTTCCAGTACCGCTGATATCCACATGTAATAATAATGCTGATTTGGTAAATAAGTAATATATACCTAAAAAAAATAAATAAAAATAAAAAAGGTTGGGATAAAATTTTAGAAACAGGTATTATCTCGTCAAAGTACACATAAAATGTTAAATTGTAGCTGCAGCAACAACCAGTGAAAAACAATTCAAGTTCAAGTAGGTGTGACATATACAGGTTATAGTTACCGCACTCAACTCGTTTTGAATCCCACCACTGATCACCACGAGTCATGATCAAGTAAAATTATTTTTAATAACCAGATACATTAATGGTCACGGAGGTCAGGCTGAAATAATGTGTTATGTGCAGCACAAGGACAGAAAACCAAACTTCGTAGCCAAAACATTCAGCAACAACTGGCTGACTTACTTAGAGGGTGCAGAACACACCATGCTACATTAGGAGCTTTGATGAAAAAAAAAGATAAATTACACACATGTTCATTTATTTTCATCTGGGTATACTAACCATAAGCCCCACTGTCAGCGGGTTGTAACTGCTGTCCCCCCCAGTGTAGTCTCTCAATGTGGTGAGAGGCATGTAAAAGAACCATTGCTGACCTTTGTCCAAAGTAGCTGCATAGCCGTCAGCTTGTTTCTGACATGCGAGGGCCTGGCAGGCTGTCTGGGGTGTACTCCGACCTCGTACCGGGTCGGCTGAGATGGGCACCAGCCTCCCCACAACCCTAATTAGATCAGCTCATTATCTACAAGGGTTTGGCCAATATTGCTAAAACATCAAAAGCAACCCATAGCTTCTGTCTGTTTGCCTCGCAAATAAATTGTGGATTTGTCTACACTAAAGAACAATTTATACTTCTGGGAAAAATATAGACGTGTACTGTACATCATAACCTGATGCACACCTCCATAGGAATGTAACTACACATGGATCACCAAAAAGCAGCCTGGTCTGATTAATAGCATCATATACTCTCCTCGATGCATTACTAGCTGCACCACCTTCTCTGTGACCCTCTGAAATCAACTCTCTTTATTGTGCTAATATATTAAGTATGAGGCTCTATAGCAGCTGTAGCTCAGCATAACAGCCAGTTTATTCCTGCAGGATTGTGCGCTCCTCTATATTTTTCTTTTACAGACTGGTAAAACATCACGCAGTTTCACTGGGGTAAACTCTTACAAATTAATAAAGATCATAAAGTATCTGCCAATCATGATTGATTGATTGTGTGGCATTAAATACGACAACATTAAAGTGCTCTGAACTAGTCATACCGTAAAATACAAACATTTCAGAAATACTTTCTGTGAATATTTACTCGATGTACAATTATTCATGCGAGTTTTTATCCCCAAGAAAATTCATTTCAAATAATTTTGTTCATGCTATTCTCTGTTTATTATTCCGACAATGAAACAAGAAATGGTTTTTGTTTCACACTCCTCTTCAATGTGAGTAATCATGGCATGTTTCATGCCCAAAAGGACACAATCAGCTTACATACATGTATAAATATCTCATCATGTGCAGCCATCTGCACCATACCTATGGTGTACACACTACCCAGAATCTCCCCATTTCCAACCTTCTAGACAACCAGGGAAAGATAGACATGAACAAAACGCCGTCTACACATCAGTTTCTGAAGTGATTTTCAACATTCCGGACAGCAAGAGTAACATATACCCAATAAAACCTGTTCTTGAATCTGCAATGACAATTCAGCTATAAAACATCAGATCAACTTTAAAAGTCGTTGCTTTGTGCTTGTTTATCTGTGGTCTACATTGAGTGAGAAGTAAACTGTGTTATATTGAGCATTAACCTGCGGAGGACTGCAATTCTAACTGTTCACACATACTTCAAACTGTCGGTCATGTCGGGGGGGGGGGGGGGCGCAAATTTTGGCGGGGTTTTTTGTACTCTTAGGCCTTGAAAATAAAGGTCCCCAACCACCGGCCCCCACTGACCAGGGCCATTTGGTACCAAGCCCTCAGAAAGGCTAAATTAAAATTATATATACAGTAAAACCTCCGCTGACGAACGCTTAAGCTCACGAACTTTTCGCCTCAAGAACATTAAATTTGCGAGCATATAGTCTCTGCTGACGAACTAGTTTTCGGCGGACGAATTAAACCACGCGGTCGAACAGCGCCACGGTGGCGGCCACAAGAAGCTGACACACGCTCATGGCGTCACAGTTCGTCACCCCCTTTCTTTGAGTGCGGAAGTGGTTTGTGTTTACTAGACATTTTGGACCATATTGAGTGTACTTTTGCTATTATGGGACCGAAAAAGACCCACCACAGGCGGAGATCATTGAAAAACACGAACGAGTTGTGCGTTTGTGTGACTCAGCGTCCCAGTACCAGTACGCTAAGTCTACCATTGCTACCATCCTTAAGAACAAGGAAGCTATTAAGGGTGCGTGTGTGGCTAAGGGTGTTTCCAAACAGTAGGCGTTTCCAAACACTCCTTCCAAACAGTAAGTCCCTCCCTCCCTCCTCCTCCCACTCCATTCCATCAAGCCATCAACTACCATCACAAAGGTAAATAAAACAACTTTATTATACAGTACAGTTTATTTCTTTAATCACAATACAATAGCACATTTATTATACATAAAATAAGGTATATTTTTGTGTAGTTTTAAGGCTTATTTAGTAGAAAATTATGTTTTATGGGGACCTGGGAATGGATTATTCTCATTTTAATGGTTTCTTATGGAAAATAAATGTTCGGAAGACGAACTTTTCGCCCTACACACACTTTCTGGGAACCAATTATGTTCGTGAGCTGAGGTATCACTGTATATGTATATATATATATATATATATATATATATATATATATATATATATATATATATATATACACACACATATATATATATATATACATATACATATATACACACACATACACATATATATATATATAATATGTGTGTGTGTGTGTGTGTGTATATATAATATATATATATATACTAGTCCTTCTCAAAAAATTTGCATATTGTGACAAAGCTCATTATTTTCTGTCATGTACTGATAAAAATTAAACTTTCATATATTTTAGATTCATTGCACACCAACTGAAATATTTCAGGTCTTTTATTGTTTTAATCCTGATGATTTTGGCATACAGCTCATGAAAACCCAACATTCCTATCTCAAAATATTAGCATATCATGTTCAGGTAGTCTAAACGAGCTATTAACCTAATCATCTGAATCAACCAATTAACTCTAAACACCTGCAAAAGATTCCTGAGGCTTTTAAAAACTCCCAGCCTGGTTCATTACTCAAAACCACAATCATGGGTAAGACTGCCGACCTGACTGCTGTCCAGAAGGCCATTATTGACACCATTAAGCAAGAGGGTAAGACACAAAGAAATCTCTGAGTGAATAGGCTGTTCCCAGAGTGCTGTATCAAGGCACCTCAGTGGGACGTCTGTGGGAAGGAAAAAGTGTAGCAGAAAATGCTGCACAATTAGAAGAGGAGACACAACCCTGAGGAAGATTGTGGAGAAGGGCCGATTCCAGACCTTGGGGGACCTGTGGAAGCAGTGGACTAAGTCTGGAGTAGAAACATCCAGAGCCACCGTGCACAGGCGTGTGCAGGAAATGGGCTACAGCGGCAGAAGCGCCTGACCTGGGCTACAGAGAAGCAGCACTGGACTGTTGCTCAGTGGTCCAAAGTACTTTTTTCGGATGAAAGCAAATTTTGCATGTCATTCGGAAATCAAGGTGCCAGAGTCTGGAGGAAGACTGGGGAGAAGGAAATGCCAAAATGCCTGAAGTCCAGTGTCAAGTACCCACAGTCAGTGATGGTCTCGGGTGCCATGTCAGCTTCTGGTGTTGGTCCACTGTGTTTTATCAAGGACGGGGTCAATGCAGCTAGCTATCAGGAGATTTTGGAGCACTTCATGCCTCCATCTGCTGAAAAGCTTTATAGAGATGTAGATTTTCATCTTTCAGAACGACCTGGCACCTGCTCACAGTGCCAAAACCAATGGTAAATGGGTTACTGACCATGGTATTACTGTGCTCAATTGGCCTGCCAACTCTCCTGACCTGAAGCCCATAGAGAATCTGTGGGATATTGTGAAGAGAAAGTTGAGAGACACCAGACCCAACACTGTGGATGAGCTTAAGGCCGCTCTCGAAGCATCCTGGGCCTCCGTAACACCTCAGCAGTGCCACAGGCTGATTGCCTCCATGCCACGCCGCAATTGAAGCAGTCATTTCTGCAAAAGGATTCCCGACCAAGTATTGAGCACATAACTGAACATAATTATTTGAAGGTTGACTTTTTTGTATTAAAAACACTTTTTTTTTTATTGGTCGGATGAAATATGCTAATTTTTTGAGATAGGAATTTGGGGTTTTCATGAGCTGTATGCCAAAATCATCAGTATTAAAACAATAAAAGACCTGAAATATTTCAGTTGGCGTGCAATGAATCTAAAATATATGAAAGTTTAATTTTTATCAGTACATTACAGAACATAATTAACTTTATCACAATATGCTAATTTTTTTGAGAAGGACTAGTATGTGTGTGTGTGTGTATATATATATATATATATCGGAGTCTGAAATAACTTTTATTTTGAAAAATGGCTTGTTGTCCATCAAAAAAAATAAACCACTCTGTGAAACTATTGTTTTAGATGAAATTGGTCTGTTTGGCAAAAAAGACTGGTTTAAAAGATAGACCTGAGACTTAATTAAAAAAATAAAGAAAACCTCCCATCTCACTTTCAAAAACATGATAAATTCAGCAGTTTACACCAGAAACAATTCTATCATCATTCATCCCCCAAACTATTACCCCCATTTCACTGGACTACGGCATGCAAGGATCAGAGCGGAAAGGCACGGAATGCAGTCTACGGAAGAGCTTCGGCATTTTTACACAGAAAAACGTTCACAACAAGTGCGGAACAGGTACGGCAAAGTACGCCAAAGTGACCCCACAGAACACTCACGGAATATTTTGACCTGCCAGAAGCATCCGGAAGTGGAGGAAGACTTGAGGAATAACTACAGAATCACACGGAATGACACGGAAGCAAAACTGTTGTCATCTGGAAAACGTTCTGCAATTATCGCTCATCTTCCGTAAGTCTGCCATGCTCCAGTGAAATGGGGGTATATCCATCTACAGTCACAGGGAGGTTGAATTCTATCTTGGCCACCTCTGGGCAAAGGTTGAACCTTGAACAGCTTGTCAGTCCAAAGCATGGCCAACACACACAAACATTCACACCTTTTAACAGGACAGAACAGAATAGCCAAATGTGTATGTCTTTAAACTGTGGGAGGAGAGAACCCAGAGGAAACCCAGGCAAGCACCACACCGAAACCGGGACTTGCATGCAAGATCTTCATGCTGTGAGTTGGACATGCTCACCACTATGCCACCCAAATTAGTGCATCAATCCCAATGGAATTCTACACACACACACACACACACACACACACACACACACACACACACACACACACAGATCCCTCATTTTCCACGGTTAATTGGGACCGAGATCCCCATGTGACCATTGAAATCCGCAAAGTAGATCACCCCCACCACCCCCGACTGACGTTCCGTACATGTATACAGTAAGTCGTCAACTTACGACCTATGTGAGTTACGTCTGATCGACTTTACGACCGCAAAAGTCGTGAAGCATTATTCATGGCAGTGCAGTGCGAGAGTTGCGTACGACAGTTGTTTTCGCTGCTGGCAGCGCCAGAATTTTAAAAGGCCGAGCAGGATATGATGCAGCTTCACTTTCTAACTGCTCAGAGCTCAGAGCAAATCTATTCATATACTTTCAATGCCACGTCACTGTGGCACGAAGCGGAGAGTCAATCCTTTCTGTGTGTGGGCGGGTCCGATACCTTGAAACTCTAATTTTATTGGACTCACACGCTGCAGTGTTTATGTGACAGGAAGCACGTCCCAAGTTTTGGCAATCAGCTGGTCTGCGAGTTGAAGTTTTTCCATGTCTGTCCATTTGTGTTTGCTTGCCAGCTGTGCTTGGCTTTGTGGAAATGAGTAGATCAAAACGAGGGAAATGTAACTCTTTACTCAAAAACAACACTCGCAGTCTGAGGCTATTGTTATAATCCAATAAAATTACAGTTTGAAGGTATCGGACCTGCCCACAACTGGAGTGCAGAAAGGATTGGCTCTCCGCTGCACGCCAGTGACGTGCAATTGAAAATAGATGTATAGATTTAAATACGCGAGATTTATTCATGTTTTTGTTTGGCATGAGTGTATTTGGATGGAGAGTCGACATACGACCAGATTGCTTTACGACCGGTCTGCCGGAATCAAAAGCGGTCGTAAGTCAACGACTCGCTGTATGTGTATATAATATCAATAAATACATATCCAATGCTATAAATGCTTATAATAACAATTAAGCATTGAAAAAAAAATAACATGTGATGTAAATAAAATATAAATACAGACTCTCTCCAACTTACCAACATTGGTTTTGCAAACATCCGGAGAGACCAACATGTCCAAGGTCGAAAGTGAAAGTGAAATGAAATTGAAGAACAAGTAGAAATAGAAATGAAATAAAATCTACAGAAAGATAGATCATAATGAAATATGAAATATGATTAAACATTATCCTGAGGTACACTTAATACTCGGCTCCGACATGGGGGGGAGTGGCTGCGCAGACTCGCACATACAGATGCAACAATGTATCCAGTTTTGAAGGGAGATTTTGGGTTGTTTTTTGTTGGTTTAGGGTTTTTTTTTTTTTTTGCATATTTGGCCTTGTTTTTGTGACATTTTCCTTAACTTTTCCACCTATTCTTCCTTAATTTGATGAATATATATTCATTTATTTTTTTTAAAAGCCGCGATGCACGGAAGCCGCATGAATTGAAGTGCGAAGTTTCAATGTGCTTCAATTCATGCGGCTTCAGTGCATCGCGTTTTTTTTTTTTTTTAAATAAATAGATATTCATCAAATTAAAAAATAAGGAAATTTAGGAAGAATAGGGGAAAAGTTAAGGAAAATGCCACAAAACAAGGCCAAATGTGCAGAAAACACCCCCAAAAAACAAACCAAAAAAAACCCCTACACCAACACTGAACAAAAAAGCAACCTAAAATCTGCGCATTTGTACGTGTTGTATTTTTCTCATGCAATACCATCTGTATGTGAGTGTATTTATATTTTATTTACATCTTCTGATATTTTTTTATGTTTAATTGTTATAATAAGCATTTACAGCATTGAATATGTATTTATTGATATTATATACACAAATGTCAGTCGGGGGGGTGATTCTACTTCGCGTATTTCGATGGTCGCATGGGGATCTCAGTCCCAATTTACAGTGGAAAGTGAGGGATCCCTGTGTATCTGTGTGTGTATGTATACATACATACATACATACATACATACATACACACACAAAACATTTTATATATATATATATATATATATATATATATATATATATATATATATATATATATATATATATATATATATATATATATAGAAAGGGATTTTCTGAGTAGATCCTTCCGTAGGAGAGTGCTCAATACTTTTTGGTAGAGCAAATAAACAAAAATAAAAGGACAGGACAAAGACTTTCTATTGAAACTCCATTTATCACTACAGATCTGTTTCGAGGGGTGGTGAAACCATCCTCTCTCTTCAGGTGATTATAGAAGATCTTTTCAATAGAAAGTCTTTGTCCTGTCCTTTTATTTTTGTGTATATATATATATATATATATATATATATATCCACACACACATATACATATACACACACATACACACACACAGGTACCTCACCTTACGAAATGAATCCGTTCCAGAGCTTTTTTCGTAACCTGAATTTTTCGTAAATTGAACTGCATTTTACATGTAAAACGCGTGATTTGTTCCAAGACTCCCAATACTACCCCTAAACCCTTTAAAAATTATAAAAGCATACCGTTTAAAACCTCCTTCTGCTTCAATATCGTACCGATGGTAGACGGGTTTGGACATATTCCTTTGTGATATCACTCAAGCCCGTTTCTTCTTCTCACTCACACCGGAAATCGTACGCGCACGCGTGCGTGCGTGCGTGCGTGTGTGTGTGTGTGTGTGTGTGTGCGCGCGAGCGTGTGCGCATGTGTTGACCATGTCTTCTTAGCAGAGTTATAATCTTACAAATGTTTATGGAAGCTTAAAAGCCCGAGTCAAGAAATAAAGCATAAAACAACAGTAACTCTGTCCTTTACACGAAAAGCATCATGGTAGATTCAGCTCCATAATAGTCAATGGGAGGTAACTGCGTCATCCCTCCTAGCCCATGGGATCCCTGTCCAAGATGGCATCAGGTGGACCTGTCCAAGCTGGTGCTTGAGTGAAGGCGACATGAACGACAGCTCAATTGTTAGCCAATGGGAAGCCAGCGGGGCAAGATGTTTGAACGTCATTGATGGGAGAGCAGCTCGTGCATTGTTTGAATGGCGCGTTTGTGGAGCTGGTCTCCCTCAAACAAGTTCAGAACGTGTTCATAAACGTATTATTCATGCAGTATAAAACACCGTGAAAAATCTTTTTCAGCACAGGACAGTCTTATGCAACTTGCAACCCTGCATACCAACCAAATATCTCACTACCACCAACAAACAGCTAATCAACAAACTATCAGCAACAGTTTGGTAATTGAAATTGCATGTGTTAAGCGTAGCTATAAAAAGCTGAAATGTTTGCCAGGTGGGTAGTTCATCAAAGAATCATTCACCATTGATGATCATCTTCCAGCTCCAAAAATTAGACAGCCATTTAAAAAAAAAAAAAAAAAAAAAAAAAAAAAAAGGATGCACACTAATCCATACACATTCACTCACTGCATCATTACAAACTTTCTATGTACGCTTCCTCGCTAATATGTGTTTATTCCTTCATTTTTACAACAAGATTCCAGGAAACAATATTGTATTCATAACCGTCGGACTTTATATTCAGTTCATACGTTAAAAAAATATTGTTACTTCAAACCGATACTGATTAATCCACTACAGACTGTTCATTCTCTGATTTTGTATTGATATTATATGGTGGAGGAGCAGTACCGACTGTCTGCTTGACCCTGAACCCTATCAGTGCATGAATTCATGGTGGCTTTGAACAACATCTGCATCCCGACTCAGCCTTTAGGAATAGAATTTCCGTTCTTCCTGCAAAAATCGGTACATTTTCATGTGACTGGCTGACACCCACCTCCAAATATGTGAATTACAAGCCAGGACCAGATAAGTAAGCTCCTTTAATTGGTTTCTCCCATGCATGCAGATGTAATTGAGCCCAAACACAACATGCCTTTCATTGCTTTGAAGCAAACAGGCATAATATCTCAGTGTTGCTGGGTCGAAGTACCTAAGGTAAACAATCATACAAACGAAGAAAATCCAGTGATTAAATATCTGGCTTGAGATGTTAAGGGGTCTTAAAGCAGGCAATGAGCTAATCTAGCTTTCTTTCCCCACAAGTTAATTATAATAAGCTTTAATTAGCAGCTGTACCAAAGCCGGCTGCTGGCCGCAACTTAAACACAAACACCTTAATGGGAGTGATGCAGTTAATCAAAGAGTGTGGAAGTAAACGAGTCTCGTGTTACATGGAAACCTCACGCAATTAGTACGCACACCATGTAACCTCCCACCATGCCTAAACACACACACACACACACACACACACACACACACACACACACACACACACACACAACCATTAGTTAAGGACAGTAGAAGTAAAAAGGCAGTTTAAACCTATGCCCTGTGAGAAAGAGGTTAAGAGTGAGTGTGTGTGTGTGTGTGTGTGTGTGTCAGTAACGAATGGGTGCACAAGAGACAGTGAGGCCTTGAAACTGACCTGCAGACACAAGCCGTCTGCACTGTCCATGGGGTGCTCAAGCCCAGTGGTAAATTTCACACACACACACACACACACACACACACACACACACACACACACACACACACACACTTTTTATTCTAGTCCATATCATGCCTTCTCACAAAAAGATCATCTCCCACACACACACACACACACACACACACACACACACACACACACACACACACGTTATTTTGACCAAGCAGGTCTAAAACACATCTGTTAAGTGCTACAAAGAAAAATGTCAACAGACTCTAATTGAATCACCGAATTTTAGAAAACATCACGTGTCAAGTTTTTTTAATCCCCTTGAATGAAGCCATTTTTGCTAACTTTGCCTCAGAGTAGTCGCGGCTAAAAATGTGACACTAATTTCCCTAAACATTAGGCAAATCCTTTTCCCTCCATTATGCTTCCTTCCTCACTTGATTCTGAAACTCTTGTCATATTTTGGCTCATCTGAAACTTAACTCTGATTTTTCTCCCGTTAATGAAACACACAGCATTTGCAAAACCAAACATTACTAAAAGTTAACTACAATATCTGCTTGAGTTCATATTTACCCATCATGCAACACAACTTTATGAGAACTACTTAACTTAGCAGGGACGCAAGCAGGCAGAGCAACTGTTACACTTGCGAGCAGTTCATCTCTGCAAGCACTGAGACTGCCATCCTTTCACTTTGCTTTTGAGAGGAGCATTTCAGGGAATTTTTTGCTGACCCCATTTAGTAATACACTCTTACACTATTAAAAATATTTTTTAAGAAACACCATTTTTGATTTTGATATACTGTATTAATCCCATAAGGGAAATTATTTTCTCTACATTTAACCCATCCAAAGTGAGCACACATACGGAAACAGTGAGCGCGCGCGCGCACACACACACACACACACACAGCAGTGGCCTACAACACACATTGGGGCACCCCGAGAAGTCAGGTGAACTGTTCAAGGACATTTCACCCATTTACGTGGAAGAAGGGTAGGTGCAGCTCACACCCCCACAGCCATACAATTTTCCTACCGGTGTGGGAATCGAACTAGCGACCTTTTGGTTCCAAAGCCGCTTCTCTAACCATTTGGCTACGGCTGCACCATATACAGGGATCCCTCGCTACTTTGCGCTTCAATTCATGCAGCTTCAGTGCATCGCGGTTTTTTTTAAATATTAATAAAATTAAAATAAGGAAATTAAGGAAGAATCGGGCAAAAAAAGTAAAGCAAAATGCCACAAAAATAAGGCCAATTATGCAAAAAAAAAAACAAAAAAAAAAAACCCTAAGCCAACACACACAAAAAAAACCAACCCAAAATCTCACATCAAAACTACGTACATTGATACATTCGTATCTGAGTGCATGCACACGCACCTGCGTGCGTGCATGTGTGTATTTATATTTTATTTACATCTTGCCATTATTTTTTAATGTTTAGTTGTTATTATAAGCATTTATAGCATTGAATATGTATTTATTGATATTATATACACATATACATGTACATATACGTCAATTGGGGTGTTGGGGGAGGGGTGATCCTACTTCGCGGCTTTGGAAGGTCGGGATCTCGGTCCCAATTAACCGCAGAAAGTGAGGGATCCATGTACAGTAAAACCTCCGCTGACGAACGCTTAAGCTCACGAACTTTTCGCCTCAAGAACATTAAATTTGCGAGCATATAGTCTCTGCTGACGAACTACTTTTCGGCGGACAAATCAAACCACGCGGTCGAACAGCGCCACGGTGGCGGCCACGAGAAGCTGACGCACGCTCATGGCGTCACAGTTCGTCACCCCCTTTCTTTGAATGCGGAAGTGGTTTGTGTTTGCTAGACATTTTGGACCATATTGAGTGTACTTTTGCTATTATGGGACCGAAAAAGACCCCACCACAGGCGGAGATCATTGAAAAACACGAACGAGGTGTGCGTTTGTGTGACTCAGCGTCCCAGTACCAGTACGCTAAGTCTACCATTGCTACCATCCTTAAGAACAAGGAAGCTATTAAGGGTGCGTGTGTGGCTAAGGGTGTTTCCAAACAGTAGGCGTTTCCAAACTCTCCTTCCAAACAGTAAGTCCCTCCCTCCCTCCCTCCTCCCACTCCATTCCATCAAGCCATCAACTACCATCACAAAGGTAAATAAAACGACTTTATTATACAGTACAGTTTATTTCTTTAATTACAATACAATAGCACATTTATTATACATAAAATAAGGTATATTTTGTGTAGCTTTAAGGCTTATTTAGTAGAAAATTATGTTTTATGGGGACCTGGGAACGGATTATTCTCATTTTAATGGTTTCTTATGGAAAATAAATGTTCGGAAGACGAACTTTTCGCCTTACACACACTTTCTGGGAACCAATTATGTTCGTGAGCTGAGGTATCACTATATATGCACATATACACAACATATCACTTCTAACAGAACATAGCAGTAACCTAGAAACACTTAACATAATAATAATAATAATAATAAATATTATTTGCATGACATCCTTGATGTAGTTAACTAATTTTTCACATTAGTTATTGCAGGACCAAAACCATGAAGTACCCTCCACCACCAAAACCACACTTTTATATGACTCGAGTACAAATATCAATGCTACTATGGTCAAAGTGATTCAAATAAAGCTCAACTTTAAAGAACCCCATTCACGTCACCAAGGATATTCAATAAACAAGAAATATAATCTTATCTCTTCAAATTAAAATGAAATTGACCACAAAGTCTGAGTAAACACTTTCCTTACTCCTGTACACAGTTGTCAATGCTACTTGGAAACATTGCAGATTTTTAAATTATTATAATTATTCTTATTATTCGTTTTCATTTCTCTTAAAACCATGTCACCTTCTGTTTCTTAAGACTTGAGCTTGGGCTTTTCAACTTTCGACAAATCACTGCAGCACTATTGAAGTATAACACAGGCACAGAATCATGCAGTCTTGTTATTATTGTAACAAGACACAGAACCAAAACAAGATGAATAAGAGATACTGAGCACATGAGTTGGAGTGGTTTTGCCATGGAATCTTTGTATTCAATCAAAATGAACTGATCACAGAAGATAAAAACAGCCTTTTGAATGAGCACCTTTAAAATCACCCTGCTGGAATCCAGTAAATACATCGCTTTCAAATCTTGCTTTGTCAAGTATCTGTGGGAACTTAAGTGCATGTTCTCATGGTTACTTTACCTTGAATGACCCCGAGGTCTCAGAATCCCCGGCTCCTCCACATCTGAAGTAACTTCCAGTAGATCCCCTTGTATTGTGTGTGGATGTAGTGTAAAGCAGTGTCTGAGCTGATGTGTGAAGGAACAAAGGTGGGGAAATCAGATCGAGTGATGGAGCTTACAACTTCTTTCTCTTATACAAAAAACCTGCAGAAAACAGAAAGAAAAGGAAGGTCAGCTTTTTACATGTCAGTGATATCATGCACCGAAACACCATTACAAACAAACTGACTTTTATACGCAGAATTATGATGGTGCATGTATCACATACACAGGTATGCCGAGAACATGAATAGGACCTCATACTCTAAATTCTCAAGGATTGTTTATATGAAGAAGGGCAACAGATTGAGCCTTGACTTGGACAGCCATCAAAGCTGCTGTACGAACACAAACTACAGGGCAGTGGTTCCCAACCTTTTTTTTACTCTTGCACCTCTAAAAAGATTTTGCTCTGACCTCGCACACCCTACATTTTTTACATTGTTCAAGGATAAAGGATGTGGAATCATACTAAATGTTATCAAAAGATGATATTTATTTCAAAAGTTGCAGCCCTGCTTCTCGCACCCCCTGAAATGATGTCTCGCACCCCCAGGGGGTGCGAGCACCTCTGGTTGGGAACCCCTGATATACAGAAATATACACTCACACACACACATGTACAAGTTGTGCCTCAATTTTCACAATGAATTACAAAGTCAAGATACAATTACAGTGGTACCTCGACTTACGAAATTAATCCGTTCTGAGGGTGAGCTCGTAGCTGAAAACATTCATTAGATGAAACAAAAATTCCCATAGCAATCAATAGAAAACCAATTAATCCATTCCAACCCCTTCCCAAACTCATAACCTGACACAAACACGTATATTTCACTGAATATATGAAAGATAAACACGTCAAAACAATAAATTTTTCAAAAGAATACATGTACATTAACAGTAATAATAAATAATAATGAAACAAGAATAAACAAGGGAAACTGTATGTTAAATGTCATATTTAAATCATATTCACGCTGATAAGCTGAAACACATGCACGCACGCGGTAGAGAGGAGGCACGGACACACACACACACACACACACACACACACACGGTAGAGACGAGGCTCGGACACTCGGGGACACACACACACACACACACACACACACACACACACACACACACACACACACACGGTAGAGACTGCTTGCACGCACGCGCATGCACACACGCGCACACACACACACACAAACGTATACACACACACACACACGTATACACACACACACACACACACACACACACACGTATACACACACACACGGTAGGGACGAGGCTCACGTGCACACACACACACACACAAGGTGGGGGGGGGGGGTACAGTGTGATTCGTGGGGTGGGTGGGTGTATGACCCTGGGGAACATGCTACAGTAGGTGGCAGTGGCGCTCTCGTTGTCATGCTATGGTGTAGGGAAAAAGCACCAAGCAAACGATATGTAGTGCAGTAAAGACTATTTATAGTCACGTGCGGGGTGCTGGGGGAGGCGTTAAATGTTTTTTTTTCTTCCTATAGGGGGCATCGCAGAAAGTATTTGGGAAACACTGCACAAGGTGTTCTCGGAGTGCGGAGGAATACACGTGGAAGAATACGAGGCTAATCGGCCCTGAAAAGCCAGTTCCCGAGCAGAGTTTGTAGGTAAAAAATTTGCTCGTTGGATGGGGCAGATTTTTGGTGGGATTTTAGCTTGTATCATGGAAAATTCCTTAAAAGCGACACTTGTACGTCGAAATACCACTGTATTTCCAATAAACAAATAAGCAAAAATAGAATTACATCAAGACAAGGCAAGAGCTTGGACTAAAATGAGCCTCATAACAAGGTACCTATTGTGCATCATGTTCTTATGCAACAAAACAATTTTCTTTCCTTGAAAATATATACTCTAGCTTGATGTGGCAGTGGTGGCCTGGTGGTAAAGGGCACTGGATCACCGAAACTAAGATTGGGGGTTCGAGTCCCACTCTCCATAAGGTTGTCACTGTTCCCCCAGTGCAGCTAACTAGGTTATCAAAGGCCGGCCATGTCTCTCACTGTCTGTGGTGAGAGGTTCATGTAAAAGAACCATTGCCAACTTTCGAAAAGAGTAGCTGTATAGCCGTCAGCGTGTTTCTGCCGCTTGCTAAAGGGTTGAGTCAGAAAGGGCATCCAACGTAAAAACCTATGCCAAATCAAACATGCAAATCAGATGATTTGTTGTGGCAACCCCTGGAAAAAGCCGAAAAGAAAAGAAGAAGCTAGAGGGGGGGTGTCAGGTTCATATTTTCATCTTTAAAGCCCAGATCAATGTTAAGAAAACATTAGGGGTCAAAAGTGGTGCCCAGAGAGCCCAGTCCACAGAGCAGTTTTAACCATGTAGAGAGAGCGGGGGAAAGTGGTAAACCTAATAGATCAAGAGGTTAACCTTTGCACTCTTGTGATATGATGTCTTTAAGTCAGATCCCTGCCACTTTTAAACTTACAGTGATCTGACCTAAAATGATGTCATGTGACAAGAGTGCAAAGGTTAAACTCTTTTGACATAATGGGAGTATCAATTTGCCTCATTATACCAACTAGCCACATTCTCCTCTACTGTAAGTAAGCCCCACAGACCTACAAGCCCAACACGCCATTTTCCCGTGGTCAAAGGAACCCCAAAACCATCAGGATACATGCCAAAGGGAAGGCAAGAAAACCCCCGGAGAACCCTATACTTCTGAACCCATTTAACATATTCCACCACATGCTAATCTCCAAAACCAAAAGCCATGGCAGCAATTATATGAGTCAGTTTGTGGATAGATGTAGTGGGTATTCCATTCAACAACACTCGAACCAGAAGCAAAAGGCACTCCTTTGGCTTGTTATGAACAATTTAAAAAAAAAAAACAGATCTTGCGTAATATGATCAGGAAGAACTGGCAGGAAAATTCTAAGGGCAGGCCACACCTTTCATTTCCATACCTTGTTATTTCCTACCTGTTTTTTCTTATGCTGCAAGTCTCAGTACTGAATCAAAGTTTATTTGATTGAATTATCATTATGTACCTGCCATTGGAAAAAAGGGTTCACTGGGTTTGAGTTGGAATTTTTTTTTTTAAATGCTAAGATGTTACCACGTGGACATTTTGTTATTCAAATCATGAAAAACAAAGAACACAGCAAACAACATGTCCAAGCATGGGGCTGAAAAAATAGGATAACAAAGAAACCTGAAATTTCACCTTAATTTGTGAACACGATTATACAGAAAATGTCATGTTATGTCATTTTCCAAATTGCTTTCCTTTCTCGGGTCAACCCCCAAGGGGGTGAAGGTGGGGTACATCCTGAACTGCTCCAGATAATCACAGGGCCAATACAAACATACAATCACGAGCATTCACACATAGGGGCAACTTGGAAGAACCACGTAGCCTAGCAACCATGCTTTTGGACTGTGGGAGGAAACCGGAGCACCCAGAGGAAACACCCACAACTAGGGGTAATGCACAAGCTTCACACTGGAATGGGAGCACACAACCTTCTTGCTGTAAGGTCGAGGTACTAAACACTAAAACACTGCTGCTGATATTGATGTTGAACTCTGAAATGCGTCATTTTCAACATAATTACAGGGATCCCTCACTTTCCACGGTTAATTGGGGCCAAGATCCCCACGCGACCACCAAATTCCGTGAAGTAGGATCACCCCCCCAACCCCCCCTGACTGACGTATACTTATATGTGTATAATCAATAAATACATATTCAGTGCTATAAATGCTAATAATAAGAATTAAACATGAAAAAATAATGCATGAAAAGTAAATGAAATGCAAATACACACATACATACAGACTCGTGCACACACTCAGAACTACTTATGTTGTTTTGAGGTGCGCATCTGACTGTGTGCACGCGCATCTGAGTGTGTGCGCGTGCACACACTCAGATGCGCACCTCAAAACAACAAGTAGTTCTGATGGGAGGTTTTGGGTTGTTTTTTTTGTTGTGCGTTTGTTTATGGATTTGGGTTTTTTTTTTTTTTCATAATTGGACTTGTTTTTGTGGCATTTCCTTCACTTTTCCACCTATTCTTCCTTAATTTCCTTATTTATTAATTCAATTAATATTTTTAGGGAAAAAACCCGTGACGCACTGAAGCCGCATGAACTGAAGCGCGAAGTAGCAAGGGATCCCTGTATATACTTTTTCGGCAAAAGACTGAATTTTGTCCTTATGATCACATACATGACACTATGCACCAAGCCATACATTCATCAAGAAAAGCATTGAATATTTACATTTGTTGGTTGATGCAGTGTTTAATATTTCAGTGAGAAGCGAGCTTAACCGTGCAATGTAAACATCACAGGAGGACAGTGTTAGCGTATTGGTTGGTATAATGTTTAATAAAAGAAAAAGCATTCAACAGACCTCAGTGATCTCACCAAGCCAAGGTTCACTTTTTTCATTACTCCAGCACTATTTTCCAAAAAAGGACCAGCATCATACTCTCAAAAAAACAAAAACAAATCCAACCTTACAATCGTGGTGAAACCTCTGGACTCAAACACCGTCAGGAAAGAGACTTGATTCGGGTGGTTTGTTGTGTAAAAGCTGACAAGCACCATCACATTTCCTATGGTATTAGTATGAATCCCAAATCTTTTGAATTATCAATCATATTTCACAGACCTGAGCAGATTAAATGACTAAAGCACAGCTGCATTGCTCTCTTGAACCAGCAATCAAATGGCTTTGTGGGTAATGTAGGAAAAGTTAACCAAAATAGAGCAAGATAGCCCTTCAAATCCAAATAAAAAAATAAAGCCATTTCATAACAAAATATCTTGGACACCCTGAAAGATGAAGTATGCAAATATTTACTGTGAATTATTCCTTGTAAGAAGAGTGGGGCCGGTGGTGTAGTGGTTAGGGTGCTGCGCTCGTGATCAGGACGTTGTGAGTTCAAATCCCACTGAGACCCTTACTGTGCTAAGACCCCTGGGCAAGGTCTCAACCACAAGTGTGCCTCTGTTCACCCAGCAGTATAAATGGGTACCAGTAAAAATATACTGGGAAGGTAACCTGCGATGGACAAGCGTCCCATCCAGGAGGAGTTGAACTCCTAGTTGCTTCATGCTATGGAAACTGGGGATAAGCACCGGCCTGATGAGCTGCTATGGCTTGGGTGTAAAAGACCACAGACTTTACCTATTCCTTGAAAAAGGCAAATCGCAATTCAGTTACCAAAAAAAGTCATGTCAATATTGCAACGAATGCCCAAAATACTGGTCTGCGTTTACTACATAGTTTACATTTTTCCAAACTTGATATTAAGCACACGGGAACTGACTGCAACAAGGGTTGCATGGATACTGGAGCCAATATCAGCTGACACCGAGTGAAGAGAAAGGCACACCCTGAACAGCTTTCTAGACCATTCCAGGGACATCACATACAACACTCACAAACAGAGGCAATTTGGTGCAGCCAGTTGAGCCTAATGCGCATATCTTCGGACTGTAGGAAGAAACCAGAGTACCCAGAGGAAACCCAAGTGAGTGTCGGGGAAACCACACAGAAACACCCTTGCTGAGTCCAAGGTCTTCTTGCTAAGAGATGGCCATGCTAACCACAACATTACCCCATTGATGTTATTTGGTGTATTTTCTCCAAAGGACCAGGACACCGCTCCTTTACTCAGATCCATTCTGCCATGGCAGATGTCTTCAAAAGTTTTCAATAAATCACTTAAGCTACCATGTACTACAGCTGCCAATTTCCAAACACAAGGATGATAACATGATGTCATTATCCCTAATTTACAATGTGAACATGACCTTTACTTCCGAAAACAAAATCTCTGCGCTGTAATAACATTTATTAAGTGGAGCAGGAAGAGTAATAATGGTCATTCTGTGTAAAACAGTGTTTTTGTGTCATCACAATGAAGCACTTGCTTAAGTAAGAAAAAAATTTTAAATTAAAAAAGAAAACAAAAGGAAAAACTCTGAATGAAAGGTGCAATGATCCCAGAAAAATAGGCATCAACAGTTTGCTCTGTTATTTTTGGAGACCAGACCAACATCATGACCAGACACTACAGTCAAACACGACAGTAATTTGCATAATATAGGGTCGGAGGTCATATATTCAAATATGCCTTTAAAGGGGATTCAAGTCGAAAAACAAACCCCGACAAATGTCCAGGGACACAGACAGTAAGGTGAGGCATACAGTGCAGCCTCACTCACAACACATTGGACTCTTTACTTTATTAACATGCACATCATTTTAATTGAAATACGGACTAAAATAAAACACAAAAGTGTATATTTTGTATCTCCACAGATTATCGGAGACAATAAATGAGGTATACAGTATCTGTGTATCTTGAGGACCGTTGAGTTAGCATTAGCATGCCAATCCTGAGGAGATCAGGGGCCACGCGCAACAAAACGACGTTTGTTTTGTTAGCTGTATGCTAACGCTAGGTTAAAGGTGGACAATTTATCTTCAAGACACAGGTAAAAAGAATGAGGGAAAGGTGACTAATTGTTCAGGTTTGTTAATAAGTATACGACGGGGTTTTGTGAATGTATTTAGCGGCGGTAACTAAATCCAGAGACGGCCTGAGACTTCCTCTTCAGACCTGCTGGGATTCTCCACACGGGACAAAAAGACGAGATGTGTGTGTGTGTGGGGGGGGAAGAACTCAAGTAAGTTCAGTATAATACGAGGGAAGGAGTGTTACAAAAAGGTAAATATGTTCTTTAACAATGTTTAGATTGGTAAATTTAACGTAGAATAAAAAAGGTAAGGTAACGGGGTTTAGCTTCCTTTAAAATTATTTCGGACGGGTTGCTAACGCGACTTCAACTGAACTCTGAAGAAAAACAAAAACAAAAGAACTCTGTGTGGAATATCATTGAACTAGTAAGGACACAAGACACTTGTAGTGGGTGAATCTTCATAATTTTTAATGTTGAGTGTCGGAAATCTGTTCATTTCAATCTTTTTTTTTTTTTTTTTGCGGATTATTAATGCATGGCCGAGTTGTGAATGGGAGCGAAGCCAAACGTGTTGACGACCGGCCCTGATGAGCATGAAGGAGAAAGTTTACTCGGGACGGCTCAAAAAAGGGCATCGAAAGCAAAACCAGAGTCTTACCATAGATCTCATCCTATCATAGAGCAGATCATATGTCGAGGCAGACACTCGGACACCGAGCTATTCCTGACAAAAGTCTCTCCATTCCTCAGGTGCCTTAAAAAAATTTATTCGGTGAAAACAGTCGTTGGTGAGTCGGTGCTCCTCTAATTCCCACATTCTCTACAGGAAGAGGTGAAGTATTCCACAAGCGAGAGCTCCCCCCTCCAACAACAATTATAATCCTCCTCGAGGTAAGTCGCCCATTTCATTAGAAGTACACAAGAAAACAATCGACCAACAAAAAGCTGCAGCTGCACACACACACACACACACACACACAAAAATCTCAGCTTCTAAATGAAAAACCAAGTGGAGGCTACATAGCTGCTCCAAGACTCCAAAACTTGTGCAGCTTTCTCGCTCTCTCCTTCTTCTCTTTTCTCTCTCTCTCTCTTCTTTCGCTCTCAAAGAAGTTGTTCCTGTTTCGCTAAACGCTGGGGGGAGGGGTGCTGCTGCTGCTAAACAGCAGGCTCCTACAGCACACACAAAAAAAAAAAAACAGCCACAACCTCAGCCTGGATGTGTGTTCGAGACACAGAGAGTGGAAATGGCGGCGATCATGAAATGCAAAGTATTTCAACGATCAACACCATTTAATTCGGGTGGGTTTTTTTTCCCTACCCTCCTCCGTGTCTGTGAATGCACACGGGCACTGGGGAAATACAGTATTATATCAAAGACATGCGATGTCCAAAATAGAAATGTTTTCGAATAATACTGCCAACACAACTGCTTGCGTTAAACCATGACAAAATGCACGCGCCACGAAACACGGCTGATCGTGTTTATTCTACAGCGGGATGCTTGTGGACTGATGGTGGAGACCTACAGAGGCTGGATTGCTCTTGTGCCTTCAGTGTAGTGATGCAAATGTCGGCTCTTTTCAGTGAGTCGGTTAAATTGAATCGTTTCACGAACGCGAGTCGATTCTCCCATTTCACAGATGGATGGATCATTTGTCGGTTTAAGTAAACGTGTGTGTGTGTGTTTGTTTTAATTCACCCAATATATATATATATATATATATATATATATATATATATATATATATAATTTTTTTCTCACAACTCTGCTTAAAGCCGTTCTCAGAATTTTACTCAGTACCCTGAATATTATTAAAAGTTACTCCGGGTTGTATTTCATAAAATCCACCTTAATAAAAATAACTATTATTAGAGCTGCAAAATATTGCAAATTTGCAAGAATCTTTCAGCACCAATGTTTGAGTTTCACGAAAAAGATTCCATCTTGGAAAAAAAAATGAATCGATTCTCTAATTCATATTAAAGATCCGATTCAATGAATCGACTCTCCTGTGAAAAATCCGTCGCTCCTTTAAAAAGACTGGCTCGGTTTGTATAATGTTCTTGCGCAATTTGAGCTGAAAAAGACATGCACTCCTCAAAAATTCCTAACGCTCCTTTAAAGCGACTCTTCAATCCCTTCTACCCTGGACTGGTAGGGAATTGCTGTTACGTTAGCATTTCTTAAAATGAAAAAGCCGTCGTGTTTTAATGCTGGAAACTCGGCGATACCATGTTATTACCTTCTCTGCACCGGAAACGCGCGACTGTCGCTTATATGGATCACTGGTGCACAGTCTGCACGCGAGAGTTGTAGGCTACTGTTGGAGAAAATGAAACCGTACACTGGAAATGGCTTAATTCAGAAAGGATCCCCCTGAAGTGAACTGTCTCCTCTACACACATTGTTGATGGTTCAGTCCACACTGTACGTCGCGATTCTGGGTCACGTTTACACATGAATCGATACACTGGCTTTTTGATATCGATATTTCCTAAAATTATGCCTCATATCATCATTAGTTTGCCTAGAGTGTCCTAATAATAAACATTCTGTTTTCCGTTCCAGAACACAGTAGGCATTTCTGTTCATTTCGACAGGACAGATAATGATTTTAATGGTAGTAGATAATGAAACATGAAGGAGGCATTTATTTCTTCTTTCTCACATAAATAAACCAGGACCTGTGAGACCACTGTTTTACAGAGAGCAACCCATTTGCTTTTCACTACACATGAATCTGAAATTATTCAAAGTGTATTCGTTAGATGCTTTGTGTCCATTAATTAATTCAGCCCTTCTCTGAGGTGATTATTTTATGAAAAAGATCTAATGAACATGCATAATAAAAACTCCAAATACACACATGGGGAAAGTGGCGCACCACAAGCAAAAGGCTTTTAATAAACGTAGTTTTCTTCCTCCAGTTTGGTTTTATATTGATGGGTGAGAAAAACATAGCCTTGATCTCTCTCTTTTTAAAATTTTTTATATATAAATATATAATATAAAATTTTTACGTCATGTCCACATTCATTCATTTATTTGCCACATGGTTAATTCTACTGGGGTTATGGAGAGGCTAGGCCTATTTCAATTTTGGCTGACTCTGGGTGAAGGCAGTTGCCCCATTTAGTAATAGCCAATTGTGGTTCCTGTTCTAGACCCCGCACCATTCTTCAGGTTTGCTCCTATGACAATAGCATGTGCTCCTTCTGAGACAAATAAAGGCGCCACCTCTTTTCAAGATGCTACTCAGGATAGTTGAGTGTACTCTGAGCAGGTAGTAATTAGCCTTTCACACACATGAAATTCCAGACACTTGTGAATAGCCACATTTTTTTATCCTCCTACGCATACACATACCAAACAGTGCAACCCCATTCTTTTGTCATTCTGCCCACGAATGTGTTTATTTTTAATTGTAATCATGTGCTATGTTCATCCTTCTGCCTGTCCTCAGTTGTATTCTGCACACCATCTCAAAAATACGATTACCAGTTATCACCATTTTTGGTGTAGATCTTGGGACCGTGTAACACAAACCTATCGATATTGATTGCTTGCAGATATTCGATATGACTGCCACAGCTGCCATGTTTAATTTTCATTCTACACGTTAGCTCGAAGTAAGCATCACAGATCTTTATTTTTCATGTTGATGTTGGGACTGTGTAACTACACAAAGCAATCACAGATCATAAAACATTCCACAGCTACCGTCTTTAATGCATTTTTTACATGCATTAGCTCAAATGCCATCGCCACTCATTCTCATTTGAGTTGTCCATCTTGGGACTGGGCATACTTTTTATAATGTGACACATAAGCTCAGTTATTTTATTTTCCAAAACCAAGATCTACAATGTAAAATAAACTTCAGAATCTCTTTCCAATGTCTCTTGTCTCAATTAATAGCTGACTACAACTATTCAAAGCAGGTTTTGTCATTTCAGTGGGAGACAAGCTTTTCAAGTTTTTTAAAAAAAAAAAAAATCAGTTTTCTTATTTGGATATTTTCTTAAAAAAAAAAAAAAGAACATTGAAGCAGTCCTACACTGTGTTTCAAGACAAAAGTTGATGGGTGGGAATTGGGGAGAAAATGGGGGAAAAAATCAAAAAAAGAAATCTTACCTAAGTAGCGTAACACTTTCGGATAAAATCACAACTTTGGGGAAGGGCACTCATAACGTGGTGGTTACATGTCAATGCATCATCGAAACAAAGTCACATCGAAACCTTTAATCAGGTGAAGTCTATTTTTTTCACAGCTCTGCTTTTACGCAGTGTCTAAATTTTAATATTTTCTGGTTTCTGTAAAGCTGAGCTAAGATGCATTTCAAACTGTTAATGTCCGGTGAGCACAATTTCTGGCTACATCACGGATTCTTCTAAAAAATAAAAAATGTTCGAGGGCTAAATGTTTCATCAAAATAAGAAATCTGATGTCTCATTCTGGCAGCTGTTCAAATTTAAGGGTTGTCGGAGGCTGCAGTGATTAACTTCTCTCCCATTTTGATGGAAGACCTGAAGCTTTTTAACATAGTTTTCTGGTAGTAAATGTTTTGGGATCTCAGTATTGGTTTCATCTGCCAGTCAGTGTCATTTCACTCTCGTTGCATCGCTGGTAATTACTTAAGACGTCATCACAACATCTCCGTCTTTCATGATGTTACATGCTCGCTTACCATCACATCACTTCGTATGTGTATACCCTTTAAACGTGTTTCAAACAATCCTCACATTCGTTCCCTCTTTATTTTGAGGTGTGCTTGATTTGAGTAAATTTAAAGTCTTCTCGTTCATCATGCCTAATGGATTGAATGTAGTGCTGTATTCAAACTCACTTGTTTCCATTCGATTTTTGCCATACAACTGACCACACAGAGCAGGTTAGGAGGATTTGCAGGCAAAATACAACAGGAAACCAGGAGTACAGCCAAAATGGAGTTATGTTTTACCAGTAAGCTTGCCAGCAAACATCTGGTAGGTGAAAAATTAACTGGTAGTTAAAAGAGGACCAAACGTAGTCTGATCAGTTTATACAGTAAATATGGCATCTGTGCTGCTTACAGGGATTAGGTTTCTTCTGAATTTCTTTTATCAACATCCCATCTCTTGCCTTCCGGACAGATTAAGTCTATTACTACTACACCACTCTGCCAAAATAAAAAAAAAGTCACGCACTCTAATATTTTGTCGGACTGCCTTTAGCCTTGATTACAGTGTGTAATCACCATGTCATTGTTTCCACAAACTCGAGCAACATCACAATGTTCATGTTTAGTTGGGTTGTTTTTTTTCTTTTTTTCAGACACATCTTGAATTACTGATAAGAAAATCAAACGATTTTATAGTCTTCTCTTGTACATCCCAAAGACGTTCAATTGGATTAAGGTCAGGACTCAAGGTTTCAAATTCATGTGTGAAAATGATTCCTCTTGTTACCTGAAGTGCTCTTTCACTATTTGGACCCAAAGTTTATTTCCAGGGCATCATGGAATAAAAAGCCCATTGATTTGGGTAACCTGGTAACTTTATTTTATGGCAACATTAATGTTGTTGAGCCTTGATCTGCCCAACTGAAGAAAAGCGCCATGACGATTTTGCATTGTAACTAATGCAAAAGCTCCAACAAAATATCCGAGTGCTTGAAGGCTTTCTTGAATCTTTTGATTCTGAAGGTGGGGGGTATGGTGGTATGGTAGTTATCACATCCACCTCGTTGCAAGAATATCCTGGGTTCAAATTAAAGGGATGGGTGTTTTTCTGTGTGGAGTTTATGTTCATCCTGTGCTTCTGTTGGGTTTCTCCTGGTGAACTGGTTTCTTTCCACAGTCCACAGACTGTTCACATTAGACTGTTCATCTGCTCAAAGTTACCTTTAGGGATGAGTGTGTGTGTGTGTGTGTGTGTGTGTGTGTATGTGTGTTGGCCCTGCAATGGTCTGGTGAGATGCTCAGGATCTACCCCACTCTTTGCTCAGTGTTCTCTGAGAGAGGTGCCAGCCTCCCTGACTCCCTGTTCTGCAAATCAGCGAGTAAGTGAGATTATAAAAATATAAAATAAACATTTATATAACAATAAGAAAATAAATTTGGAAATTGAATGGGAGACAGAACCTTGTAATCCTAAGGCTATGATTTATCTTTCTCCAAATGCATAGAACTCTCAACAACAGTGATCTATAATTGGTTGTTTACAGTGTCAGTCAAGTGATCCTTCCTGTGAGAGTAGGCAGTTGTTAGCCACACTTCTTCCAAACTCCAGTGATAGCTAGAAGATTGCCTTTCAAGACTGTGAGCATGTCCTTGCAGCTGAGGTGTCAGCAGATTATTCAGGATAGATGACCATCTAACATCTGGTCTTGCCCTCCTGACTCTTTAACCTCGCCTAAACACCTATGGGATCGCTTGCTATTGGTTAATTACTTCTTCAATGTCTTGTGAATGGACTGGAGATTCACTGGCTGACTCACAATAACCATCCACATGCTTCAATTGAAGAACTGCTTGGAATTGTTTTTCTCTGGTTGATTTTCAGTAATAAAATGAAAGTTCTTTAAGCTGAAACTTCTACCCAACAACAGTTGCATTTTATGTATTTTTTTATTACTGCATATTGCAACACGACCCTTACATTATCCTGTTCCTCTGAGATGATTTTATAAGTAAATACGTCACAAAAGGCAAAACAAACCAGTGTCAAAAAATTCCATAAATAAAAAACAGTACAGAGCAAAACACAACAATGGCAGTGGTGACTTAGTGGATAAAATGATGGTTAGTAACCCATCTGAAGGTCAGCAGTTCAATCCACACTATCAATCACTGTTGGGCCCTTGAGCAAGGCCCTTAACCCTCAATTGCTCAGTTGTATACAAAAAATAATTGCAAGTCGCTCCGGATAAGAGCATCTGCCAGATGCTGTAAATGTAAAAAAACAGATGCAAGGTGTTTGCTTATTTAAACAAGGAGATAGCTCAAGCTAGATTTAGCACAAATAAGGAGGCCGGTTAAAAGAGGAACACATTTTGTTTTTATTTTTCAGACAATAAAATGTTAGCTCGGTGGTCCGCATGTTTGTGCGTGAACGGGTGCGAGTGCAGAGGTGACAATGTTTGCTGCTTATTCTATGGAATAGTAAGTGCGCAGAGCTCATGGGATTAGCAGCATTTGTTTGCAGTCGAATGCCGAACATGAACCCTACCACTACATCTACTCAAGAGACAGAAAGGGAAAGCAGGCAGGAAGGGAAAAAAGCGATAAACAACTACCTCAGCAGCTCTCTTTCTCCATCTGAGGGTACACACTATTCCCCAAGACATTTTCCTGCAATTGCTCTCACTGCTTTTACCAACACACAATCTCACAGAAATGGATACAGACCATCCATTTACTCGTTCCCACCGACATCTAATACAAATAAAAATGCTTCCTCGTTGAAAGGAATGAAAACACCTGTTGGTGTTCAACAGTGTGAAGCCATCTGAAGATCAAGAGCCGTGACCAATTTGCTTTAAAATAGTCATAGGTGTGTTAATTGTGGGTGACTGTGGCATAGTGGTTCTCACATCCAGCCCACAGCAAGCAGGTCCTAGGTTTGAATCTTGGTGAGAGACATGCACATTTGGCTAATTAGCTGTTTCAGATTGCTCTTAGATGCGAGTGTAAATAGCTGTTGTGTGTTGACATTGCAATAGACTGGCAAGTTGTTTAGGGTGTGCTTGACTGAGTTGGCTAGGATGGGCTCCAGTCTCCTCGTGACCTTGGTAGGATTAAGTTGTTTGAAGAATAAAATAATATTTTAAATTCTTTAGGTATGGCTTTCGAGGGGACAATGGGACACATTATTTACACTTCAGTGCAATTTATCTTAGCCACTCCATTGTATTCATGTTTTTTTAAAGGTAAGAGGAAACTAAAAACCCATGTGGACATATGGCGTACATGTGCAGGGTCACTAACCCAACTTGGAGATTTGGTCATCTTGGTGGTTTTTACATAGCTTTTTAGTAAAAAGATCCACCTCAGTCGACTCTGGGAAAGGGTTTTCCAGGCCACCACAGGGCCAACACACAACCAAAACTATTCACACATTTAGGGGCAACTTGGAACAGCCAATAAACCTGCTGTTAATTTTTTTTTTTTTTTTTTTTTTTACTGTGGGAGGAAATTGGAGTACCCTGAGGAAACCCACCCAAGCAAGGGAGAACATGCAGACTTGAACCCACACCTTCTTGCTGTGAGGCTGTTACGCTAACCACTGTGCCACCATGCCATATTATAAAGGTGCCAACAAACAAATCAAGTGACTTTTCAAGCAGACAACATTAGTGAATATCCTACACGCAGTATGACTCTGCAACCCCCATCATGTTGGACTGAAATGATTCCTTGTTTCACACACTCTTCTGGGTAATATTTATAATGTTGAACATTTTATTAGATTTTTTTTTTCCTCAGCTTCACTGCTGGTTTGTGTGTCTATAGTTCTGATATACTACTTGGTAAAAGAGCACAAAATGTTAAATTGTGGTGACATGGCCAAATATAAGCACAGTGATGTAATGGTTAACACCTTTGCCTCACAGAAGAGACATGCTGGGTTCAAGCCCTGTTGTTGGAGAGGGTGTTTCTGTTTGGAGTTTGTACATTCTCTCCTCATACTTCTGTGGGTTTCCTCTGGGTAGTGTGGTTTCCTTTCATAGTCCAAAGACAGGCACATTAGGTCAACTGGCTGCTCTGAATCGTGTCTAGGGGTGAATGGATCTGAGTTCTAGGGTATAGTTCTACAGAGGGTTTGCAGCCCTCTTGGATAAAACGTACATTGCAATAATTCAAGAAATTGGCCCAAAGCACCCAGTGGTGTCTTGGGGCCGGTGGTGTAGTGGTTAGGGTGCTGCACTCATGATCGGGAGGTTGTGAGTTCGAATCCCACTGAGACTCTTACTGTGCTAAGACCCCTGGGCAAGGTCTCAACCACACGTGTACGTCTGTTCACCCAGAAGTATAAATGGGTACCAGTAAAATATACTGGGAAGGTAATCTGCGATGGACTAGTGTCCCAAACAGGAGGCGTTGGACTCCTGGTCGCTTCATGCTACAGAAACCGGGGATAAGCACCGGCCTGATAAGCCACTTGGCTCGGGTGTAAAAACCCAACAAACTTTACCTTACCCAGTGGTGTGGAATATGCAGTAACGAGTGAAGTTCAAACCCCAGTACCATCAAGCTCCCATTGTTGGGCCCTATGCATGCCTTTTGTATTCTGTGAGGAAACCAGACTACCCAGAGGAAAATGTGTAAATACAGGGAGAAATTAGCCAAAAATGATCTCACTGTGAGGTGAAACAGTGCGGCAACCACTGAGAAATACAATTTAATTCCTCCTCCAATCAAAATAAGGCTTCGTAGTTGAATATGAAGCTTTCAGCAGGAAATTAACTACATTCATGCACAGTAACCGTAGACTGTCAGCCTGAATTAGAAAGCTTATTATATCAAAATAAGTAAAAAAAAAAAAACGCAATTCTCTAGTACCCATTCCTATGAATAAATATTAAATCATTATTATCAATAAAATAAAAATGTTTTACGTCTCCTCCAGTCTACCTAGTACAGTTCTATAACCACGCTCTTTTCAGTGCACCCCTCCTCACTACTTTTCCGTTAAGTGCTTCGATACTCTCCCTGCCTACTGGGGTCAAATATCAATTACAAACTCGCCCGCCGAATGAAATGCACTGATGAATTGAAAAGATATCAATTAGCTTGTCATCAGCAAGCCTCCTAATAACAATCAATTTAACCAGGCCCCATCATTTATTCAGCGCATCAGAGCTATGAATTAAACACACACACACACACACACACACACAAAAGGAATCAATACAAATTACTGTATAATTGCTGTTTACAAAATTAAATCATACATTCACTTAACCTGAGTGTGTGAAATGTGGCTGGCTTGCAATTGAACATATTTAATATTAATTTGGGCCAAAGTGAACCATCTGAGTGAGGGGTTTCTAGTGTTCATGTTTTAGTACCTCTCTCAATAAGGGAACATTTTAAATGGTGCTTTTGGGTCCCTTGGGTAAAGTTCTGAGTTGTAGAATCTCTCTCTCTCTCTCTCTCTTGCTCTCTGTATTTTTTGTTTGTTTGTTTTACTAGTGTTGTAGTATCTGCCTGAAAAGGAAACAAAATCTTTTGACTTGGCACAAACGTCACAACAAAACAAACTCTGCCTGGGCCGCACTCTTCCTTTTAATTAATTTCCTACAATTTTGGCAGGGTGCAGAGCTCAGTCGTTCCATCCATCTTTGCTCTCACTCTCAGTCCAACGGTTTCTGCTTCGCTCCACTCTACTGGACACTCTGTCATTGTAATAGAAAACATTTCTCTCTCTCTCTCTCTCTAGTACACACACATATCGAATAAATACTGAATGCACTCTTTCAAAGAAGGATGCAGGAACATTATTTAGCCACCGGATACGAAGCACTGTCACAAGATCCCACAAACAGTCCACAACATTGCAGAGACTAAAATATCCACAGCCTGTACTGAAAACACACATTCTGACACAGCATGATATTGCTAAGTAAATTACACCCAACCACTTTTTTGCACCGATGATGCTCATGTTTGTCTCCTACTCCAAAACGAACTAACAATCAATCGACTTGTTGCAGAAACATTAAGCAATGTGTAGCAATCTAACATGTCCTCACCAACCTCTCAGCTGTGCTTCCGAGACACCAGATATTATCTTACAACCTACACCCTAGAGAAATGGATGTACAAGTCCTTCAATAGTAGTTTAGGACCAGACCACCATGATAGTGTTTATAGGGGGGATTGCAGATGTCAGACATTGAACTTCTTTGTTCTTTTTTTTTTTTTTTTTTTTTTAAATAAAGCAATGGTGGTGGATTGTTGGCATGACATCTACCTGCATGCCACCTTTATACCACATTAAAGATGCAGGTGTCCATTCTGTCATCTATCTTTTAGTGCTCTAAGACACAAAGGCATCTATGAAAGATTGCTCTTGTTTTTAAGAGCATCATTGTGATGCCAATATGTATTAATATTGTGGTCCACAGATAATGGTACATGGACTTGAATTAATTCTCTTAATAAGAACTTAAATCCAGTTAAATCTTTGATTGCTTTTAATGCTGATTATTTATGTTTAATGTTTATTTGGATTGTTATCACATCTCATGATTTTGTGCAGTGTATTATTTTGCAGTGCGGCTTATAACTTTGTACGGTTTCAGTTTAATGATCGAGAAACAAAGTAAATTATACTTACTGTAATCAATTTCTCAACAAAAAAATGTAATTATGTTGCAGTATTGATTAGCAAAAGGATGAGTCTAGGAAAGGGGCTGAGCCAGCTAAAACATCTATGTGATTTTAAACTATATTAAATCTACCTTCAAGAATATAGATTTTTTTTTTAATTATTTTAATTAATTTATGACAAATTATATAGCTAAACATGCAGAAAATTCCAAAGATTTTTTGTTTACAGTGTACATATAAATAAAGCTGCCATGCATAATAAAAATATTCTTTCATTATTCAAAAAATTCATGCAGCTTAAATAACATGAATAACATTAACCATTTTTTCAATTTATTTCAGTTGTCGTCCAAGGAAACAGAAAGATTTGCATCAAAACAATTGACTCTGGCACTTTCAACACATGCCCACACACACACACACACACACACACACACTCCTAAATCATGCAGTAACTGCATTAAGAAAGTATACTGTACTCAAATCTCAATTAGGACTATTTCATTGTGTTCGGTACACACTCAACTGTACACTATAGTAGGACCCCTGTACTTAAGTTCATACTATTGTCCAATCAGTAATTGAGGACAACGCGCATGATTACGCAGATTGATGTGAAGATCTTCAGGTAATTGTTCACATTGTACTTCAGAATGGAAAAAGTGTGATCTCTCTGACTGTCACCTGGGCATGATTCTTGCTGCCAGGTACTGTGTGTGTGTGTGTGTATGTACTGGTCCTTCTCAAAAAATTAGCATATTGTGATAAAGTTCATTATTTTCTGTAATGAACTGATAAAAATTAAAATTTCATATATTTTAGATTCATTATACACAACTGAAGTAATTCAAGCCTTTTATTGTTTTAATATTGATAATTTTGGCAAAAAACTAAAGAAAAACCAAAGATCCCTATCTCAAAAAATTAGCATATTTCATCCAACCAAAAAAAAAAAAAAAAAAGTGTTTTAATACAAAAAAAGTCAACCTTCAAATAATTATGTTCAGTTATGCACTCAATACTTGGTCGGGAATCCTTTTGCAGAAATGGCTGCTTCAATGCGGCGTGGCATGGAGACAATCAGCCTGTGGCACTGCTGAGGTGTTATGGAGGCCCAGGATGCTTCAATTTCGGCCTTAAGCTCATCCACAGTGTTGGGTCTGGTGTTTCTCAACTTTCTCTTCACAATATCCCACAGATTCTCTATGAGGTTCAGGTCAGGAGAGTTGGCAGGCCAATTGAGCCCAGTAATACCATGGTCAGTAAACCATTTACCAGTGGTTTTGGCACTGTGAGCAGGTGCCAGGTCGTGCTGAAAAATGCAAATCTTCATCTCCATAAAGCTTTTCAGCAGACGGAAGCATGAAGTGCTCCAAAATCTCCTGATAGCTAGCTGCACTGACCCTGCCCTTGATAAAACACAGTGGACCCACTCCAGCGGCTGACATGGCACCCCAGACCATCACTGACTGTGGGTACTTGAAACTGGACTTCAGGCATTTTGGCATTTCCTTCTCCCCAGTCTTCCTCCAGACTCTGGCACCTTGATTTCCGAATGACATGCAAAATTTGCTTTCATCCGAAAAAAGTGCTTTCTTCTGCCGCTGTTTCTGGTTCAAAAGTGGCTTGACCTGGGGAATGCGGCACCTGTAGCCCATTTCCTACACACGCCTGTGCATGGCGGCTCTGGATGTTTCTACTCCAGACCTAGTCTACTGCTTCCACAGGTCCCCCAAGGTCTGGAATCGGCCCTTCTCCACAATCTTCCTCAGGGTCCAGTCGCCTCTTCTGGTTGTATGGCGTTTTCTGCCACACTTTTTCCTTCCCACAGACGTCCCACTGAGGTGGCTTGATACAGCACTCTGGGAACAGCCTATTCGCTCAGAGATTACTTTCTGTGTCTTATCCTCTTGCTTGAGGGTGTCAATGATGGCCTTCTGCACAGCAGTCAGGTCGGCAGTCTTACCCATGATTGTGGTTTTGAGTAATGAACCAGGCTGGGAGTTTTTAAAAGCCTCAGGAATCTTTTGCAGGTGTTTAGAGTTAATTGGTTGATTCAGATGATTAGGTTAATAGCTCGTTTAGACTACCTGAACATGATATGCTAATTTTTTGAGATAGGAATCTTGGGTTTTCATGAGCTGTATGCCAAAATCATCAGTATTAAAACAATAAAAGACCTGAAATATTTCAGTTGGTGTGCAATGAATCTAAAATATATCAAAGTTTAATTTTTATCAGTACATTACAGAAAATAATGAACTTTATCACAATATGCTAATTTTTTTAGAAGGACCTGTGTGTGTGTGTGTGTGTGTGTGTGTGTATGTGTATATATATATATATATACACACACACACACACACTTTTTTTTTTGTAATTGATTTATCCGAGACAATCTCTTAAAGTTGGTGCAACAAAACCTCTGGTCAGTGGCAGTTCTCTAAATGGATACAACTTACTGATGAAAAAGGTCGCAGAAGAATGGCCAATCTGGATTTAACTTACAGGAAGGCTACAATAATCACTCTTTGCATCCATGGTAAAGAGAATAGCATGTCAAATGAATAACCCACTGATCCTGGAGGCCGATGCATGACAACAACAGAAAATGACACATGGTTCAACTCTTCTCACCCAAGAACAGGAACAACTTCTGAAGTCTACAGTCGGGGCGAAGACTCACTGAAATGGGACAACTGAAAATTTGACTTGGAAACATTTTTGAGACTCTTTTAATAAGAGTTTTTCAAGTACTTGTCAATAAATAATGGCACATTAAAAATAAAGAGCTCTTTAAAAGCTAACAATATAGCATTGCTTGAGGATACGCATTAGTTGGTGGATTGTCTATCTATTGATATCGTTCTATTCCATTCCGCACCATTGGGTGCATTAATTCACTTTTGTGGTTTGCTGCAATGTATGTTTTACCTAAGGGGCTGTAAGGCATCTGTAGAACCTATTCCTGATTTTGAAACATCTACTTCCACTTATTTACACCTATGGGCAATTTAGAGTTGGGAGTTGAACAAATGTGCATGTCATTGGACTGTTGGGGAAAACTAGAGTACCCAGAGAAAACCTAGAAAAGCATGGGTAAAACCATACAAAGTCCAAACAGATACGCCCTTGCCAAGCTTGGGACTTGGACCCAGGACCTTCTTACTGTGAGACAGATGTTTAAACTACTACCCCAGTATTCATTAATAAATGTTATAATTAATGTAATTTTAAGTCCATCACTTTGATATGATCCAGGGGCGTCGAACTCGTACCACAAAGGGCCATGAGGCTGCAGGTTTTTGTTTCAACAAAGCAGGAGCACACCTGAGGCGGCTCATTTAATCAACTGATCCGAGTGTTCAAACGGCTGATTGGTCAATCTGTGTGCTCTGTACGGAGACTGACCAATCAACCGCCTGACCACTCGGATCAGTTGATTAGCTGAGCCATCTCAGGTGTGCTCCTGCCTGGCCCTTTGTGGCACGAGTTTGACGCCCCTGATATAATCGTATAACTTCGATGTAAATCTATAAACATTTTTACAAAATTTCAGCAACGTATTTTCTTTCTTTCTTCCTTTCGGCTTTTTCCTGTTCTCGAGAGTCGCCACAGCGAATCATCTGATTCGCACATTTGATTTGGCATAGGTTTTTACGTCGGATGCCCTTCCTGTCACAACCCTTTAGCAAAGGCAGAAACACACTGACGGCTTTGCAGCCTACTCTTTACGAAAGCCAGCAATGGTTCTTTTACATGAACCTCTCACCATAGACCGCGAGAGACATGGCCCGCCTTTGATAACCCAGTTAGCTGCACTGGAGGGGACAGTGACAACCTTGTGGGGACTCGAACCCCCAACCTTAGGATCAGCGATCCTGCGCCCTATCCACTAGACCATCACTGCCCCAGTAATGTATCATAAACACAATTATTATTGTACTAGTATTTAAGGAACTATTTACATTGTCCTCATAATTTAAACAAAAAAAAAAGCTCTGAACAACAATTCAAAAATCTAAAAGAACTGTTTGTTTCTTTTTCTTGTTTTGAGGTTACTGTGGTGTGTGGGGAACACTCTGGGGGGGATTCTGGACATAATAATTCATTAAAAACTAGATACTTCATATTGCTTAACCAACAAAAGCACAACGAATATGATGCTAACAAACAAAACCAGAGTGACTCAGTAATACTTTTGTGAGACAAATAACCACTACTTATTAACTACTGAATCTCAGAGGATCTATGAGAATTCACCACATAATCCTTCTCAAGGAAGCAGTATTTGGGACTGTTCCCATGAAGCACTTGAGTCAGGCAGCAGTTAAAGAGTAGTGGTATTGGACATCCTTCCAGCATAATATGTGTATATGAAATACATTTAAGTAAAACAAACTCATTTAAGAATGATGACCATAAAAAGAACAAAAACATTTGGTCATTTTATCCTGTGAATTACAAGTGGAGGCTAATAAGCCTATGGTTACCAGGCGTTTTTCCCTGGAAAGAAATTCAACATGTTGGGTGGAGCCGATGTCTCTTGTGGAGACAGTGAGATGTTACATTCTAGTGACCCTGAGGGCTAGAATGCTGCTATAGATAAGTATGAGGGTAAATCCGATATGGCTTATGCAGCAAATATTTTGCCAAATCTGCTTTCCTGGCATCAGTTGGTTTAGGAACAAAAATAATAAATGTTTTTCTGCGGGTATTGTTTGTTTAGCTCAGCACTGGCCAATAATGTGTTCAGCTCCACGGCTCAGTGACGTAGCCCAACCAGTTTACGACACTGCAAGGCTGGAACGGTCAATCAGAAAGGCAACACGTCTCTAAGCATTCATCACAAATACCTTTGAAACATGCTTTGTTTCCTCTTCCTACTAAAATTTAACATGTAACCACCTTGTTCCACGATTTTATTCTGTTTCCATTTCTTTAATCTGATAATGCTAGTTATCACTTAGTACCACCTACTACCAACAAGAGGTAGAACAATGAGATTTTTGACAATTGTATTTAACACTAATATAGAAATTATCACATGTGCCTGTTTTGACCCAAGAATCCACTGGAGTGAGCTTCTTTCAAAGACTAAAAGACTTTCGGGAATCTAATTTGAGGTCCTGTGGAGGAATGAATATTGCACAACTCTCAATTACGTTTCCAAGTGCTGAATGTCACGGTACTACATGTAAGTATTCAGGTAATTGATCATGTGACTCAGTGGCTGAGGCCTTGATACTTTAGTATGCTCTCAATTAGTATTGGACATAGTAGATTAGTTTAAAAAAAAGTGATTTTCCTATGTGCTACATTTCTTTCATATTTTCTTCAGGTCTGTGTAAACAATGGCTTCAGGAAGACCCCCAAGCATGTGGCTGTTTCTGGTCTATTTAAAGAGTCTTGGTTATTTTAAGTGGATTTTGCAATTGCATTACCACAGAAACAATGGAGTTAATGATAAAGTAGTGAACAGAACAAGATTCAATTTAATGTGGCTGTTGAGCACAGTTTTTAGATCAGCATATAGGCGTGCTTTCAAATGAACTAGCTGAACTTCAAAATCTCCCAGTCAGCATTAGGGCCAGATTATCACTGGGTCATCCTGCCAGATGAGCTAAGCTATGCAGGAAGAAGACACTGGAGTGGCATCAGTGCTCAATGTTTGATGAGCGTATGATAAAAATAGTCCCAGTTCTAATACCTCTTAGTCTCAATTTGTATGTGCTATCATTTAAATTGTCTGTTATCAAATCAAAAGTGCCAACGTACTTTTCTTAAGCATAGGTCTCACCTAGCTGGCGAATACGAGGCTGGGATTAGCGCAGCCATTTGGTGCTGCTCTCGTGCAGAAATATGGATAGAGGAAATATGCACTTTTCCAAGAAACATGAGCATCGGAGCTGTATACCTCACAGCCATCATGTCTACTGGTTGTAACTGATGCAACTGTCACAAATGCATCATCATGCTTATTTTAGGGAAATCTACAGTAACATCCACTAAGGAATGTATGCCCCACAGATGTATTCACAGTTGCAGTGGTTGAATTGATCCAGCACTTGCTCAGTGGTCAATTTCAGCATGGATCAGTTTCCAAGAATGGAAGCCATAGCCTCTCCGAAAGCAAGGTAGCTCCCTGACTCTTATGCTTTCCAGTGAAAGTACATGGAACACTTACAGGATTATTTCAGTTGATTTAAAAAAAAAATCATCTACCTTGAAGTCATTTCCACTCGATGTGACCTAGGAAGTATACTTGAAATAAACCGGAATCTTGTCCTGGAAAAGTTAAATGTTTGAAAGAAGGCTTCCATAGAACATCCATAGCCTGGAAACTTCATACAGCTATAGTGATAAACTATATAAAATCATGTATAGAGTTCACCAAAAGCTACATCAGAGACTCACAAAATGGATAGAAAGGGTTCTCTTGTCTGATGTGACCAACAAATAAACTTCAGTCCTCCAGAGCTATGATGGGTAGAAATCCAACGCTGTCTGTAGCAATGCATGGTAGGGTGGCAGTTTGCCATTGGCCTTTTGTTTGCTCCTCTGACTAACTCTTCACCTGGTCACTGACATTTGCTGACTGACTATCCCTGAACAGAGTGTCAAAATTCGGAATTGTAATTTTTAAAACTAACCTTTTAATTGTTATCTTTTCTGAACTTCGTCAGCAGTCTGTCACAGCATCGTCGTGCCAGCTGAGGAATCTGCACAGGATGTGGCACATTGGAGTGTAATAAGGGTTTTATCTAAGAGTCATGGGGTAACAAAAGTAATCCTCTTTCTAAGACCCTGTCCTGGCCTTTAGATCAGCACTGTTATGTCAATACAGTTGGCCCTCTACTTACGAAAACCTCTGAATACGAAAAATCCAGGTTACGAAAAACATTTTCCTCAATTTTTGTGCTCTTTTCATGAAAACAACTTCTTTTTACGAAAAGCAACAAAAGCACCATTCAAACGCGCCATTAAAACATTCAAACAATGCGCGAGTTGCTCTCTCATTGGCTGTCCCCCAACATCCCGCCCCGCTGGCGTCCCATTGGCCAGGAGAGAGATGAACTGTACCCATACTTCTTGTTTGCCACTTCCTGTTTGTTCGTGAAGGAGAGTTGAACAGGACTGTTGGCTCGTGAGTTTTTTGAGAGTGATCATTGCAGCGTTATATTTCGTTATCCATCATGGACCCCAAGAAAGTGATTCCAGGTGACACCGAAAAGAAGAAGCAGGCTCCGTTATCAATTGAAGTGAAGCAGGAGATAATAAGAAAATACCAAAGTGGGATGCGGTTGAGCAAAATCGCAAAGGAGTATGGCCGAAACCCCTTTACAATTGGGACGATATTGAAGCATAAGGAGACCATAAAAACGGAGATACAGTGACTGAGGCAATTATTTCGGAAAAAGCAACCGCCATATTTAAGGACTTCGTGAAGGAGGGTGAGGGTTCTTCGGACCAGCAACCCCCAGACTTTAAAGCGTCGCGTGGGTGGTTCGAGACATTTAAAAAAAGGTAAATAATTTTCTTTTACTTTTAACACACATTTCATACAAAATTGGTGTACTTTTATAATTTTTAAAGGGTTTATGGGGTACTCTTGAGAGCCTTGGAACGAATCACGCGTTTTACATGTAAAATGCACCTCTACTTACGAAAACACCAGGTTCCGAAAAGGGCGCTGGAACGGATTAATTTCGTAAGTAGAGGGCCGACTGTATAATATTTAAACCATCTACTATCAGTAGCCTTCAGACTAACTGTCCTTACACATAAAATAAACAGTAAATGTCCAGTAAAAGATGCCCAGTACTGGGTACATAAACTGGTTGGATTGTTTTAACATTTGATTTGGACCTGAATCGGGTCAAATTATGTAGATTAGTGTTACACTAACTATCCGGTTCTTTGGGCTTTGAATGTATGTCTTTGTACCTAGTAGGGCTGGTGGCGTAGTGGTTAGGGTATTGGGCTCGTGATGGGTGTGAATCCCAGTTAGACTCCCACCATGCTAAGACCCCCGGGCAAGGTCTTAATCACAGGTGTGCCTCTGTTTGCCCAGCAGTGTAAATGAGTACCAGTTTAAAAATAAATAAATAAATAAAAAATCCTGGGAATGTTTGCATCCCATCCAGGAGGAGTGGAACTCCTCCTAGTCGCTTCATGCTGCAGAAGCCGGTGTGATGAGCCACTAGGCAGAGATTTACCTATTTACCATGATACCTAGGTATCAGACACCACAGCTGTATTGGATTGCATTGGGCTTTGGATATAAATCAAACGATATCCATATTTCAGTCAGTTATTCAAACCCACATCCTCTAAAAGGTTTTCAAACTATGATAATGAGACAGTAATACAAAAATAACTTTTATCTAAAGGATTCATGTGAGCATTTTCTGCTAGTGGAGGAAAAGCAGAAAGAAAATTAGTGTCGGTTGTTTAAAAAAAAAAAAAAAAAAAGCGGAAGGAAATGTACTGTTTGCTCAGTTTTAAAAAAAAAGGTAAGGGAAGTGCTTGGCTGTAGTGTTTCATTTTTAGAGGCTGTCCAACTAGCAAGGGATCCTGTGGAAAAGGTGCAGGTAGAAAACAGAGAACGAGACTGAGGGGAAATAAGGAGCTCCTCCCCACTTTACTGAAAGAGTCTGCTCTTTGCTGGGCCCCACGACCCGCTTGGAGAACAGCCAGAAGCCACAGCACCGCCAAGAAACTTGCTAACACACACACATTTACACACAGGCTTATGCTAACATAGTATATGCACAACGAATAGACAAATGCTCTCACAGTCTCACACACACACACACCATCTCCCCCGTCTCCACTGACACAAGGTCCCACTTAAAACCGCACAGTTATAAGCTTGCTCACACATATGCACACACTTGGTCTCTCTCTCTCTCTCTCTCGCTCGCTCTCTCACTCTCTCTCTGTTTCTCTCTCGATTTTGTGCCAGCGCTCTGTCCCCCTGATAAAGAAGCTTTTGAATATAAATGAGGTTTATTTTCTCCCTTCTCTCCCGCAACCTTTATAGAGCGACAAGCTACACTTGGCTTTTAAGAAAAGGGAGGTGTGTGTGTGTGTGTGTGTGTGTGTGTGTGTGTGTGTGTGTAAGGGGGTAATTAGGAAATCAATACCTTTCTCCAAACCCTCTTCAGCTATGCACACCGGTATTGACGTGGTGTATGTCCCCCCCACCATCCTCTCTCTCTCTCTCTCTCTCTCACACACATACACACACACCAACAAATACACAGCTATAAGTACACACACATGCTATGTAGGAATTGTGATGAGGCGGCTTGAGCCACATCATGAGGGGCTGAGTCAAGTGTCGAAAATACAAAATAATAATAATAGCTCCCTTTTTCTCATCACCCTGTCTTTCTCATATTCATACACAAATATACATAATCTAAATCAAATTTCAGACCAGTGCTTTTAAAACATCGCTAGCAACTAGCAATTTTATAGGACGCCCAGGGTGGGTGTATGATATACAGTATAGGTAAATGAGAATGAAGTATTGAATAATTTTTATAACAAGTCCTGGCGGCACGGTTCAGTAGTGATTAGCACATCCACCTTACAGAAAGATGGTGCTGAGTTCAAGTCCCATTCTTGGCAAGGGCATTTATGTATGGGGCTTGCATGTTCTCCCCATGCCTGCTTTGGTTTCCACCGGGTACTCCAGATTTCTCCCACACTCCAATGACACATGCACAGTAAGCTAATTGTCTGTTCCAAATTGCCGCTAGGTATGTGAGTGGTTGTGTGTGTTAGTCCTGCAATGGTTTGGCAAGCTGTTCATGGTGTACCCCATCTTTGCCAAGACCCGGTAGAGCTACATTTCAGCCTCACTCAAGACCTTTGCAGGATTAAGCGGTTCAGCAAATGAATGAACGAATTCCATAAATTCCTTAAAGTTGTTGAAATCGCAAATCAAATACCCAATTATTGTTGTCGTGGTGTATTTGCACATTGTGTACATTTTTTGGAAAATAAAAAAGTAATTTTTAAGTCTAATAAGGCAACTTGTACATTTTATTAGCCCTTCGCAGTTACTAATTACTGTTGTCCAGAAAAAACGGTCGTCCTTAAGCAAACAGCTAAACACAAGATGGCTGGCTAACATTTTTTCCTGACTGTAGAAAATGACTGGTATTATTGACTGGACCCTGGTATTATTATAATGACTGGTATTATTAACTGGACCCTGTATTATTAACCCCATGGTGCATATGTGCAACAAATTCTAATTAGAATTTTTCCCATGTTACTTTCTATGGCTGGGCTCTACAGGGTTAATAATAATGGGGTATCATTATTTGACATCATCTGCTACGGACTATACTGTTTACAAGAAAGACAGTAGGAAGGGTATATAGCCTTATATTAATTCATTTTCTGAATTGTTTAATCCTAAATTGAGTCACGGGGAGGCTGGCACCCGTGTCAGCCAACTTTGGGCGAGAGCAGGATACACCCTGGACAGCTCTTAGAACTATATTACGACAGATAAAATAATAATGATGCATTACGAAGTGTGATGACACATGTCAAAATGAGAGACTATAAGAAGTGTATAGGTGTGTTTGGTGGGGGGTGTAAGTATAAATCTTGCCAGTGCACCCACAGCCCAACTCGTGAGTGGTATGAGGCAACAAGATTTCCATATGCAAATGAGATGTAAACAGCGGCAGGGAGCTGCTTGTCTGGCTGCATGAGGGTGTGGCTAGCATCGCCATGGAGACAGGTCGACCAGTGTGTGTGCTCTAAATAGCAGCGTGGCTGGACGTGATGGGCTAGGAGACCTCTATAAATGTACGTAAGCGCGTGAGTGACCTGCTGTAACCCTGTTTATAGACTGCACTGACATGATTGTGATTTAGTGCTTATTTAGAGCTTGCAAAGGAGTTGATTGTCTGCCTGTGCCCTCTTACTCACACGCCCTCTCTCAAGTGCACACACACACACACATACATGCAGAGCTTGACCAGGCCTGCATAATTAACCGTCCTGAGCATAGCCAGGGAAATGAGGTTGAAGGTTAATGCTTACAAGCTTCCTGTGGCCTTGAGCTGGAAAAGTGCACAGTGTGTCATTTGGATAGGTAAACGTCACTTCTTATATTAATGTAAGGCCAGTTTGTAGATTAAGGTGCATTTATTTATTTATTTGTGGGTGTATATATGGGTCACAGGGAGTAAACAGGGGACAAGATACAGTGGCTGTTTTACAAAGCAGTGATATATTACCTCACTAAACCTCAAGGAGGTTTCTTCCTTACCAGAGCAACAGCTAAGCATTTTTTAAAAGAAATACTTTTTAAAAATACATTATAATGCAAATTATTGGGATATTTACTGGAATTTAGTAGTTCTGGTATCTAAAAAGTATTTTTATTTTATTCATATCCTCTGTATTAACTATATAACCATATTTTATTTGGTTTATTTATTTTTTTTTTTCTATCTAGTTTTGCTTCACTTTGACATTCAGTGCCATTCAATCAATTGCCTATCCATTCATTTGTTGAATGGCTTAATCCTACTAGGGTTACATTGAGGCTGGAGGCTATCTCGGCTGACTCTGGGCAAAGGATGGGTACACTCTGAGCATCTCGCCTGTCTATCCCAGGGCAAAACACACACAACTATTCACACTCCCATTCTTACCCAGGGGCAATTCAGAACAGCCAGTTAGCCTAAGGTGCATGCTAATAGACCGTGGAGGAAACCAGGGTGCCTAAGGGGAAACCACACACAAGCAGAACTTGGGGAGAACATGCAAACTCCTTTCCTGGACCCGAGCCAGGGACTTTTTTGTTGTGAGGTAGATATGCTGACCACTATGCCAGTGGTCTCCAACCGTTTTGGCACCAGGGACCAGTTTTATGTATGAAAATGTTTCCGCGGACCGGTTAGAGTCTACTCCATAGTCTTGTTTTGGTGGTTGTCACTGCAGAAAACCCCGCCTCACAAAGATATGTGGTTGGAAATGGAAGAAGGGCTTTCAGCGCTTCTGTGGCAATGTCAAAAACAATTGTTTTTTGAAAATAAGGTCCAGAAGCTGTAATAAAAATCTATAATTTATACCAGGAAAGATTTTATTTGTGGACCGGTATCAAATAATCCATAGACCGGTACCGGTCCATGGACCGGGGGTTGGGGACCCCTGCACTATGCTACCATGCTATCCACCATACCGCGGCGCCATCAGCATATTTAATTTGTTCTTTATATTGTGTGTGTGTGTGTGTGTATATATATATATATATATATATATATGTCTGTCTGTCTTTCGGCTTTTTCCCTTTTACTCGGGAGTCGCCACAGCGAATTCTGATTCGCACATTTGATTTGGCAGAGGTTTTTTTTACGTCGGATGCCCTTCCTGTCACAACCCTTTTTAGCAAGGGACAGAAACACACTGACGACTTTGCAGCTACTCTTTACGAAAGTCAGCAATGGTTCTTTTTACATGCCTCTCACCATAGACAGTGAGAGACATGGCCCGCCTTTGATAACCCAGTTAGCTGCACTTGGGGGGGGGGGGGGGGGTGACAACCTTGTGGAGAGTGGGACTCGAACCCCCAACCTTTGGATCAGCGATCCAGCGCCCTATACCACTAGACCACCACTGCCCCTATATGCACACACACACACACACACACACACCCCCTTTGGAAAAATCCAGTATACGAAAAACATTTTCCGAAATTTTTGTCCTCTGTATATGAAACAAGTTTTTCTTACGAAATGCGCCATTCAAACTTTCAAAGGCACCATTCAAACAATGCACAAGCTGCTCTCCCATCAATGACGTTCAGACATCCCGCACTGCTGGCCTCTCATTGGCTAGGAGGGATGACACAGCTACGTCTCATTGCCTATCTCCCAACATCCTGCCCCACTGTCCTCCAATTGGCTAGGAGGGATGACACAGCTCCCTCCCATTGGCTATTATTATGGAGCTGAATCTACCATGATGCTTTTCATGTAAAGGACAGAATTACTGTAGTTTCATGGTTTATTTCTTGACTCAGGCTTTTAACCTTCCATAAACATTTGTAAGATTATAACTCTGCTAAGAAGACATGGTCAACACACATGCGCGTGCACACACACACACACACACACACACACAAGCGGGTGTGATTTCTGGTGCGAGTGAGAAGAAGAAACGGGCTCGAGTGATATCGCAAAGGAATATGGCCAAACCCGTCTACCATCGGTACGATATTGAAGCAGAAGGAGGTCTTAAAAGGTATGCTTTTATCATTTTTAAAGGGTTTAGGGGGTAGTATTGGGAGCCTTGAAACGAATCACATGTTTTACATGTAAAATGCGGTTCAATTTACGAAAAATGCTGGTGAAGAAAAAAGCTCTGGAACGGATTAATTTCGGAAAGTGAGGTGCCACTGTGTGTGTGTGTATATGTCCATTGAACAAGGGTAATACTTTCTTTTAATTGTCAATTAGAAAAAGTACAGGATAGCGGATGAGCAGCAAAGATGTTGAAGCTGGATTTACTTGTCTCTGTTCACCCCGGTTGGTAGCTATCACGTGATCTGGGAGGGAATTGCCAAAACCAAAAAACAAGGAGAGGGAGTGTGATTGGGAGTAAAGAAAAACAGATATGGAGATCTCTTTCAAAATGTGTAATGATGTAGTTTAATGGTGATCCAGAATTTTTTAATGGCTAATCAGTCATTTAGCCCTGTAGGTAGTGTAATTGAGTTTTCAAAAATACTGAATCCTTGAATTGTTAAAGTGGGAACTACTGAAATATTATAAACGATCACACTACCATCTATAATATGTAGCTGTTGATTAAAAAAAGAATCTTCAACAAATTCAGAAAGTATCATGAAGTTTCAGAGACAATGTGTTTATTTAATGTAAAAATAAATGTCTCGCACTCTATTGTTTTGCTGGACTGCCTTTCAGCTTGATTACAGGACATAAACACCATGGTACTGTTTCAACAAACACAAGCAACATCACAACATTTATTTCCATCCAGTGTTGGGTTCATTTTTCACTGACATCTTGAATTAATGATAGGAAAATCAAACCACTTCATAAAATCTTCTCCAGCACATCCCAGACACTTTCAGTAGGGTTAAAGTCGGGACTGTGCTGCCAGTTCATGTGTGAAAATGGTGCATCATGCTCCCTGAACCACTCCATCACTATTTGAGCGCTAATATTATAATCCGTGCCATCATGGAAGCAAAATCTTATTGATGGGATAATTTGCTCATCAGATGACTTCATTTTATTGCCATATTAATGTTGCTGAGCCTCAACCTGGCCAACTAGAGCAACAATGCTGTGTCGATTATGCACTGTGCTAAAGGTGGCTCAAAAAAAAAAAAAAAATTGTTTATAACGTCTAAGTATCTGTACCACAGTAGAGCCTTCCTTCATAAAATCGCTCTGGGGAACAGTGAGGGGAGTGCCACTATAGCGTGAGCTACCTACTAAAGTTTGACTGTGTTATCACAGTTCGGCTTGGGTTTCATTCGTCTGTAAACTATCGATGTTTTCAGTGACCAGAAATGGTTAAAATACCCAAAGGAAGAGACATTTAAGCAACACACTGCAGATGATTCAGGTCTTGAGGTGCAAGCAGCAGCCTCTTCTTGCTCTCAGCGTGTGAACATGTTCAAAGCATGAAGACCTAACCCTACCAAAATGGTGGAATGATCCATTAATGCAGTGACTCATGACATTGAATCCCTTGCACTGTAACGTGATTACTGCTGGTTCTTCTACTAAAATCTGTGAAGTGTAATGCTATAAAGATGATAACAAAATGGCTGCTCAGATTTACCTCAGAGGTGTAAAAAATCAAGCTGCTAAATTGGCTGTCTGTTGCCAACTCTTTTTTAGTAAAGCTCAGTCGGCTGTTTGTGTGTGTGTGTGTGTGTGTGTGTGTGTTTATATGTGAGCTCAGGCTAGTTAAGTGGTTAGCTCTGGCGCTCATTCCCGAAATATACCAGAACACTGTTCCAGCAGCACACCCTCTCACACTGAGAGCACACACTAAAAATATCCTACACACACACACACACACACACACACACACACACACAGCAATGTGGATGAGTGGGGGAAGGGTGCACACATGCTCCCAGACACAAACGCTCTCTCAAACACACACACATACACACATTGTGCCTGCTGTCTCTCCCATTATTGCCTTGTTTATTTCCTGTGTATGAGATCTATCGACTGGCCGACACTGTGCACACCATCAATCGCTCTCACTTTCAATCCCCACAAATCCCTAAATTCCGCTCTCTCTCTCTCTCTCTCTCTCTCTCTCTCACACACACACACACACCTCTAAGAAGCACCCCGGTTAAACCTTGCCTACGGCTCAACACCTAGACCTATATATCTTTAGATATACACTACCTTCACTGCAGCACAGATCAGGCAGGACGGACTTTCAAGCGCATGACTGATTATGGATCAGCTTTCACCATTCATAGAATTGTGCTCTTCATGTACTGAAACCTGATCCAACATGAGCTCTGCTCATTTGAGAAGTCTGATGTTTAGTCACTGTAAGAGGTTGTTCAGAGTCGCTGATGTTCTAATGTGAACTTGATGCTCTTTCTGAGCCTCAAATTCGCCAAGATCTGGATTCTGAGACGCTCCTTATTGTTTGTTCCAGTTCAATAACATGGTGCAAAAGTGAAATCTTTCCATTTAAAGCATGAACTCTCTCAGTATACATCTGGGGGGGGGCTAATTCAGGGAGGACTATGCGCAAGGTTAATTTATGATGCTACAAACTTCATTCCATTGCCTTCCGACGTAACCTGAGGTTAGAAGATATAGTTGGATCCAGAAAGTAATAACTGCACACTGCTCTAAAAACACAAAAACAAACAAAACAAAACAAAAAAAACCCCAAAGTTGTTCTGTCACAGTAGCTGGTGGTTCACAGTCCTGCTTGGGTTTGCATATGGGTTTCTTCTGGGTACTCTAGTTTCCTTCCACACTCCACAGACATGCACATGTACATAGGCTGGTTGACTGCACCTAGAAGTGAGTATGAATAGTTGCGTGTGTGTACTGGCCCTGTGATAGTTCAGGGTGTACCCTGCCTTCATCACTGTTGGCCGATATAGACTCTACCCTCTCTGCACCTCTGGCAGGAATAAGCTGTTTGGGAAATGAGTGAGTGACTATCGTGGTTAGTGTGTTCACCTCACAACAAGTTCCGTACCCAGATAGGGATTTTCTGTGTAGAGTTCACATGTTCTTTACCTGCTTGCATAGTTTCCTCCAACAACCCAAAGACATGCACATTAGGGCTAATTAGCTACTGGATTGCCCCGAGCTGTGTGTGAATGTTTGTCTGTCTGTGTTATGTCGTGGCAAGCTGTTCAGGGGACAGCCCACCATTTGCCGACGGTCAGCTCGGATTGGCTCCAGAATTTCCAGGACCCTAAACGGGAAAATTGATATGAGTAATAATAAATGAATGGTTAAATCGTGGTGTATATCTGTTGTCCAGTCTTGGTAGATAAGTTGTTACTATAAAAACCACAATGTCTTGCGATCGAAGCTCAAAGACAGAATTTGGATTTTTAACTCCTGCCAAAGAAGCTGCTGTTTTTGAAACTTTTCTCACCAATAAAATCTTAGAATTTGTCTGCTTTGTGCAAACTATTTCCCCCGTATCGCACTAGGGCTGTGTATGAGCACTTGATTACAGACGTAATCGTACGTAAAAACAGAACAGACAGCTAGCTGAACATATTCGCTCAGATATTCACAAAGTTTGGCAAAAAGTGTCTTTGTACATCTGTACCAATAGAGGTTTTATTTCCATACATGATTCAAAATTCAACTTCACATTTTTTTTTCTTTTGGTTTTAACATGAATTGCTGTTCGGTTTGGTTAGGTTGGTGTATGATTAAGCTTGTCCTAGATTAGTGGAGATATAAGTGGGGACCAGTAGTTTTCCATGTCATGTCATCGACCCAAAGTTGTCATCAGAGAAAGGGAGCCAGCACTTAGAGGTGGCCTACCTAAGTATTGCAAAAACACACGAGCGCACGCACAGAGGTTTGTCTTACTGTCTTTACATAATTATTAACACAGCTATTTGATATTATACATACAGTACACTGAAGTCGAACCCTAACCTTGACTTTTCAAAAAGGAAAACCTTTCCAACAGGAAACAGTCCTTTTCAGTTTGCTTTTGGCAAACCAGCTTGTTTAAAAAAAAAAAAAAAAACCCTAAACAAGTCCTGCCATTTTAGTAAAAAAAAAATAAATAAAAATGTTTTCTTCATGGGATCGGCCAAATGTCCCCACAGGGTCAAGCCTGCAACGTAGTCCTATAATTGTGGGGGCAACTAGATATAAAAACATGCCCTGCCACCCCATGCACACACACACACACACACACACACACACACACACACACAATGTGCTACAACCAGCTACACTAAAAATCTACTGAGCCACAATCCATAACACACACACACACACACACACACACACACACAGTGTTTATATCTTGACTATACCCCACCTCCCCAGAGACCCATTCCACATTCCTCCACCTCCCTACATTCTTTTCCTGTTGAGGAGGGGGCCTGACCGACTTCTCTCTCTCTCTCTCTCTCTCTCTCTCTTAAACACACACATTGGCCCTTCAGACACACTCCCTTTCACTCTTCTTGTCTTTATCCCCTGATCTCCTCCTCTTTTTCTTATTTTTCTCTCTCTCTCTCTGTCTCTCTCTCACTCTCTTTACAATGCTGGTAATATGAAAGACAGCATTGCAGACGCTATATCTCTGTGGCCTTTGTTCCAGCATACCCTTCGTCCTGCAACGCTTGTATGTTCCATCTTCAGTCTTATTCCTCTTGTTCTCTTCTGAACTGAGGAGATGAACATACTGTATTCAGAATCAGTTCTCTTCTTCTCATTTGCAAGAGCCCAAATTAATGAAACCGCAGAGAAAGCAGTACAGAAAAACAACTGGTGGGCAAGTTATTATATGGAGCAGCAGCTGGAGTGAACTGATTGAGTGTAAATGTCATTTGCCCTTCTTTAAGAATGAGTGAGGAGAGAGGGGGGAAAAGATAGAGGGGGAAAATAAGAAGCCAGACATCTGCACAAATTACCCACCCAGTGAAACGGTAAACAGGAAAACATCTCTCACTTACACACACACACACACACACACACACACTGTAAGGAATAAAGAAAGGTATGCAATTAACTGGTCAAGGCTATCTGAGTTGGTTTCTCCACTGATGTTCTGGCAAAGTGTCCTTATCAAAGAAGGGCATTTTAGCTTGGTTTTACTCATGGCTTCGCGTGTGTGTGCGTGTGTGTGTGTGCGCGCGCGCGTGTGTGTGTGTGCATTTGAATGTGGATGTATGGGTGGGTATTGTGTGCTTGTGTGCTGCCCCATGAATCAATCTCTCATTAGGGTTTTGTCTCTGCCGGTGGCGCTCGTCAGTTCACTAGGCTCACAGTTGGAATGAACACACACATACTTAACGCACACACGCCACCTAGTACTACAAAGACGGAAAGCTAATTATTGAGGATAATAATATTCAGAACCGTGCTCCTCCACTTGCTCCCAGTGGTAAGTATACTAGAGTCTAGAGTGCCATTTCAGAATACAGATAGTGTCGCTAGCTAGGTAATGTAGGCAGGGCAGTTCAACTGAGTCCAGTTTAGTTTTATTGGCTGTTTCACGGTGCTGTCATATACAGTGATTTAAGGTGATTGCCACACAGCTGAGTTTTCGACCGTGCAGCCGAGAGCAGTGTTGGTATGGAAACAAATACCAAAGCAGTAGAGAAGGGAAGTGTGAGAGAGAGAGAAAGGGTGGGGGTGGGGGTGGGGGTGGGGTTAAATAACCTGTGGTGAGACCAGTGCTCTGGGTTCAGCTTTCCAGGTCTCTCTTAATTACCAGGGTGCATCTCAGAGTCAACCACAGTACACTACAGAGCACTTACCAATCTGGAACATTCTATGTCTGCAAATGTGTCCCCATGGAATAATGGTTCCCAAAAAAAAGTACTTACCTGCTTTAGTTCTCTGGAGGTTGTGGTCCGTAACAATCAATGTTGGTCACAATTACTGTACAATTATTTATCGTATATTTGGCTCTATGCAAAAACCAACCAAAGAAAATTCTGTTTTTTCCATTGAAGTTAATGGGAATGGTATCAGATCATTGTGCATTTACATCTAGCAAAATAAACCACATTTCAAGCAACATAACTCTTATAATTCTGAATAGTATACCAACAAAAAAAAAAAAAATCAAAAGAAAACAAGTTTGAATCTCAACAACAACAAAGTTGTCCATGGTTACGAGACTTGGAAAGAGAATTTGGCTGTCCACTTTCAGTGCAGAGGTTGCAATAACTCCGTTCCTTGACAGTCAAAGTGAAAGTCGAATTCGCCTATGGTAATTTTAGTGCTTTCTCAAGCTATGGGGCAGTGGTGGCCTGGTGGTAAAAGGTGCAGGATCGGTGATCCTAAGGTTGGTGGTTTGAGTCCCACTCTCCACAAGGTTGTCACTGTCTCCCCAGTGCAGCTAACTGGGTTATCAACCCCTTGCTAAAGGGTTGTGTCAGGAATGGCATCCAACGTAAAAACCTATGCCAAATCAAATATGCGAATCATAGATTCGCTGTGGTGACCCCTGAGAAAAAGGGAACAGCTGAAAGGAAAAGAAGTCCAGGTTGTTCAAACTGTATGAACATCAGTTTATATTGAAGTAACAGAAATAGTGAAGTAAACAGTTGGACAAATGCTACGTTCATATGCTACTGAAATTATATGGTAATGTATAGGTCTCACATAGCCGGTTGGGCAAACTATGGCCATTCCGTGACCATTTAGGCAAATTTTGGAGGTGATCTTGCATCATAATATGCACTTTCTTTGAGACCTTAGAATTTGTGATGCGTACATTGCTGCCACCATGTCTACCAACTGTAACTGCAATACATACTTAACAGTCGTTATTCCATGGACATTTTTACCACCATGGATATCTGCGGTTTCCTCCCGCACCCCACGTTTTCCTCACAGATACATTCATGGTTGCAACAGTTGAATTAATCTGGTTATTTACCCACATTTATTTTTAATGTGTCCAGATTTTCCTTGAATGGCTGCCATGCCCACACAGAAAGCAAGATGGCTCCCTTTCTGAAATGTTGGGAATACGTACAGCAATATAGATATTCAGCACTGCTGAAAAAATTTATTTTTTTTGTTTGTTTTGTTTTTCAATATCCTTATACACCTACTGTGTTTTTCAATGGTATCCATCGTATTTCAATCAGAAAAACATTCACTGAACAGGTGCACATGATGACAAAATTGAGCTCATTGCTTTACGATAGTGCTCTAAAGCCTGTTGACCCCAGAAGGCCAAAAAATTTTCCTATGAAGTCATTTTGGCTGTGAGGTTAGTCTTATAAAAGTTGTAGACTTGGGATGATCTTCATCCTTATGACATGGTGGAAAAGTGCGCAATTTCAGTAGTACATAATCAGTTATTTTTAGAAGGCCATAATATTATATATACAGCTATTTTTGGATACTGCTTACGTGCATACATTCATTCATTTTCTGAACCCTAATTAGGGTTGCGAGGAGGCTGGCACCCATCTCAATCAACTCTGGCTGAAGGCAGAGTACACCCTGGACAGCTCAACAGAAACATGCTGACGGCTATACAGCCTACTCTTGACGGAAGTCAGCAGTGATCTTTTACGGGACTCTCTCTGGCCATAGACAGTGAGAAACATGGTTGGCCTTGGATAACCCAGTTAGCTGCACTGTTGGGGGATAGCAGTGACAATCGTTGACAGTGGGGCTTAAACTCCCTACCTTAGGATCGATAATCCAGGACCTAACCACTGGGACACCACTGCGTGCATACAGTGTAATCTGATCTATAATCTGTGTTCACCTTTCTTTGTCTAGAACAATAATGTTTAGCAATACAGAATCAATGTATGATTTCCTCAACAAACAAGTGGGAAGTAATCTTGTCTCCAATGCTTTTCATTTCCCTTTGACAACAGAACACTTAAACTTGACATACAGTAGGCCCTTGACCATTCGAGGTTCAGCGCTCGTGCCCCCACATATTCGCAGATTGACGACAAACCCGGAAGTAACTGGCACGTGATTCAAATTTAGCCAATGGCTGAGCACTTTTGTTTCTCCCTCCTGCTGATTGGTTGCAGATGATGTGTACACCTATTTTGTTTTTTCTTCCTTCGCGCACGTCATCGTGATTGCTTAAATTGTTTTTAATAATTATTTAAGCCCTATGATGTCACTCAAATGCCCTGCACCTTCTCTAGTTTCTGGTAAGGAGCTGAAGCGCTTTATTTATTCATAAATATTATTACAGAACAAAATTAAAAAGTTTTTACTTAATACAGTAATAATGCAGTAAAATGTAGTAATGAGTAAGACTGTCTATAGAATATGTTTAAGAAGCATATTTGTGCTCCTTAAGCTCCACCGAAAATAGGCGTTTGTCACATCGACCACTTTTGAAATAAAGGCCAGAAAACTAAAAATGGGCCAGTTTTTAAAAAATCGAAATTCAGATTTTTGCATAAACTATTAAAACAAGTATTCAACTATCACTTACTCACGTGAAATCGACTAAAACTCACTAAAGATGTCTCCCCCCCCCCCCATTTTTCTGGCGAGTACCCTCATAAAACTGGATAAAGACAGAAGCAAACTTCCTAGTTTTCGTTGCAATTATTCACTGAGTTCGGTATAAGACACACTATAATCCATACACCAGAAGAATGGTCGTGAAGTAGTCTCTCCATTTTGGATACTGTTTTGATATTAAAATGCTGTTTCAGTGAACAAAATAAAGGTTATGAAGACGATATGCTCGTAAACAATGCCAGCTGGTTGCTAAGGAATATCTGAAACGAGCACAGATTGGTCAGCTCGGGCTTGCACATGCGCAGTGCCCGTCACATGTTAACTTCCGGTTTACTTCCTGCTTCTGGTTTACCGCATGTGGAATTTTTCTCTTCAATAACAGTCATTAAGTTTATTTATAAGATTGTGAATACACATAATTTCTGGAAAAGGAGAGTGAAATGTCATCTGTGACGTCTAGCAGCATTAGTATAGATGTTAAATTCGACACGAGAATTGTGCTTTAAAGATGCCAGAATGCTTGGTGGTCTTGAAGATTATTTCATCGGTGAGTATTCTTCTCTGCATGCAAAATTTGATTGTGGAATTTTTTTGATTATTTGATTTGTGTGTAATCTTGTCTGGACTGGACATGCTGGATCGTGGGGTGTTTAGTTTTGTACGAAAATTGATCAAGTCCTGAAAAATACTTAAATGTTTCATTCCTTTTACAGATGAACAAACTGATGATGATGATGCCAGCTGTGTTGATGAAGATTTTTATTTTGATGAATGAGAGGCATCTGTTAATAAAATGTGTGTATGAGTGGTGTTTGTGAAGATGATGTGATCCTTTTTGCTGAGCAGGATATAGATTAAGATAATAATGATGAGGGCAGAGTTGATGAAGCTTACTTGTATAGAGATCAGAGTTTTGTTATATAGTTTTCTTAATTTGAGTGTGATTGTTTGAAGCTGACAGTGTTTTTTTTCAATCAGTATCATTTGAAGGCATTTGAACCTTTATATAATGGTAGAAAAGATACATATTGATCTTATTGGAATAAACAAATAAAAAAATAGTCATTTTTTGTTCATTTTTTTGGGGGTTACCATGGTGACTGATGGGTTTAAAAAAAGGCCTGTCAGATTAAAATGAGGATGATTTCTCTTATCATCTCTTCCTAAAACTTTTCCTGGACATGTTTTCTAAAAGTTTATATGGCTGAGGTGCATAAAAATGTTTGGTTGCTAAGGACTAATGATCTTGGAAGAAGGGCAATCTTTGTGCTCATTTTTCTCGAAAACCTCTTTTGAAATTTTTAGTTGAATGCTGACACAAGAAATGGCATAGCTCAGTCAGTTTTTAAGGTATTGACAAACTGTTGCATGTTGCAGCTTTGGGCCTCCTCTATCTGACTGACTATTTTTCATTTTTGGACACAAGAGCCTACTTTCGGTGGTGTGGCTCACATTTTAGCGCATATATCATCATACATAGGGTTTTAAAACCACGTCAATGACTCCCAGATTTTCATGATCCGCGGGAAGGGCAGGAATCAAACCATTGCGAAAAACGGGGTCTAGTATACTTGTAATTCCAACTTCATAAGGAGGAATTGTGATCTTTCAACCAGCATAATCAAGAGGTCAAACCAGTATCACTACAGCTTTTAAAGATGGTGACAAATGAGGGTGGTATTAAATTTAGTTTTGTTTTCAAGAAGGATTTTGTTAGTTGATGTCACAGTAATGAACTTTTACATGGACTTGCTGGTTTCACTAAATATAAATGCCATGCCTTTAATGTGTGCACTTTTTTTTTTTTTTTTTTAAATCCATCTTTGTGTCCCATTTAGACATAATTGGCATCCTGGTAAAAAACTTAACCAAATATATGGTGAAATAGCATCAAAAAACAGGAGAGAATTGTTACCATGACATGTGCTGTGTAGTGTTAAAAAAATAATAATAATAATTTAAAAAAAGTGTGTTTATCTTTCCTTTTCACCTTCACTCTCAATTATTATTTTCTTTCTCTTCACCCTGTACTTCTCATCAGTTTTACTTTCCATGTGTGTCTATGTGTGTGTCATGATCTGCTCGGAGTTGCTTAAATGCCTCCTCCATGTACTATTTCTGTCACAAGTCGCTACTGCTCTGATGGTAATAGGAAGCCAAGCAATGCTCTCTGATTCCTGTAAGCAAGTTGTTCTCCAATTCGATAACAAAGTACACACTCCCAAACCAAACCCATGTGAGCACAGAATCTGTCCTTAATTGGTTATTAAATCGCTGTTTTCCGGTTTCATATGATTGCTTCATTCTCAGTAGAAAGCACTACTGTAAATGATATGAAAGCAATAGAAACGAAGGGCTCATAAATACTATGTACTGAATACTAATGAAGTACAACCAATCAGTCAACACAGTTAAAGAACAGCCTTAGGTAGACCTATCCCGTGATGCCCTGCTTCTACTGGCTCTCAATCTCAGCAGTTGTGTTCCAGCCTACAGTGTTAAGTGACAACTGCAGCCACCCACACTATGCTGTCAGTCAGTGGCAGAATGTTTAAAAGGTGGCCATTTTGAATCTTTCCAAAACCTCATTATACAACAACCCCCATCATGAGAGTCAAGAACAAGAATCTGAGGCTCTGGGGTTATCGTCGGCACAGAGTCACTAAAACTGGATAATTTGGTGAGAATGAAAGAAAACCTGGTGAGTCAGCTATGTGATTGCCTGATTAAATAAGTGTATGAGTGTGAAGAAAGACAGGCATTCCGAAAAAGGTAAATGTAGAAATCAGAATAAAATTAACGATCCATGTACTAGTCCAATAAGCACATGGAGAATCACAATGCAAAGGTCCTAGGTTCGAGTTCTGGGCTCAACAAGGGTGTGTCTGTGTAGAATTTGTATGTTCTCCCCATTGCTTGCAGTTTTTTTCTGGGTACTCCTGCCCCACCCTTCCTTCCCGTCCAAAGACATGCACATTGAAACCATTGGCTGCTCCAAATTGCCCCAGGTGTGAGTATGACTGGTTGTGTATGTTGGCTGTGCAATAGCCTGGTGAGCTGTCCAGGGTGTGCCCTGCCTTTGCTCAGTGTCACCTGAGATGCGCTTTAGTCTTCCTCCCACCCTAGTAGGATGAAGTGCTGAATTAATGAATGAATAAAAGAACGAAGGATGGAATGAATAATCATGTAAAGCTTGACCAACATCACTTGTGCAGAAATATTACATTTGAAAGCATTTATAGTTATTACTGGTTTGAATGGACAGCGTAATTGGGATCAATAATATGTCAAAGAAGAATGATACCAGAGTTCTTCTCCTCACTGCCTTTGGAGGATATTTATACTGAGATTGACAGGCATAACAAAGGAAATCTTAGGTAGCAGGCACAAATGTTAACTAACGGTTACACTCTGATAGGACATGATTCTTGTTGTTATGGTAACACTGACGTTCCTCACATGCCTCTCCTCGCATGCAAGGGAAATTTGGTTTCCATTATATGTTATGTGGATGTGTGCTGGAGGACTTTGTGCTTCAGGAGTTCGGGATGCATAGAAATCATTCCTTATGACTCTGCCATCAGAAGGAATTCATCAGCAATGACAAAAATGTGTGTTTTAAAGACAGCCAGGGAGGAACCCTGCTGACTACCCTCTTTTGCTGTAAATTCCCAACGATTGTTTTATCAACATTTCAGTTTTTTAAGAGTCCAGCTGCCAGAAATTCTACAAGTTGTTATAAGTTTGAAAAAAAAAAAAAGAAGGTTTTGTATCTCACATTAATGATGTAAGTGGTTCTGGCACCAGATTAAATTTTTTGGATTCCTCATCATCTGACTGTGGTACATCTCACTTGTTGGGGGTGGTTGGTGGGGGTGGGAGACAGACTCTGCTTTCAGTATTCTTCTAACCTACTTTTCTATTATTCTATTATTCTCTGAAATGATTGCGTCCTTCTTTGATGTAGCATCTGTTAGAACATCTGTACTCATCAATAAAGGGCCTATAGGTAAAAATCAACAATAATAGTCAAAAAAAATTTTTTTGTCAGTTCTTGTCTGATCTGTGGTCATTTTGTTTGAAAAGCTATTCAGATCTTTTATTGGCTCATATTCCAGGATTACTGTCATTGTGTATATCAGGGTCTTGTTGCTGCACCCCAAAATCACCCCCACGTGGTGTCTCTGAGAATATTAACATTTTTGGCTACTGTTCATCGTGTAAACCTACCTAAACACTTCAGTATAAGTAGACCACTCCCAACCACTGTGTTTACTTAAACATTGATTTTGTGCTTTAGCTCAGTTTCATTGCCTGCGCACGACATGCGATTCTAAAGTCATTCCATATGTTGTTTGGCGTGCACAAAACATTTATGCTCTCTTTAAGGCAGGAAGCTGGTTTTAATCAGGCAGCATTCAGGACATCCTCATATGCTGTAGGTTTAGCTAATGAAGTGTTCGGTGACATTGTCCTTTGACATTGAGCTCCGACCACATCTAATTTTTAGTCCAATAATTATAATAACGGTTTGCTTTGTGCAGAGGAAACTCTTTCTTGATTATGGTTTACACATCATTCCTGCCAGTATGTACCGAGAGAGATAAAATCTTTTAAGATTCTAATTAGAAGCAGTGCGTAAAGCTCTGCGGATGAGATATCTCACGGTTTTTGCATGACTGTCGTACTGTCATGATGTTAAGTTTAGTTTCAATATTATTACTAAATTCTAAGGTCTTCCTTGAATTGCGCACTTCTTAAAGGTGCACTTAGCAGCATAAGATATGAAAGCAATAAAACGCGTCACGAATGACATCACTTCTTGTATTATGTCATGTATTCGCAAGCCACACCTTCACATCAGGTCATCATTTGATATAATCAATATCAACTTCTAATCAAGATAATAAGATTTTCAAATAAACTTGAAAAGAAATTTATTCACTTCTCGTTGCTGTTATCTCCCTCCCTATACTGTTTTGCTTCCCTATTGGTTAGCTACACACTATAGAATACTGGGTGCCGTAATAGCATTTATTGAAGTGAGGTTTGATATATGCTTGCGACCTTGCCTTTCCTTTTATGAGGGTTAATCAGACCCTTCATGTCTGAGAAAATATACGCGTAAATAGACTGGCTTCAATTATTATTATTTATTTATGGATATTTATTTAGCACACCTTCTCTCCCACCCTCACCAGATTGGTACACACAGGCCATCCCTGTATAGAGATATGTGGCCCATATGGTTAGCTTCTGAAGCAATCCTACACGATGACTAGATTGGCCATACCTTTTGACCTGTGGGAAAAAAGTTAAAAAGATCCATAAGTCAAGTGCTTTTCTTTATTCCGGCAGAAACGAACATGGACAAAATGTGTGACCAGTACATCCAGCAAGTCCCACAGAATGTAGATTGTTTTTGTCAGGGTTTACTCCTTTAGCCAAAACTCCTCTCAGAGTTGCGCACAGGCCAGATTTGGCGTGTTGGTGAGTGCTGTCCACACACACTGGTGGGCATGCACAGTACACTATATTGGGCCCCAACTTGCTCCAGTTAGGATGGTGACCGCCTGTGATTTGAGTCCCTGTCTCGGGCATTTCTGTGTGGAGTATATGTTTCTCCCTGTGTTTTCATGGCTTTTTTCCCAGGTACAGTGGTACCTCGGGACTCGTAGAGGCCGAAAAAATCGGAATTTGTCCAAAAAATCCGGGATTTTTTTCTTTGACCCAGAAGTCGACCAAAATCCGGAAGTCGAATGCTAAAAAAGCGTGAGGAAAAAAACGAGACCAAAAGGGAGGGGAAATGCATGCTTTCCGGAAGTCTGGAAGTTGTTGATACTACGTATCACCCAAATAAAGCTAGTGCTGGTCTGGGGAAGTTCAGAAGTTGTTGATAGTATGCACCTTTAACGATGAGGTCATAAGCCACTTCCGCAAGGTTTTGAAAAGAAGACAGAAACATGCCATGTTAGAAATGTTCTTCAAGAAAAGAAAGGGACATCCTGAAGAAGAGTCATCTATGCCAAAACAATAGCAAGAGAAAAAACACCTTTGGCTTATTCACCTGAAGCTGTTATGGAAGGGGATCCTCCACCTCTCTCCCTCTCTCTTATAGAAGGGGATCCTCTGCCTCTCTCCCTCTCCAACATTTTACATATGCCAACTGCTCACCACCACAAAGGTTAAAATTATTATCTTTATTGTTGTTATGCTTTAACTGTACTGTGGTTTTTACTTTAGTGTGTTATGGTCTCTTTTGTGGGAGACTCTGATTTTGGCAGCTCTCGCTCTGCGTACTGGGGAGGGGTGTGGCTGTCACACATAGGTGGAGCGCTAAACACACACACCTGATTCCACTTAATCACGGGCTATAAAGACTAGCAGAGTGCTCCTCCCGGTGCTAGAAGATTGTCTCTCTTCCCCATGATCTCTCTGGCTGTCAGCTCCGTGCTCCACCAATCCTTGCTTTAGTTTGATTTCCGTGTTTCTCCGTATCTCTAACAGTGACTACGATGTCCCCGCGCTCTAGTGCCTTCCCTGAGAACAATAAAGCTCATCCGTTTTCATCACGCCCTGTGTCCTGCATTTTTGGGTCCGACTGAATGTTCCTGGCGTCATAGAAGGGCTAGAAGATTCAATTATGTTTGCCGCTCATCCGCGAGTATAATAATAACAATTTAACTGTAAATAACGATGTCAAAGCAGACAAAGTTAACTGGCTTTGTGAACGATCAAAAAACTGACCAGAGTGACGCTGGACCAAATCGCACTAATGTCAGAGATTATAAAGATTATGAAAAGAATCAACCTCCAAACAGGACTTTTCAGGTAGGACCAATGACTATACGCACACTTTCAAAGTTTGAGTTAACATACTACTTTAATGTTATTTAAAGCTAATTATGTAGTACTAATAATTTGAATAACGAAAGAGAAATAATTTGATTATATATAAAATGTCATTTCAAGACAACTACAATAATTACTTAAGGTTACTGCTTTCTATGTCAAGTTTTCAGAACATAATTAGACTCTCGATCTGAAGACTCAATCTAGTTCTTGCTTGCATCTTTTTGTTTGCATTGTTATTCTTTGTTCACAGAGTTTTTAATTTGATCAGCAGAATAACAGAGTTGTAAATGATAGAAAATTGGTTTACATGCATGTTTCTCATTCAGACATAATAGCTATTGTACACAAAACATCGACAGGAAAGTGAATGAAAAAAAATAACCAGATAATCACATAATTAATCTCCTGTGTTTGTTGGAAAATGGTCTTAATTTCATGGTGTGTGTGTGTGTGTGTGTGTGTGTGTGTGTGTGTGTGTGTGTGTGTGTGTGTGTGTGTGTACAGGGATCCCTCACTTTCCACGGTTAATTGGGACCGAGACCCCTTCGAGACAGCCAAATTCCACGAAGTAGGATCCTCCACCCCCCCACCCCCCCCCCCAACTGATGTATACGTCCATGTATATGTGTATATAATATCAATACATACATATTCAATGCTATAAATGCTTATAATAAAATTTAAACATTCATAAATAATGCATAAGGTGTAAATAAAATATAAATACACACACACACACACATACAGATGCGCACCTCACATAAAAATGTAAGTAGTTTTGATAGGGGGTTTTGGGTTGTTTTTTTTTTTTTTTTGCATAATTGGTTTTGCGACATTTTCCTTATGTTTTCCCCTAATCTTCCTTGATTTCCTTATTTTTTTAATTCGATGAATATTTTTTTTTAAAAATGCGATGCACTGAAGCCGCATGAATTGAAGCGCGAAGTTGTGAGGCAGCCCTCTGTGTGTGTGTGTGTGTGTGTATATATATTTTATTTATATATATATATATATATATATATATATATATATATATATATATATATATATATATATATATATACACACACACACACACACACACACTGTATGTACTGTATATATTTTGTTATTTGCTATTGCTACACTTGCATAAGAAGGAAAATATATTTTTGTGTGGTTTTAAAGATCCTCAGTTTGTGAAAAGCTTTTCCAAAGTAGTGTCTGACTGACTCATTCATCAGGGGAGAAATTGTGATTTTTTTTTTTTTTTTTTTTTTTTTTTTATGGACTTAAAATGCAGAAAGGGGGTTTGTATTCCCTGCTTGGGAAATATAAGAGGTGGGGGATCATGAAGGTGGGATAAAGTGGAAGAAAGAGAGAGAGAGAGAGTGTGTGTGTGTGTGTGTGTGTGTGTGTGTGTGTGTGTGTGTGTGTCTGTGTCTCTGTCTGTGTGTGTGAGAGAGAGTGAGTCCACACTGACAGGCTCAGTGGCCTGAAGCCTGATACTGGCCCCCCATACGCAGCTGCTCCTTCTCACCTACCCTCTTGCCCCCACCCCCCCATCCCCACCCCTGCGTCTTTCTGTCTGTCTGTCTTTTGCACTTTCCCTTTAGGATCAAGTGACTTAAGACCCAGAACATGGGTTGGGAATGGGCTGAGACTTCAGAAACAGTAGATAGAAGAAGAGGAAGGCAGGGGGTGAGTGAGAAAGGGAAAAAAGAAAGAGAGAGAGAAAGGAGACCAGTTGGTAGAATGAATGGAGGGAGCTGTATCAGGCTGATGTGGGAGTTTGATAAAGTGTGTGTATCCTGAAGTGTGTAGGTGTTTATTTTGTGTGTGTGTGTGTGTGTGTGTGTGTGTGTGTGTGTGTGTGTGTGTGTGTGTGTGTGTGTGTATGTGTGTGTGTGTGTGTGTGCGCATACACACACATTTCCTATTGCCTAAGGCTGGTCCTGCCAATTCAGCAGTGATGAGTGAGGCTAAATTATTTAGCTATACTGTGCTGGACCGTCTCCAGTGAAATGCCGTGACTAGTCCCTTGTGTGTGTGTGTGTGTGTGTGTGTGTGTGTGTGTGTGTGTGTGTGTGTGTGTGTGTGTGTGTATTTTGTAATTTAATAAACACGTGAACATATACAGTATAATGCAAACCCGAGCCCTTTTAAAAAGACCAAAAACCAAAAACAATCCTTTTATATAAGTATTATTGGAATATTAAAGGAATGCTCTATTTTTTCACAAACAAATATTCATAAATACTGTAATGTATTCTAAAGGGCTTTACAATGTAATGGTGAGCTATCCTGGGTGTACTCTGCCCTCAACCAGAGTCGGCTGAGATGGGCACCAGCTTCCCTATGACTTCTATTAGGATTAAGTGGTTCAAAGAATGAAAGATGATGAACACATTAAAGGTACAGACATTTAAGGCACACATGATGTTTAAAGTATTTTTGCTGGTTAAAGTGCTCACTAAGTGCCCCAACAATTGCCCTTAGTCTACCATTATAAGTAAAAGAGTAAATCAGAGTTTCTATTCTTTTCAAATACAAGGATGTGAGTGGTCGTTGACATCTATTTATATTGGGTAGATTTCACAGAATTTCCAAGAAATAAAAAATACCTTTTTGACTTAATATTGGGACAGTGGTGTCTCAGTGGTTAATGTAGTGGATTACTGATCTGCAGGTCAGAGGTCCAAGCCCCACTATTAGAGTTCTTACTCCTGTCCCCCAGTGCAGCTAACTGGGTTATCAAAGGCCTGCCATGTCTCTCACTGTCTATCGTGAGAGGTATCTAAAAGAACTATTGTTGTTGTTGGTAAAGAGTAGGCTACTGGGCTGCCATCAGTGTTTCTGCCCCATGATGGCCTGGTGAGCTGACCAGGGTGTATCCCACTCTTACCCACAGTCAGGCTAATTAGGCTGAAGTGTTTCAGAAAATGAATAAATGAATGAATTATTGATATTGATCAATGCAATGCAGCAAATACACAAAGTGGTAGAGCACTTTAAACAAATACCGTATTTGACGCTATAAGCGCCCAGGGCGCTTTAAAAAATTGGAAGGGGGGGCTTATTAAAATAACTACCAGCGGAGTGGACCAGGAAGTGCTTATTACCATTCGAGGTGGAAAACATGAATAATAACAGAACAATAGAGTTTTACTGGTATTTGTGTTATTCATTTTGTGGTATCAACCAAATTACTTGCATGAAAGCTGAAAATAAACAGAAAACAGCATAATTTAAAAAAAGACTATTTAATTTTACCTCCGGGTGCTGTTCCTTTAAAATTTAAAGTTTAAATATTTTCCTGGAAGTAAAATTGAGCCAATCAACATGATTGTCATTGTTAGCACATGGCACGTTGAACCAATCAACAAGAACATAAATAAAAGCATATGGCCAGGAGTGTCTTTAAATTTAATTAGTTAGTGAGCAGGAGAATCGGGTGAAAAATTCTCGTCATCACTTTCTGATAGGTCCATATCTGGCTCATCGCTCCACTCATTCAGAACATCCCATAGTTTTGCTGTAGCAGTTTCTAATGGTTCACCGGTTGCTGGACATTTACCAAGAGAACATGGCAAAATATTTTCCTTTTTTTTTAAAGAACGGTGGAACAATCAAATGTGTTGTTACTGATGAACATTATAGACGTTCCCCAGTTGCAGGGGGTCTTGAAATACAGACGCTCCCCGACTTACATTTTTAATTAGTTCGGGACGGCCGAACGTAAGTTGTTACAGTGACGTATGACGCTCATACTGCACTATACATCCGTAAATGCCATTACCGTACCTCATAAAACACCTCTAAATCAATTATTATAAACATAACATTGTAAAATAATATCAAATTTATCAAATAAATTAAAAATTAATTTCAAATAAATTAAATTCAAGCAAAATAATTTCAAATAGATACATTTTAATCAAATTCACTCATCAAATATCAAATACAGTATCAAATATACCCTTTAACATTCTCTATGATGTGATCTTTCTGCTTGTAAATGGTTCCAATGGTCGACGGATGGTCACTTTACATGAAGCTGAGCCGAGTCACATGACATGAAGCTGAGCTGAGTCACTTTACATGAAGCTTAAAACAGCCAATCAATGCTTATAATATGTGAGGCACTCAACACCGAAAGTAGTTTACTAGTTTGTGCTGGAGACAAAGCGCAGGTTATACGAACTTCCGGTCTTTCAAGTGAGCAAGGACGCCATTGAATACTGGTTTAGTACTCAGCCTGCACTGATGTGAATCACCAGCAGAGCGGAGAGTTCTCTTTCTTTTCAGGATTCGGGTTTTCGTTCATTTTACAACGCTCTTTGCTTAACTGAGTATGCATGGTAGATTGCGCCGATCCGAGCAGATACTTAATTCATCTCTGTGTATGAGACTTGAACCTATGCTAGTAGGCTTACGCTTCTGTCCAACCATATTTGCTTTGGGTTACAAAATTCTGAAAAAAAAACAGTGTAAACACAAAGATCACAGAGACGACGTCTTAACACAAGAGTAACATGCTATATAACTGATATATATATAAAATGATGTATACACTGGATAACTGAACTGGGAAGGAGGGGCACGTTCAGTCTGTTGTTTGTAAACAATGGACGCAGCTTCATTGCATCATTACATCAGCGTACTACATAGGTACGTCGAAACTCAAAATTTGACAACTAAAAAAAAAAGACAAAAAAAACGTTAAACGGATGAACGTAAGTCGGGGAGCGTCTGTACCGGTAAACTCACTTTTACAGGCAGTGAACGCCTCATTTTACTGTTACAGAGACTGATCGAAGAAAATTTGATAAGTTTGATCTACGATTTGGCTCCCAGTACACATGGGCGGTTATTAGACGCAAGATCAAAAACACGGGGTTGGGGGCTTATTGGAGCGGGATGCTTATAACGTTGAATACGGTAATATTAGAATGCTAGAGGAATAACCCAGTGTTTTTCAAGCCAATTTTCATTCGCCACAGCTAAATAGTGTGGACAGTTAAAACAAGCAATATAATTTGGGATTTTTTGCCACTATAAAAAGTTCTCAATGACTGTCCTATCATAATAACTGAGACCGAAGGAGAATTTCAGGGAACGTCAAGAAATATTTTCAGATTTGCTGCTCTTTTTCGAAGTACATAGACACTACTCGAAATTCTTGTCTTTAGCATTTATCCACACTGGTTGAAGATCATCAGATTATTCCTTTAATGCTTGAGTGCTTTGCTGAAAAAGACCCAACCTGGCGGAACCCTGGACTTTTCCATTCCCTTAAAGAAATCCACCTCTATTTATAGGATAAGCAGCTTTCCTTTCTCGACAGCTTGACACACCGTGACGTCTCTGTTTTTACCTTTTTGTGGTGTGTGTGTGTGTGTGTGTGTGTGTGTGTGTGTTTGTATGTGTGTGTGGGTGGGTGGGTTCACAGCTGCATGGCAAATACCTCACAGCTGGAGGAATGGGGTGTGAGGCTATAATCCATGATCATGCCCGAGCACACATAAACATGCATGGATGCATACTCATGCACCCCACACTCTTGGTAACCATACATGGTGTGTGTGTGTGTGTGTGTGTGTGTGTGTGTGTGTGTGTGTGTGTTCTCACAGCAACATGCTTCAGTCACAAGCATCTGTAGCTGAATCTCATTTCCTTGATATTATTCGCACCACCGCATACGCCAAGAGCACACTGCCTACAACCGCATTAGGATGCAGCCCCTGCGAAATTTGCATAAATTAACTCTCGTCTGAAATTGATCCAGAAATTTAAAGCTTCACAAATGGATATAAAGTTTCTCTCTCTCTCTCTCTCTCTCTCTCTCTCTCTCTCTCTGTTTATAGCTATAATGTACTATATGTAATGCTAGAGCTTTGTGATTATATAATGATACCCTTTTATAATTATTAATTATAATATGATAAATAAAGGGACATTTTGCATCACTATGGAAACAATCACTGTACAGCTAAGAAATACAAAAGATTTGACTCCTTATTGTTGAGTATATTTTTTTGACAAATGCTGAAAGAAGTGTTTTAGTAATTGATCTATAGAACTGAAGCTTTCCTCTGTCCCAGTTGTACTGCATTACAACGATTACAAATAATAGCTTATTAATATTCTTCATTCTTTGTAATGTTATAGGGTGAGCATTTAGATGTGGGATACTAAATATATAATGGGGGGCAGTGGTGGTCTGGTGTTAAAGGGTCCTGGATCGCTCATCCTAAGGTTGGGGGTTTGAGTCCCACTCTCCACAAGGTTGTCACTGTCCCCTGTCCCCCCAGTGCAGCTAACTGGGTTATCAAAGGCCGGCCACGTCTCTCACTGTCTATGGTGAGAGGCTCATGTAAAAGAACCATTGCTGACTTTCGTAAAGCCGTCAGCGTGTTTCTGTCCATTGTTAAAGGGCTGTGTCAGGAAGGGCATCCGATGTAAAAACCTATGCCAAATCAAATGTGTGAATCAGATGATTCGCTGTAGTGACCCCTGAAAAACGGAAAAAGCCGAAAGGAGGAGGAGAAGAAGATACTAAATATATAATGGAATAAACAGAACAGAAATGTTCTAATATAAATATGATCCATGATATTTAAACGGGAATCTTTTGGCCCGACATTTCCTATCATTGCTGTCGGTTTTTTTATAATAACACTACTACTACTACTACCACTGACAATGAAAAGAATAATAATAATAAT
>CM045744.1:32186475-32336475 GCA_024760905.1 Plotosus lineatus | reverse complement strand
CCTATTAAGGTCACAGGGAGGCTGGAGCCTATCTCAGCAGACGCTGGGTGAAGGCAAGGCAGACTTTGAACAGTTCACCAGAGACTAATGACTTTAGAACCAACTACAATTAATACAATCTCTTACAGTGTAACCCCCAGGCTTATACTTTTGGTCACGATCTCCACGATTTGAGAAAACTATGATGAACATAGAGGGTGGAAGGTAAAGTCTGTTGGGCTTTTTACACCCGAGCCATAGTGGCTCATCAGGCCGGTACTTATCCCCGGTTTCCGTAGCATGAAGCGACCAGGAGTTAAACTTATCCTGGATGGGACATTAGTCCATCGCAGGTTACCTTCCCAGTATATTTTTACTGGTCCCCATTTATACTGCTGGGTGAACAGAGGCACACTTGTGGTTAAGACCTTGCCCAGTGGTCTTAGCACAGTGAGGGTCTAACTGGGATTTGAACTCACAACCTCCAGATCATGAGCCCAGCACCCTAACCACTGCGTCACCGGCCCGAATGTTGAGGGGGTCATGAGATCGAATTGTGATGACCTTGAGGGAACTCAGAGGATTTTTGATGATTTTTCACTGATCGTGGCAAAAATCATGATAGAACGTGGAACTGGTAGTCGAGCACAAGAGAGCGTAACAGCATGACCGACCTTGATACGCCATTGTAGGAGCAGTTGATGAACTTGGAAACACGACTCCTTCAACTGTCATTTCTTGAATGCATCCTGCCTCTTTTTTACACCCCAATCATGCTTCAAAGGTAAAAAGTCTGCTGGGCTTTTTTTACACCCAAGCCATAGTGGTTCATCAGGCCGGTGCTTATCCCCGGTTTCCATAGCGTGAAGCAACTAGGAGTTCAACTCCTCCTAGATGGGACGCTAATCCATCGCAGGTTACCTTCCCAGTATAATTTTTTTACTGGTACCCATTTATACTGCTGGGTGAACGGAGGCACACTTGTAGTTAAGACCTTGCCCAGGGGTCTTAGCACAGTGGGGGTCTAACTGGGATTTGAACACACAACCTCCCGATCATGAGCCCAGCACCCTAACCACTGCACCACCGGCCCCACAATCATGTTTCAAGTGGGTTCATAAATCATGAAGCTCCATGCTTTTTTTTTTAATTGTGGAGATTGTGGACATCGCACCTGGTATAAACCGAAGGTATTGGGTAAAATAAACAAATTAACTCCCAACAAGAATTTTGACCAATCCAATTTCAACTGCTCAGCGCAAAGTAAACTAAAATTACACAGCAGCTCGGTGGTGTAGTGCTCAGTTCAAGCCTCGAGTCCATCAAGGTTATTTCTCTGTGAAGTTTAGATGATCTCTCTGTGTTTTTTCGGGGTTTTCTAAAGGAACATTAATGAATTCATTATTTTAGCATCCTGTGGTTCATGAAGTTGTTTTATTTGTACAGATGCTCCCCGACTTACGTTCATCCGTTTTACGTTTTTTTCGATACTACGGGGTTTTTTCCAAAAAAAAGGTCAAATTTTGAGTTTAGATGTACCTACATAGTACGCTGACGTAATGACGCTGTGTCCATTGTTTACAAACGACAGACTGAGTGCCCCTCCTTCCCAGTTCAGTTTTATTTACATTATATATATATATATATATAGTACAGTTATATAGCGTGTTACCCTTGTGTTAAGACGTCGTCTCTGTGATCTTTGTGTTTACACTGTTTTGTGGACTTTTGTAACCCGAAGCAAATATGGTTGGTCAGAAGCATAAGCCTACTTGCACGGGTACAAGCCTCATACACAGACATGAATTAACTATCTGCTCGGATCGGCGCGATCTACCATGCCTACTCAGTTAAGCAAAGAGAGTTGTAAAGTGAATGAAAACCTGAATCCAGGAAAGAGAACTCTCCGCTCTGTGATTTACATCAGTGCAGGCTGTGTTGTAAACGAGTTCAACGGCACCCTTGTGCACTTGAAAGACCGGAAGCCCGTATAACCCACAGCAAGTACACTACTTTTGCAAGTACACTACTTTCAGTATGGAGCGTCTCACATATTGTAAGTGACATTTGAAATTAATGTTGATATTATTTGATATTATTTTACAAAAAATTGATTTAGGGGTGTTTTATGAGATACGGTAATGGTATTTATGGATGTATAGTACAGTATGAGCGTCATACGTCATACATCACTGTAACAACTTACGTTCACTTTCAACTTACATTCGGCCGTCCGGAACCAATTAAAAACGTAAGTCGGGGAGCGTCTGTACTTTGCATGTATTGTATTGGATCACAAACGGGAAAAAATGACAATTGTCTTGGCAGTAATGAAAATTGATTAACTTGAAAAAAAATTGGCAATCTCAGAGACATGAACTACATTCAGCTGATTTGCAGACTCAGAATGTGGAGCACAGAATGTTTGAAAATATCGACGTGAGTTTTGGACTCAAGTCTCGGACTCTGATCCTGGCAATACTTTTCCCATCCCTGTACAGGTAGTAATGGCTGGAGCGAACACTCACATTCACCGACCTTTCACGCGGCACCAACTGGCATATATTATATCAGATCCATGTCAATGTATAATAGGGCATAACATTAGGTTATGTAACGGCACTTGTATGATGTGTTTATGCTAATACTACTAATAACATTTCATACTGTCATGACATTAGTTACTACATCATTAGTGGTGAAATTCAGATTTTAAAATGTAACTTTTCCGAGTTTTCGGACAACCACGTGTTCTGTTTAATCTGAAGATGAGGTTGAATTTGTACTAATCCAATTAGATTACATCGTACTATCTATTCAAAAGTTCCTGTCTAAACAAATTTATTCACTATCGTAATATTCCTTTACTCATAACATGAACAATATATAGGTATATCTCACCCAATGTCATTAATTGGTTCCAGGATTTTATTTTGCACTTTGGAAAATCTAAATCACTGGAAATAATTAATCGATGAAAACTGGTCGAGCACGAAGCAGGATACCAGGAGTCAGAGAGATAGCAGGGAAACGGAATCACTGGGAAGGACAATCTTCTGACGTCGGAGGGAAGCACGCCGCACCTATTTATAGCTCGCTGATTGCTGACTGCTGAATGGAAACAGGTGCGCTCTCTGGACCTCGCCTGCAGGTAGCAGCCACGCCCCTCGCTAGTGCTTGCAATGAATGAAGAGAGAGTTAACGCCGCCAGCCGGCACAGACCATAACAAATAAGATCTATTTTATTAAACTTTATTTTATTTATTTTTTATTTTTCTATACTTTTTTGAAAACCGACGTATAATCGAGGACGACTTAACTCGATACGACTTAAGACGAGGTATACCTGTATAGCTCACGTGAAGGGTAAAAACTTACTAGGACCGAGTGTGCACTCGTAGACTGCTGCAGATAAACACTCGCACAATTTCCTGAGGAACAAAATCAGCACATCTCAGTACCTTCCGCACTGCTCACATGAAAGATAATATCCATGCTTACATGTGATATTTCCTGAAAATAAACACGAGTGTCTTTGACTTGGCCTCATGGAGAACACATAATTCGAAAATCCTAATTAAACAGAAATATTTTTAAATGTATTTCTCTTCTGCTAGAAATTTGGAGAAATTTATGTTGTCATTCTTGATCAATGAGAACAGGTTTTCCCTACGTGTATATACTACGGTCCCTCTCAAATCAGAGCCAACTCAGAAAGAGGGAAAAGAATGCATCTGTAAATCAGTGATGAGAACAAAATGTTGGATGAGAATGTGAGGTGTGTTTCTGCGTTATACAACCATTCTAAGGCTCTAGTAAGGAATAGTGGTGGCATAGAATTATAAATATAGATGCAAATGCTCAGTGTCATTTCAGAACCAATCCTTTCATCTGTCATGAAAGCCAGCCGAATGACAGACTGAAATTTCTTTCACGCTAAAACATGGCTGTGCTTCTCTATATATGGATACGTTATGATAACCTCAGGCTTCATAAACGTAGAACAAGTCATATATGTACACTTGCGCTCTATCTCTAATCTGAACGGATAACAGCATGAACCAGACCCTGCCCAGATTAGCACGATTGGCACGCGCCTGAACAGCGATCAATACTGAACAGCGGAGTTCTCAATTAATGATTTATGCTGACATGATGTACTGTTGAGCCAAACGCCTCTAATTTTGCATATGGAGTTAAAATCTCAAGAGCATTTGTTTTTTTAAATAAGCGCTGGCTTTCACGGAATTCATCTGCAATTTATCGATTTTATTTCCCCATTTTCACCATAATTTAGTCAAATCCAATTCCAACCCATCAGGTACTGTATTACCTTCCCTATCACACAAACACCACCAACCAGGGAAGGGCCAAAGTATGCACACACCCCCTCTGTGACATGCAATGCTAGCCACCCAACTTGGGGTCACCTTCAGCACCCCTGCCCTTCAGAGAGGGCCACAGGTCCTGGGTTTGAGTCCTTGTGTGGAGTTTGGATGCTACTCCTATGCTTACGTGGATTCCCTCTTCATTCCCTGGTTTCTTTCCACAGTCAGGCAATCACATTAGGCTAATAAGGTGTGAGTGTGAGTAGGTGTGTGTGTGTGCTGCCTTATGATCAACTAGTGAGCTGTTCAGGGTGTGATCTGTCCTCTCCCAGAGTCAGCTGAGATGGGGCCCAGCATGCCCGTGACCCTAATAATAGATAAAGCGATTCAGCCAATGAATGAATGAACCACCAATTGTGTCTGATCAGTGATTTCAACACAGATTTCAGAAGATAGTCTTCGGGTTTCAGAAAGTGTGTCGTTGTCGTCCTAACACTGGGGTCGACATCAAAAACTACGGCAGGTGAGACAAGTAAACTGACAAAGCCTGACAAATGATGGTCCCTTTGGCTTTATCTAAAAGGAGAAGGGTGGCAGAGCAGGAAGGGCGCTCTTTGACGAGAGGTGCTGACAATCCAATACTTGAGGAATGCTGAGAGCTTTTCAGCTACAGTGGAAACACTATTGATCGTAATGCTGTCCTGTGCTGAGACGCTCTCAAAAAACGCTTTGTCTTCCTTTATTTAGCCAGACCCCTGTATGTGTGTGCGTATGTGTGAGTGTGTAGGATAGAGGAAGGAAGAAAATGGGTGTATTTACAGGAGAAAGTTCTGTGTGGGTGGCGTTTTGTGTGTGTGTGTGTATTATACAGCATGTGTGTGTTAGGCGTGGAGAATATACAGACAAAAAAAATCAGACAGCTGAAAATAAAGAGTGTTTGTGTAGGAGTGAGTGGGAAGGAGTAGAGGAGGGGTAATAGACTAAGTGGCGTCTTGAGGCATTACATTATCATATTACGAAATAAACTTTAATTACCCATATCATATATGTATTAATGTTGAACAACAAGGAATCCTCAAAGCTGGAATTAAGCGTATAAATTAAAAACGAATAAAATATTCATCTCAGCTCACTGAAAATGTAAACGGTGCCAAATAATGCACTACAAGGACAGCGGGATCATTTTGTCCTTTCACGTTATTCTTACAAGCTGCTTTGTTTAGGTTTTACTTTAAACGTTGAAAACGCAAAATTATTTTTCTCTTTATCCCTTCTGTTAATAATACAGTGGTACCTCACCTTACGATAGTCCCAGCAAATCAAAAATCCAGGTTACGAAAAACATTTTCCAAAATTTTTTGTCTCTGTATACAAAACGAGCCAAATGCGCCATTCAAACAATGCACGAGCTGCTTTCCCATTGAATATCTTCCAGCATCTCGCCCCGCTGGCTTCCCATTGGCTAGGAGGGATGACGCAGCTCTCTCCCATTGGCTATCTCCTAACATCCCACCCCGCTGGCCTCCCATTGGCTAGGAGGGATGACGCAGCTCCCTTTCATTGGCTATTATGGAGCTGCATCTCCCATAACGCTTTTTGTGTAAAGGACAGAGTTACTGTTTTTTGACTCAGGCTTTTAACCTTCCATAAACATTTGTAAGATTATAACTCTGCTAAGAAGACATGGCCAACACACACGCACACACGTGTATATTAGCGTGTGCATGTGATTTCCGGTGCGAGTGAAAAGAGGAAGCGGGCTTGTGATATCGCAAAGGAATATGGCCAAACCCGTCCACCCGTATGATATTGAAGCAGGTCTTAAAGGGTATACTTTTATAAATTTTAAAGGGTTTAGGGGGTAGTATTGGGAGCCTTGGAACGAATCACGTATTTTACATGTAAAATGCGGTTCAATTTACAAAAAATCCAGGTTAAGAAAAAGGCTCTGGAATGGATTAATTTCGTAAGGTGAGGTACCACTGTACTTTTTGGTGGGGGAGCAGCTCTCATAAAAGTATGTGAACGCAACATGTAAATGCTTGTGTTGTAAGGTGCACACCTAAAAATAGCATTTGAGATACTATGACATTGCTGACTTTCGTAAAGAGTAGCTGCAAAACCGTCAGCGTGTTTCTATCTGTTGCTAAAGGGTTGTGTCAGGGAGGGCATCTCACATAAAAACCTATGCCGAATCAAATGATTCGCTGTGGCGACCCCTGAAAAAGGGGGAAAGCCGAAAGGAAAAGAAGAAGACGACATATGGCTGCCATAACACTTCTGAGCTCATAACACCGAATACAGAAAATCCAGTCAGTGATGCTCTAAATTCTAAATTTGAGCATCTATCATCACTTAGAGATTACACAGTGTAATACTCATGCACTGCTTCAACATACCCAGTGGAAAGGTGCTGGATTACTGATCCCAAGGTTGGAGGTTCAAGCTTCACTAGTAATGGGGTGTCACTGCTGTCCCCTCAGTTCAGTTACTGAGTTGATCAAAGGCCATGTCCCTCACTGTCTATGGTGAGAGGCATGTAAAAGAACCATGGCTGACTTTCGTAAGAGTAGCTGCATAGTATATCATAGATATTATAGATCATAGTCGTATATAGATATAGTATATTATAGTAGATGGAAAACAAATGCAATGTTAATTCAAACGTGATGTCGAGCAGCAATTTGGACACATTTTTTAACACTTGGATGAGCAAATACAGATGCTACCCGACTTACGTTTTTAATTGGTTCCGGACAGCCGAACGGAAGTTGAAAGTGAACGTAAGTTGTTACAGTGACGTATGACGTATAACGTATGACGCTCATACTGTACTATACATCCATAAATACCATTACCGTATCTCATAAAACACCCCTAAATCAATTATTATAAACATAACATTGTAAAATAATATCAAATATATCAAATAATATCAACATTAATTTCAAATAAATTATATTCAAGCAAAATAATTTCACATTGATAAATTTTAATCAAATTCACTCATCAAATATCAAATACAGTATCAAATATAAACCTTTAACATTCTCAATGATGCAATTTTTCTGCTTGTAAATGGTTCCGATGGACGATGGATGGTCATATGACATAAAGCTGTGCCGACTCACTTCACATGAAGCTCAAAATAGCCAGCCAATCAACGCTTACAATATGTGAGGCACTCAATACCGAAAGTAGTGCACTTGCTGAAAGTAGTTTACTTGCTTGAAACAAAGCGCGGGTTATACGGACTTCCGGTCTTTTTCAGTGCGAAAGGGCGCTGTTGCACTTGTTTAGTACTCAGCCTGCACTGATGTGAATCACTGATGTGAATCAGCAGAGCAGAGAGTTCTCTTTCTTGGGTTTTCATTCATTTTACAACTCTCCTTATTTAACTGAGTATGCATGGTAGATTGTGCCGATCTGAGCAGATAGTTAATTCATCTCTGGGTGTATATATATATATATATATATATATATATATATAGAGGATTTTCTGAGTAGATCCTTCCGTAGGAGAGTGCTCAATACTTTTTGGTGGAGCAAATAAACAAAAAAAAATTTTATATATATATATATATATATATATATATATATATATATATATATATATATATATATATATATATAAATTATAAAACGATATATATCTGAACTGAGAAGAAGGAGGGGCACGTTTGTAAACAATGGACGCAGCATCATTATGTCAGCGTACTACGTCGGTACGTCTAAACTCAAAATTTGACTTTTTTTTTTTTTGATAAAAAAAAAAAAAAAAAAAAAAAAAACGCAAAATCGAAAAAAACGTAAAACGGATGAACGTAAGTTGGGGAGCGTCTGTAGTTCGTAGAACAATTTATAATCCAGATAGTATTTTTGAAAGCAGTGACGGGAAAAGTTGTTTCAGTGTTCTGGTGTGGAGAAGGTTTGGAGGGAAATGGTATGAAGGATATTGTGTATGGAGAAGGTCTTCATATAAAATCATCTATTTTGTTAGTTTAGTTTTTTTTTTTTTCTTCTAGATTTACCAAGTTTATTTTTGTTTGAATCCCAATTTTAGCATATTCATAACAATGTTTCCTGTATCTCGTGCATCTTTCTGATGGGCAATTCTAGTTTGTCAATAAAGATGATGATAACACAAAAGTCTCTGACAAAATGTTATTACTACTGGATAATGGACACCGTTTAAGATATTGATGGGATTGAAGTTGGCACACTTACAAAGTGGTTGTATTTACTTTTGCAGTATTTGACAGATGCCCTTGATGAGAGTAACTCACATTTAATACTATTTTTATATAAGTGCCAAACAGTGGCAGCATGGTTGGACCGATAATTGAATCCCCAACCTTCAGATCAGTAACCCATAGCCTGAAACAGCCCCAGTGCAATGCACTGAATGGTTAGCACCTCCATGACACAGAAAGATCCTGGATTTAGTCTAATATCCAACATACACACACTTCTTTTTTTCCGCTGGACTGGTGAGATGTTCAAGGTGTACTTTGCCTTGTCTCAGAGTTGGCTGAGATAGGATCCAGTCTCCCAGGAAGACAAGTCGGCCTATGCTGTTCAGCAAAAAAATGTGTGTGTGTTTACAGTGCTGTGCAAAAGTTGTTGCTCCCTGGCCAATTTGTGACATTTTTGGCATGTTTGTCAACAGTTTGGTTTCATGCCAAGAAAGACCACCACAGATGCAGTGTTTGCCTTGAGGATGTTAATAGAGAAGTACAGAGAAGGTCAGAGGGAGCTGCATTGTGCCTTTGTGGATCTGGAGAAAGCATATGATAGGGTGCCGAGAGAAGAACTTTGGTATTGCATGAGGAAGTCTGGAGTGGCAGAGAAGTATGTTAGAGTGGTGCAGGACATGTATGAGAGATGTAAGACAGTGGTGAGGTGTGCTGTCGGTGTGACACAAGAGTTCAAGGTGGAGGTGGGACTGCATCAAGGGTCAGCTCTCAGCCCCTTCTTGTTTGCTATGGTGATGGACAGGCTGACAGACGAGGTTAGACAAGATTCCCCATGGACTATGATGTTTGCAGATGACATTGTGATCTGTAGTGAGAGCAGAGAACAAGTGCAGGAAAAGCTAGAGAGGTGAAGGTATGCCCTGGAAAGGAGGGGAATGAAGATTAGCCTCAGTAAGACTGAATACATGTGCATGAATGACAAGGACCCAAGAGGAACGGTGAGATTACAGGGAGCAGAGATAAGAAAGGTGGAGGATTTTAAGTACTTAGGCTCAACAATCCAGAGCAATGGAGAGTGTGGAAAAGAGGTCAAGAAGCGTGTGCAGGCAGGTTGGAATGGTTGGAGAAAAGTGTCCGGTGTGATGTGTGATAGGAGGGTATCGGCAAGAATGAAAGGAAAAGTGTACAAGATGGTGTTGAGGCCAACGATGTTGTATGGGTTAGAAACAGTGGCCCTGGGGAAAAGACAGGAGGCAGAGCTGGAGGTAGCAGAGATGAAAATGTTGAGGTTCTCTTTGGGAGTAACGAGGATGGATAGGATTAGGAATGAGCACATCAGAGGGACAGCACATGTAAGACGTTTTGGAGACAAAGTCAGAGAGGCTAGATTGAGATGGTTTGGACATGTACAGAGGAGGGATAGTGAGCATATTGGTAATAGGATGCTGAGGCTGGAACTACCAGGCAAAAGGCCTAGAGGAAGACCAAAGAGACGATTCATGGATGTGGTGAAGGAGGACATGAAGGTCGTTGGTGTAAGAGAAGAAGATGCAAAGGATAGGGTGAGATGGCGGCAGATGGGAAAAGCCGAAAGGAAAAGAAGTCATGGTCATCCATTTCAGATCAAGCGAACTTAAATATTATACAAAAATAAAGCACAAGTAAACGCAAAATGCAGTTTCCAGTGCTAATTGCATTTATTAAGGGGAAAAACAACATCTGAACCTACAAGGGCCCATGTGAATAAGTACCCCTCCCCCCAAAAAAAAAAAACCTAATAGTTGGTTGAACCACCTTTTGCAGCAATAACTGCAGTCAAGCATTTGCGATAAGAAGCGATGAATCTTTCACATCGCTTTGATGGGAATTTGGCCCACTCTTCTATGTAGAATTGTTTAAGATCAACCAGATTGGATGGTTTTGGGGCATGAACAGCCTTTTAAAGGTCATGCCACAGCATCTCAATAGGGTTGAGATTGGGACTTTGACTAGGCCACAACAAAACCCTCATTTTTTTTCTTTTTTAGCCATTCAGAAGTGGACTTCCTGGTGTACTTTGGATCATTGTCTTGCTGCAGAACCCAGGTGCGCTTTAGCTTGAGGTCTCAAACTGATGGACGAACATTCTTCGCCAGAATTTCTTAGTAGCGAGCAGAATTCATGGTTCCATCAATCGTGACAAGTCGCCCAGGTCCTGAAGCAGCAAAGCAGGCCCAGATCACCATACTTCCACCACCATGTTTCACTGTTGGCACAATGTTCTTTTTATCAAATGCAGTGTTGCTTTTGTGCTAGATGTAACTGGATGCATTTCTCCCAAAAAGTTCAACTTTAGTTTCATCAGTCCAGAGGACATTTTCCCAAAAGCTTTGGGGATGATCAAGATGATTATTGTCAAAAGTGACTCGTGCCTTGGAACTCTTCCATAGATGCCATTTTTGCCTCGGGTCTTTGTGATGGTGGAATCATGAACATTGGCATTAACTGAGGCAAGTGAGGCTTGGAGTTGTTTAGAAGTGGTTTTTGGATCCTTTGTGACTTCTCCGGTTAGTCTGCGCCGTGCTCTTGGAGTAATTTTGGTAGGTCAGCCACTCCTGGGAAGGGTCACCACTGTGCCATGCCTTCTCCGTTTATAGATAATGGCTCTGACAGTGGTCTGCTGGAGTTCCAAAGATTTACCTATGACTTTATATCCTTTCCCAGACTGAAACATCTCTATAATCTTTTCTTGTTTGCTCTTGAAGCTCACTGGATCGCGACATGAAGTGTGTTTTCCTTTTGACCTACATCACCTTGTCAGACAAATTTTATGTTGGGGATCTCCTGATTGGAAATGTATGACAGTAATCAGGCCTGGGTGTGGCCATGAAATTGAGCTTAGTTTTCCCCAATAATAAGATTAATCGCAATTACCTCACTTTTTTTGGGGTGGAGGGTGTTTAACAGAGGTTCATGTAGGTTTGGATAGGATTTTTGTCTTAACAAATAAAATCACAACAGGAAAACTGCATTTTTAAAATAAGTGGGTTATCTTTGTGTGATGTTTACATTTGTTTGATGATCTGAAAAAGTTAAATGTGACAAAGGTGCAAAAAAGTAAAAAATCAGTAAAATCATGTATACATACATATACTTGTGTTCAAAATAATTTCAGTGAGACATCACTAACCTGATCAATCAGTGTTTTGGTAGAAATAACATTTCTACATGGCAAATAATTTACTATCACGTGTAGTAGTGTAATAGAATCCAACAGTCATGACTCGCATACTGCTGATTCAGTGTAATTGAATCACTTATTGGAAGGGGCGTGTTCAAAATAATCGCAGTGTGGATTTCAATTAGTGACATCATTCATTCTTTAAAAAAACAGGTGGGAATTATTGCCCTTATTTCAGGAAGGAAGTCAGCAAATGTTGTACATGCTTTGTACTGTACATTGCAAATGCTATATATTTGTATAAAAATATAAAGTGGTGGAGAAAATGAGAGGCTGCTCATCTAAAATGATCCCAAATGCTTTAAAATGGCAACCAAAACCTGAAAGATGTGGGAGAAAGTGGAAAAACTACCATTCGATTGCATGGAAAAAGAGCCGAAATGGCAAGAACTCGGCTAACAGTCAACTCGAGGAAGATCAAAGACCTTAAGTTAACTGTAAGAACTGTGAGAACAATTCGAAGACGCATATGTGAAGACGAGCTATCGGCAAGAAACCCCCACCAAGTTCTACTGTTGAAAAAAGATGTGCTGAAGAGATTAAAATTTGCCAAAGAGAACATTGTCTGGCCTAAAGAGAAACGTCACAACATTTTGTGGACCGATGAAGGTAAAATTGTTCTTTTTGGGTCTAATGGCCGAAGACAGTTTATCAGACGAACCCCAAACACTGAGTTCAAGCCCCAGTACACTGTGAAGACAGTGAAACATGGTGGCACAAGAATCATGATACAGTATCGGAATGTTTCTCGTCCCACGGTGTCGGACCTATTTATCCCATACCAGGGATTATGGATCTGTTTGAATATGTCAGAATACTTGAAGAGGTCGTGCTGCCTTATACTTAAGCAGAAATGTCCTTGAAATGTGTATTCGAACAAAACAATGACCCCAAACACACCAGTAAACGGGCAACATCTCCATTCCAGACCAACTAGATTGATGTTCTGGAGCGGCCGACCTGATCCTCGAACCTTAATCCAATAGAAAACTTGTGGAGTGACATCAAAAAATGCAGTTTCTGAGACAAAAACAAGAAATACAGAACTATGGAATATCGTCCGATCATCCTGGGCTGGAAAACCTGTTCTCAAGTGCCAGAAGTTGGTTGTCTCCGTGCAACACAGATGTGCACCAGGTCTTAGGAACAGCGTTTATACAACTAAATATTAGCTCAGTGATTCAAAAGAAAGCAAACCTTTAAAATATTTTTCAGTTTATACAGTGAACGTTTGAGCTTGTTAAAGAGAAAGGAGACACTGCTATTTTTGAACAGTCTAATATTCACCTTTCTTCAATTTCTTTCAAGGAATCACACAAATGTAATATTTTTCTTCATGTTCAGATGTGTTGTGATCACAATGAAGTTTGAAGTTTTTTTATCGAAAACTGGGACCCATGTCATCCGGACTAAAGAGGACAAGGATAACCCAAGTTGTTATCAGCGCTCAGTTCAGAAGCCTGCATCTGTTATGGTATGGGGTTGCATGAGTGCGTGCGGCATGTGCAGCTTGCACATCTGGAAAGGCACCGTCAATGCAGAAAGGTATATTCCGGTTCTAGAACAACATACGCTCCCATCCAGATGTCGTCTCTTTCAGAGAAGACCTTGTATTTTTCAACATGATAATGCCAGACCACGTGCAGCATTAATTCCAACATCATGGCTGTGTAGAAAAAGGAGCCGGGTATTGAAATGGCCAGCCTGCAGTCCAGATCTTTCACCTATTGAGAACATTTGGCGCATCATAAAGAGGAAGGTGCAACAAAGAAGGCCCAAGACTGTTGAACAGTTAGAGGCCTGTATTGGACAAGAATGGGACAGCATTCCTATTTCTAAACTTGAGAAACTTGTCTCCTCGGTTCCCAGACATTTATAGACTGTCATAAGAAGAGAGGATCCCTCACAGTGGTGAAAATGTCCTTGTCCCAACTTTTTTGAGATTTGTTGACACCATGAAATTTAAAATCAACATATTTTCCCCATAAAATGATACATTTTCTAAGTTTAAACTTTTGTCCCTCTCATCTATGTTCTATTCGGAATAAAATATTGAAATTTGACACTTCCACATCATTGCATTCAGTTTTTATTCACAATTTGTATAGTGTCCCAACTTTTTTGGAACCAAGTTTGTATGTATGTGTGTGCATGTATGTGTGTGTGTATATATATATATATATGTGTGTGTGTGTGTGTGTGTGTATATGTATATATATATATATATATATATATATATATATATATATATATATATATATATATATATATATATATATGTGTGTGTGTGTGTGTGTGTATATATGTATATATATATATATATATATATATATATATATATATATATATATATATATATATATATATATATATATATATATACACACATATATATATATATATATATATATATATATATATATATATATATATATATATATATATATATATATATATATATATAGTGTATGTGTGTGTGTATGTGTGTGTGTATGTATATATATATATATATATATATATATATATATGAGAATTAGAATTGAATTCTAATTATATAATTCTAATTATATATATGAGAATTAGAATTTCACAATAGTTTCCCTTAAAACACCACCTGTTGTACAACATCTGTTGTAGTGTTTGGAATGAAATATATTAGTTATGGTTCTGTTCATGTTTACTATCTGGGATTTTGATACAACACCATTCATTCATTTTTCTGATCAACTTAATCTTAAATAGGGACGCGAGGAGGCTGGCACCCATCTCCGCCAACTCTGGGCGCCTACTCTGAGCATGTGGCACTCACCTGAACTGCGTTTGTAATTCTATTTCTTTATTTTACTCATTTATTTTCATGTTCCAGTCTATCATATACTAAAATAATTATTCGCCCCAGGCTTGGTGGATGTCGGCATTCATCACAATCTATCCAGCCTTTAGCAAATCATTGTTAAGTAGAGCGTGCTATTACCAATAGTAAACAACACTGTGGTGGGATTCAGTATGTAGCACAACAAAGAGCGTTGCCTGTTATACCACGAAATGTATCATATTATTATGAATTTTTCATTCAATATCAAAAGTCTGCTGCGATGGCCTGCTGAGCAAGGAGGCTAGTTCCCTCGGCGGCTAAGATGGGCACCAGCCTCCCTGCGACCATTATTATGATTTAACAGTTCAGAAAATGAATGAATAAAATGTCTGTTCTGAATATCTGTGTCTGGATATGTCTTATCAGCTACAAACCCTTCTTCCCTCACATTCTCCTGAAGACCAAAAAAAAAAAAAAAAACAGTTTGTTGCTGAGAAACTGAAAATTCCTCCATCCTTAAACGCCCTTTCTTGTATCAAAAGACTTTATATTAAAAAAAAAAAATTACCTCTTTGTTATGCCTTCCAGAAACTTTAAATAAACATCTTTTCATGGAAACCTATTTTGATACAGATGTTTATTATTTGTTAACACGTATTCCTATGTGTGTGGAGCCTCTGCTATACAAATCCCTGTGAGCTAACTGTTACTATAGAAACAATAACACTCTAGAAGAGTACACTGATATGAACCTTCGCTTTTTATAACAGCGAGCACGACTGTCAGCGCTGCGGCTCTATGATATTATTCAGTTCCATTCCACCAGTTGAGAAATCAAGAGGAGTGTTATGTAATTTGTTTTGGCTGAATGTATAGTAACCATCAATTTCCTTGTGGTAAACTCTGGTGATGTCATAGGACAGAGTCTGACAATAGTTACCATGGCGGTCCTGAGATGGTGTTAAATATTAAAGGGGTGAAGGGAATGATACATTTTGTGATAAATAAGGATGCACTGCATGTGGATCTAATCTAGTATTATATTCTGTGTTTTGTGGTGTGATACCGTATCTTTTTGCCTTTTCACCAACCACTTGCAAACCTACCAAAACACATTCACGGCACACTTGCACAACTGATTCTCCTTCTCAGTTCATTCTCAAGAGCTCCTGTCTGTGATATTTTACTATGCTCCTAGTCCAGAGAACAAGAACACACACCACCTAAATACACACATAACTAAGCCTTTGGGAAATATACACAGACGTTCGCCCATTAAAGCCCGTCTGTGCTCTGTATACACGGCTCAGTCTTCATGCATCACTCTCCGCCTCTGTACCTCTGAAACCCACTTACAGATTCCTACCAAACAAACACACCCACATAGACACAATCACAAACGGCACACTAATCACAAATGGCACACTTTTCGGAGGCTGCAGGATTTCAGCAAGCGTATCGTGACCTTGTTTGCAATTTTATATGTCCCACTTGATTTGATTTTTTTTTTTTTTTTTTTTTTAACCGTTTACATTTGAGTATAAATGTCTGCATGGTCTACAGTAGACTGGAACATGGACTGATGCACTTTATAACTCTCATTTGCTAAACTTCTTAATCCTTTTAGGATCACTGGGAGGGTGGAGCCCATCTCAGCCGACACTGAGCGAAGACAGGTTATACCCTGAACGGCCTCCGAGATCATCATGTCTCAAGGCATATTCGGACAAACAGTGGGCTTAACCGTCATGTCTTTGCACTTTGGGAGGAAACCCATGCAAGCACGGGAAGAACATACAAACTCCACACAGAAATGTTTAGTCCCAGTACTTAAACTCAGGACGTTCTTGCTGTGAGGTGGACATGCTAACCACTATACAACTTTTAGGTTTTTGGGTTTTTTTTTTGTTTTTTTAAACCAAGGCGGTACTAAAGTGAACACCATGTAAAATATATGTTCAAGTGATTCAGTGTCGGCTTCCTCTTTTTGGCTGATTGAGATGAGTCCACTGGAAACTACTCCCGAGTTTGACATTTTGTGCATGCTGAGATTATATATATTATATATAATATTACATATATTATATATATGTGGCCTCATATAGCTAGAACGACTTCATGGTAGACCATGGTAAACAATTTTTAGCCTTCTGGGGTCAACCGGTACTATTCCTTGAGTGTTCCAGGCAGTTCCACTGGAATATGAGAAAGCCAGGGAACCGTCTTACTTTCCTTTGACGGAAAGTTTGGTCATGTTGAAATTAGCAGTGGGTCAAGTGCCGGATCAGGTTCAACCATGTATACACGGCTTACAGAATGTTCAGTGAATGCCAAGTACAGTCGGCCCTCTACTTACGAAAACCTCTGAATATGAAAAATCCAGGTTACGTAAAACATTTTCCTAAATTTTCGTCCTCTGTATACGAAACAACTTTTTCTTACGAAAAGCGCCAAACGTGCCATTCAAACGCGCCATTCAAACATTCAAACAATGCACGAGTTGCTCTCCATTGACTCGCTCCCAAAATCCCGCCCCACTGGCCTCCCATTGGCTAGGAGGGATGACGCAGCTCCCTTTCATTGGCTATTTCCCAACATCCCGCCCCGCTGGACTCCCATTGGCTAGGAGGGATGACGCAGCTCCCCCTCCATTGGCTCCCCCCAACCCCCCCCCCCCCCCCCCCCGCCGCTGGCCTCTCATTGGCTAGGAGGGATGATGCAGCTCCCTCCCATTGGCTATCTCCCAACATCCTGCCCTGCTGGCCTCTCATTGGCTCGGAGGGAGCTGAACTGTACCCATTACTGTACCCATACTTCTTGTTGGTCACACGCGTGAAGTGTGAAGGAGAGTTGAACAGGACTGTTGGCTCATGAGTTTTTTTAAGAGTGATCATTGCAGCGTTATATTTCGTTATCCATCATGGGCCCCAAGAAAGTGATTCCCAGTGACACCGAAAAGAAGAAGCGGGCTCCATTATCAATTGAAGTGAAGCAGGAGATAATTTAAAAAAATATGAAAGTGGGATACGGTTGAATGAAATCGCAAAGAAGTATGGCCGAAACCCCTCTACCATCGGAACCACCAGACCACCACTGCCCCCCCTAACTGTATGTAATTCAGTTTCCAAATATTACTGGAATTTTTTTTTTTTTTTTTGCGTGTGAACTGCATTACTGTATGTAGTGCAGTTCACACGCAAAAAAAAAAAAAAAAAAAAAAAATCTCCCGAATGTTTTTTAAATACTCAAACCAGTCCATCTGACACCGACAACCATTTAACAGAAATCACCTGCACTGCCATCACATCATTAACTGCATGAATGTACCACACACGAGTTCCTTATAAAGACAATTATACTGCTGTTCATGTCAAATGTGTTCTCATCACCTGTTTTAGGATGTTACGTAAACGTTGCAAAAGTATGAAGTTGTACTGGTTTTTGTTCCATTTCCTGTTCGTGTTGTATGGAGAAGAGATGAGTACCCAATGAGGTTGAAACTCATGAGTTACTCAACATTTGAACTTTTGAACATATGAATGGGGAATAAATATATCAGCTTGGTGTGGACATTCAGCCAGGCATGAATAATTAAGCAATAAACACAGCGAAGCATGCGGCTGTGTAAGTCAACAATGTGGTGCCGAGATTTATCAATGGAAAAATCCCACAATCAGTTCTAGTCAAACGCCATCTCTGGAAATTTCCTCTTCAAGTGAGTATCCAGTGTAATAAATTTCCAGCCAGTACCTCGACAGGCGTAACATGTTCAGAATCATTTCATTTTGTTCTTTTTATTCTTGTTTATTCTGTAATTCTAAGTCTGTCTTCCTTTTGGCTTTTTCCCTTTTACTCGGGAGTCGCCACAGCGAATCATCTGATTCACACGTTTGATTTGGCAGAGGTTTTTACGTCGGATGCCCTTCCTGTCACAACCCTTTTAGCAAGGGACAGAAACACGCTGACGACTTTGCAGCTACTCTTTATGAAAGTCAGCAATGGTTCTTTTACATGAACCTCTCACCATAGACAGTGAGAGACATGGCCCGCCTTTGATAACCCAGTTAGCTGCACTGGGAGGGGGGGGCAGTGACAACACTGTGGAGAGTGGGACTCGAACCCCCAACCTTTGGATCAGCAATCCAGCGCCCTATACCAGGAGACCACCACTGCCCCGTTTATTCTGTAATTCTAAGAATAAACAAAAATAATGAGGTGGGTAAGGTATTTGTTGTATTGGTCTAGGACTCGGTATTTGGTATGTTTTCTTTCTTGTGGGGGCTAAAAACACCCAATAATACAAATCATAATAGTTTAAAGTGAACGCATGTTTTAATTTTAGGATTAGATTAAGGTTAGGGTAAGGATTAGGATTAGGCAAGTACTTAGTGTTATGGGAAGTCTACTTTAAATGAGTCTGATGTCTATGTATTGTCCTCTAAAGTTATGGAAACAAGAGTGTGTGTGTGTGTGTGTGTGTGTGTGTGTGTGTGTGTGTGTGTGTGTGTGTGTGTGTGTGTGTGTGTCACATCTCAGTGGAGCAGTCACCGGCACAGCTGCGCAGATGCTGGTGTGATGTGCTAGGCTGAGCATAAGCATTTACTGCTATGCTTGAGAGAACACACACACACACATACACACACTTGTATACACACACACTCACACCACTGGCCACTGGGGCAAACTGAGATGTATGAGACTAATAAGTCACACATCAACAAACCCATACACATACAGGCAACAGACTGTGTGTATATACGTATATTTGTCACCTGTGTGTTTGTGTGTACGCGCTGATGTATGTCTTATCTAGTGTACACAGTTGTTTGTTTTTGTTTTTTTATAGCAATTACGTTAATTGACAGGTAATGGTCAGTTAATTCTAAAGTAGATTGTGTAGAGGAAAGTTATTTTCCTTTTTATGTATAAGTGAACCGATGTACTTAAGTGACATGTGGAGTTAATAAAACCGCTGAAAGCAGACTCTGCGAAGCTGCAGTACACTTTTCTGTATGATATCAGCTCGAGTAAGAAGCAATACAAGAAGTCAAGTACCATTGTATCATGCCATGGAATGCTGCTATTAAATCCATTAAATGTGACACTGTTTGTGAATTAATGTTGTTCCTTTAAGGTTCATGAAAAGTTCTTACCATCTTAATAGCGTTTACGGTAAAATTCAGCTGCTATATCGAAATGAATAGAATTTTTTTTTTTGTTGTACTAGTATATACTACACGGAAACAGCATGGACTGATTTGTTACCAATAAGCAGTTGAATGAGGCAGAGTATATCAATAATTATTCCGTCGAGGCAGATAACAGCCTCAGAGACCAAATATTCTCCATCATACGAAAGCCAAGTTCTATAATTATTTCATTATTCATTCAAAGTAATTTCAGGGTGGGCGGTCACATTACTATGTTGCACTTACAAACAGTGCAGTAATCATTCCGCTTATCTGATGGCAAAGATGGAATACCAAGAGATGTTTAATAGCTTTTCTCCAATCAGAAACAAGACAATCTCTTGAATAACTATTATTCGCTATTCAGGGTAGGTCACACTCGAATAGTGGAAGCAGCTGTAGCCTAATGGTTAGAGAAGCGGCTTTGGGACCAAAAGGTAATTGGCTCGATTCTCGTACCAGCAGGAAAAAGATGTGGTGGTGGTGGTGGTGGTGGTGGGGAGTCAGCTGCACCCTCCCTACTTTCACCTTCAAGGTTGAAGTGCCCATGATCAATGCACTTGATGTGAGAAGGCCTACAGTACTGCTCTGTGTGTGTGTGTGTGTGTGTGTGTGTGTGTGTGTGTGTGTGTGTGTAAGCTCACTTTGGCTGAGTTAAATTCAAAGGCAATAATTTCTCTTGCAGAATTAATCCAGTATAGCAAAATCAAAATACAAAAAATGTTGGGCAAATGCTTAGTTTTCAACATTTAATGATGTTAAATTCTCAAAATGTCACAAAATGCCATCTCCAAAATACAGCGATACCTCAGCTAACGGGTTTAATCCATTCCGAGGGCGATCTTGTAAACTTACAAGCTCGTTAGATGAAACAATTACGTATTACCATAAGAAATAGTTGTTGTGGGCCAGTGGTGTAGTGGTTAGGGTGCTCATGATTGGGAGGTTGTGAGTTCGAATCCCACTGAGACCCTCACTGTGTTAAGACCCCTGGGCAAGGTCTCCACCACAAGTGTGCCTCTGTTCACCCAGCAGTATAAACGGGTACCAGTAAAATATACTGGAAAGGTAACCTGCGATGGACGAGCGTCCCATCCAGGAGGAGTTGAACTCCTGGTCGCTTCACGCCACAGAAACCGGGGATAAGCACCGGCCTGATGAGCCACTAGGCTCGACTGTAAAAACCCAACAGACTTACCTTTTTATCAGAAATAACATAAAACCAATTAATCCATTCCGACCCCCTCCCAAACTCATATAACCTGCCACAAACACCTATATTTGACCTAATGTATTAAAGATAACCATGTAAAAACAATAGATATTTCATAATACGTGTACATTAACATTAATAATAAGTAATAATGAAACAAGAATAAACAATAAGTCAACTCGCCCTTCCGATTACATGGCGAAGATGTCACATAGGGCAGCCAGGCAGGAGGTGGTGCGTAGCAGAGGAGGAGGAGAATGAGGCGTACAGAAGAGCAGAGAAGTGAGGATGGCACACAGGGCATTCATACTTAACTCTAATAACACTTCTTCAAGACAATGGGCGAGGCACAAAAAAAAAAAAAAAAAAATTAAAAATCACAACCACAGAGGGGAGGCGTTCTCAGAGCGTGGCGGAAGAATACGAGAGTACCAGCAGAGCTCGTAAAGTGAATTTTTGCTTGTTGGATGGAGCAGATTCTTGGTGGGTTCGAAGCTCGTATCATGGGAAAATCATTATAAGGGACACTCGTATCACTGTACAGTGAAAGCTACACACTACAGACGCTCCCCGACTTACGTTTTTTAATTGGTTCCGGACGGCTGAACGCACGTTGAAAGTGAACATAAATTGTTACAGTGACGTATGACGCTCATACTGGACTATACATCCATAAATACCATTATCGTATCTCATAAAACACCCCTAAATCAATTATTATAAACATAACATCGTAAAATAATATCAACATTAATTTCAAATAAGTTACTTATTTATACCGAGTCACTTTACATGACGCTTAAAACAGCCAATCAACACTTACAATATGTGAGGCGCTCAATACCAAAAGTAGTGTACTTGCGAAAGTAGTGTACTTGCTGTGGGTTATACAGACTTCCGGTCTTTTAAGTGCACAGGGGCGCCGTTGAACTCGTTTAGAAGATTAATTTAATTTTTTTAAGAGTGAGATTTCTTCCCCTCTTTATTAAGCTACGATGGCTCAATTAGTACAGGAAGGAAAATGAACTATTTTTGCTGGTTGTGCTTTCAGAGTATTTACGTTGCATATTTCAGTACAGTTTCATCGCCCTGAAGCTTTTCTCTGCTGCTTCATTACACTGGTTTTGGGTTTAACAACAAAGGAAAAGTAAATTCAGATCAAAGTAATTGAAAATATTCTGTGGGAAAAATTAATGAGTCAAAGTTAATCCTGAGGTAACCACATCCACAAACATGGTTTGTGGGTTTAAATTCAAAATTTAAATAATGTTATATTAAGTCTACACTATTTAACAGATGGGCTTATCCGGAATAACTTGTATTCACGCTTTGCAGGTTCTATCAGAAAACATAATACTGTAACTTGCTCGCTCTATTTCGCTTGGTCAGAGTAAGAATACCATCAAGAACATATTACGAATATATTGCCGATATTATTATGCCTACTAAAGAAAAAATAATAATCAAGTAAACAAATCATCACAAGTCCAGAAATTAAATTAAACTCATTATTCTTTGGCAAAATATGATACTTATATAAATCATAAAAATTTCCACTTTTGTCTTTCAGTATTTTCTCTGATTGCTGATTGTGTGCTTCAACCTGTCTGTGTGTTTGAATCTTATTGACTTTTGTGAGCACCGCCATATGCAAATGAGCTCCGTCAGAAATTCGCTGTGCATTTTCAGGCAGGAAATCAGAATTTAAGGGCACTGGTTGGCTGGTGGTAAGGTGCTGGATTGCCGATCCTATGATTGGGAATTCAAGCTCCACTGTCAACGGTTGTCACTGCTGCCGTCCCCCACCAGCGCAGGGAACTGGGTTAGCAAAGGGCCAGCTATGCCTCTTGCTGTCTATGGTGAGAAATTCATGTAAAAGAACCATTGCTCACATTTGAGAAGAGCAGCTGCATCGTCATCAGAGTGTTCCTGCCCGGTGAGGAGCTGGTGAGCTGTCCAGGGTGTACTCTGTACTCTGAGTTAGCCAAGATGGGTGCCAGCCTCCCCGTTAGCCTAATTAGCATTAAGCGGTTCAGAAAATGAATGAAATCCAGTATAAATTTTAAGTTCTTGTTAGCGTTTACGTTTTCCGTTAATAATCAGTGTCGACTAAATTTTTAAAAATGTGATTGCATTGCACTGCAAATAAAGAAATTCAAACGTGCTCAGTTTTAGATACCCCGTTCCCTGTTCAGCCATTACCTCACCTCATCAGATTCGGGAAGAACACAGTACACGGGCTCTGTGGTCGACATTGTTCTCTATTTTATGATTCTTCAGACTTTTATCCACATTCACCAGAGTAAGGTGACACAGGATTGGTCATGATAAAGGACGAGTCACATGTAGTTCACAAAAGAGAGGCGAGATAAGTGTCGTAATCAGAAGTGGTGAGCCGAGTTACAACGCATTTATTCTTTGCATGGTCTCTGATTTCTATGTTGTTTTCCTCCTGATGATATATTTACTCATTTTCTAAGCCGTTTAATCCTAATTAGGGTCGCGTGGAGGCTGCCACTCATCTTAGCCGACTCTGGGTGAGGGCGGTGTACACCCTAAACAGCTCACGAGGTCAATGCACTCACATAACCATTCACTCACACACACACACACACACACCTAAGAAGCCAATTAGCCTACTGTGCATCTTTTTGGACTGAAGAAGGAAACCGGAGTACCAGGAGGAATCCCACGCAAGCAAATGGAGAACATACAATCTCCACACAGAAAAGGTCAACCTGGGAATCAAATCCAGACCTTCTCACTATGAGGCGGATATATTAGCTACAACCTGTGTGTGTGTGTGTGTGTGTGTGTGTGTGTGTGTGTGTGTGTGTGTGTTTGTGTGTGTGAATTTATCCCAATAAGGTTAGATGGGGTCATCACTTTTTCAATAGATTTCGAGTGTTATCTTAATTTATATTAATTTATATTCATGCAAGAGCTCATTTTGAACAAAACTGTAAATAGCAAATAGTAAATAGGGCTTTCCCACTTTTAGCTCACAGTTCTGTTCGGCTTGGACAAACATTTTAGCACAATTTTATTAAACAAAACAATTATAATTAGAGTCTCAGATAAACTTTTAGCTTTCTTGTAGTTTGGGTCGTGCCATCAAAGATGTACTTTGTACTTTAGAAGGAAGCAAGTAATTACAGTAAAACCTCCGCTGACGAACGCTTAAGCTCACGAACTTTTCGCCTCAAGAACATTAAATTTGCGAGCATATAGTCTCTGCTGACGAACTAGTTTTCGGCGGACGAATCAAACCACGCGGTCGAACAGCGCCACGGTGGCGGCCACGAGAAGCTGACGACGCTCACGGGCGTCCCAGTTAAATCACCCCTTTCTTTGAGTGCGGACGTGGTTTGTGTTTGATAGACATTTTGGACCATATTGAGTGTACTTTTGCTATTATGGGACCGAAAAGACCCCACCACAGGCGGAGATCATTGAAAAACACGAACGAGGTGTGCGTTTGTGTGACTCAGCGTCCCAGTACCAGTGCACGCTAAGTCTACCATTGCTCCCATCCTTAAGAACAAGGAAGCTATTAAGGGTGCGTGTGTGGCTAAGGGTGTTTCCAAACAGTAGGCGTTTCCAAACTCTCCTTCCAAACAGTAAGTCCCTCCCTCCCTCCTCCTCCCACTCCATTCCATCAAGCCATCAACTACCATCACAAAGGTAAATAAAACGACTTTATTATACAGTACAGTTTATTTCTTTAATTACAATACAATAGCACATTTATTATACATAAAATAAGGTATATTTTTGTGTAGTTTTAAGGCTTATTTAGTAGAAAATTATGTTTTATGGGGACCTGGGAACGGATTATTCTCGTTTTAATGGTTTCTTATGGGAAATAAATGTTCGGAAGACGAACTTTTCGCCTTACACACACTTTCTGGGAACCAATTATGTTCGTGAACAGAGGTATCACTGTACAATTAAAAATCTATTTATATAAACCAGTTCAATTTTTTTTTTTTTTTCATTTTCTGAACCACTTTTGTCAAGAGGTTCCAGTCCAGTTTAAGATGTCATGCCTCGTTCCTGTACCAAAGACCTGCATCCCAGTGGTCCCTAGAATTACAGGCCAGTGGCATTGACTTTGCAAGTCACAAAGACCCCCGAGAGACTCGTACTGAATCAACTCTGACCCAGGTTTCGACAATATAAAAACCCCTCTCAGTTCACATCCAGCCTCGTCTCCGCGTCATCTACCTGCTTAACCATGTCTACACCCACCTGGACTAGCCGGCAAAGCACCGTGAGGGTCATGTTTTTTTTTTTTGACTTTTCAGTGCATTCAGTACCATCAGGCCGACCCTCCTGGGTGAGAAACTGGCACTGATGCAAGTGGAAGCCTCTATCCTGTCCTGGATCGTGGACTACCTGACCAGAAGACAGCAATATGTGCACCTGCAGCACTGCATGTCAGACACGGTCCATCCTCCCCTTTCCTCTTCACCCTCTACACAACGGACTCCAGCAACTACTACTGCACGAAGACCTGACATCTTCAGACGTCTTCTGATGACTCTGCTGTAGTCAGATGTATCAGTGGGGGTGAGAAGACAGCATATTGGACTTCAGAGGATTCCATTGTCACATGGTGTGCGCAGAATCATCCGCAGTTTAATGTGATAAAGATTAAGGATTTTAGTATTTCCGAAACGCCAGAGATTTCTGTTTCCGTTCAGGTGTCGATGTGGAAAAGGTGGACGATTACAAATACCTTGGAGTTTATATCGACAATAAACTGGACTGGCTGAAGAATACTACCGCAAGAATACTTTACAAGAAGGGCCAGCGCGGTCTCTATTTTTTGAGGAGGTTAAGGGTCGTTTAACATCCAGCACTTATCCTCTATGCTATTGCATGCTGGGGCAGCAGGCTGAGGGTCACCGACACAAACAGAATAAACAAACTGATCTGCAAAGCCGGTAATACTGTTGGGATGGAACTGGACTCTCTGATGGTAGAGTCGGAGAGGCAAATTCCGTCCAAAATAAAGACAATATTGAACAATATCTCCCACCTGCTTCACAACCTGCTAATCAGTCACAGGAGCCGGTTCAGTGAGAGACTGACACCACCAAAATGCACCAGGAAATCATTCGTACCTGTGAACATGAAACTGTACAACTCATCCATACAGCAACAACATCCACTGATATAGATTTACATTCTACTGTTCATCATATTGATGATACTGTACATATCACTGACTGACAGGTTTCATTCTGCGTCTGCAACCTGATCAGCTTGCCGGACCATCACAGGGTCAACACACACACACTCTTAAATTCGAACATACATGTAGGTGCTCTCAGGAAAACTTAGTTAGCCAAACTTGCATGTCTTTTAGATTGTTAACCCAGACAAGCAAACAATTAAAATGCAAACTTCACAGAGACACATGGATCTAGAACCCAGAACCTTCTTGTGGTGAGATGGAAGTGATTCACCACTACAACCTTGTGCCATGTTATCATTTTAAATTGCACATTATACAGGGATCCTTCACTTTCCGCAGTTAATTAGGACCGAGATTCCCCCATCCCCCGCGACCACTGAATTCCGTGAAGTAGTATAAACCCCCCTGACTGATGTATACATATATGTGTATATAATATCAATAAATACATATTCAATGCTATAAATGCTTATGATAACAATTAAACATTCAAAAAGAATGCATAAGATGTAAATAAAATATAAATGCACGCATACAGATACGCACCTCACAAAAATGTAAGTAGTTTTGATGGGAGGTTTTGGGTTGTTTTTTGTTTTTTTCGAGGTTTTTTTTTGCATAATTGGCCTTGTTTTTGCGGCAGTTTTGCTTAACTTTTCCCCTATTCTTCCTTAGGTTCCTAATTTTTTAACTCGATGAATATTTAAAAAAAAAAAAAAAAAAAAAAAAAAAATGGCATGCACTGAAGCTACATGAATAAAAGTGTGAAGTAGCGAGGGATCCCTGTATATGAAATCTAGATACAACGGTAAATAACATGTACGTGGCTTGGTTGCATAGCATGTCCACCTCACAACAAAAGATTCCTGGGCTCAGGCGTTACTGTCTCAAGTTGCATGTTCCTCCCATGTCTCCATGTGTTTCCTCTGGGTCCACCAGCTTCCTCCAACAGTCCAGGCTATTTGGCTGTTTCAAATCGTTCCTGGCGTGAGTCTATGTAGGTGATTGGCTGTGTATGTGAGTGTTGGCCCTGTGTTGACACTTTTCAGAGTGTGCCCTGCATTGGCCCAGTGTTGACTGAGACAGGCTCCACATCCTTCTTGCGACTCCAATAGGATTAAAAAGTTCAGCAAATGAGTGAATGACGACGACAAAGCATCTAGCCAGGAACCATGAGACCATGTAGTTTGCTCGATTCTACAGATTTTGTGTTCAATTATTTCATTTCAAACACAGCACACACTCAGCTCATGTCACAGGTGTTGTGGGTTGAACTTGGCTGATATTGTGAAAGGACCTCATGGTGAATTTTTAGATCCAAAAACAGGGTGGCCTTCACAATTGCGTGACTATAATAGCTCAGTCTCACTCACACACACAACAAATAATGCTGTGTTGCTATGGGAGACCAGCTTTGAAGGTATGCCAAATTGAGGGAAATGCTTCTGAGATCTTTTTTCAGTATCTATCTGTTTTCCGTGAGAATAATTGTCTCTAAAGCATTTCGACTGTTATAGAATACACAAGATCTATACGTGCAGTAGAATCTGATCTGAGATCAACATCCTTACACATTTTATCAATACAGCTTCTCGCTAAGCTGTCTACGTAACTGTATTAATGGGACATTATGGACAACTCATGGTTCGAATTACAATGTACCCCTCCCCCATTCCATTTTGAATGAAAATTCCATTCTTATATACATTTTTTTTTTTTTACATATAAATTCGGTCACAATTATCTGGCTGAGATTTTTTCAATTTGTCAGTATGACAGTGTCAGAGACGTTGGCTGCTGAAAACTCAAGGCAAAATACAAAGGAATCCCTGTAAAATTTAAGTATCCAAACCCTCAGTATGTTTTTCTTATTTGTTTATTTTTCTGAGTAGAATTCAATAAAACTTTATTAGAATGGATTTTAGAAAAAAAAAATCATGAATAAATTACAGACGCTCCCCGACTTACGTTTTTAATTGGTTCCGGACAGCCGAACGTAAGTTGAAAGTGAACGCAAGTCGTGACAGTGACGTATGATGCTCATACTGTACTATACATCTATAAATGCCATTACCGTATCTCATAAAACGCCCCTAAATCAATTATTATAAACATAACATTGTATAATAATATCAAATACAGTAAAACCTCCGCTGACGAACGCTTAAGCTCACGAACTTTTCGCCTCAAGAACATTAAATTTGCGAGCATATAGTCTCTGCTGACGAACTAGTTTTCGGCGGACGAACCAAACCACGCGGTCGAACAGCGCCACGGTGGCGGCCACGAGAAGCTGACGCACGCTCACGGCGTCACAGTTCGTCACCCCCTTTCTTTGAGTGCGGACGTGGTTTGTGTTTGAGAGACATTTTGGACCATATTGAGTGTACTTTTGCTATTATGGGACCGAAAAAGACCCCACCACAGGTTGAGTTACCTACAGTCCTTATGGAAGGTGACTCTCCTTCCAAACAGTAAGTCCCTCCCTCCCTCCTCCTCCCACTCCATTCCATCAAGCCATCAACTATCACCACAAAGGTAAATAAAACGACTTTATTATACAGTACAGTTTATTTCTTTAATTACAATACAATAGCACATTTATTATACATAAAATAAGGTATATTTTTGTGTAGTTTTAAGGCTTATTTAGTTGAAAATTATGTTTTATGGGGACCTGGGAACGGATTATTCTCATTTTAATGGTTTCTTATGGGAAATAAATGTTCGGAAGACGAACTTTTCGCCTTACACACACTTTCTGGGAACCAATTATGTTCGTGAGCTGAGGTATCACTGTATATCAAATAATATCAACATTAATTTCAAATAAGTCACTTATTTATACTGAGTCACTTTACATGACGCTTAAAACAGCCAATCAACGCTTACAATATGTGAGGCGCTCAATACCGAAAGTAGTGTACTTGCGAAAGTAGTGTACTTGCGAAAGTAGTGTACTTGCTGTGGGTTATACGGACTTCTGGTCTTTCAAGTGTGCAAAGCCGCCGTTGAACTCGTTTAGAATACAGTCTGCAAGGATGGCAACCTACAGACTGAACTGGGAAGAAGGAGAGGCACGTTCAGTCTGTCGTTTGTAAACAATGGACGCAGCGTCATTATGTCATTACATCAGCGTACTACGTAGGTACGTCTAAACTCAAAATTTGACTTTTTTTTGAAAAAAAAAAAAAGTAAAACGGATGAACGTAACTCAGGGAGCGTTTGTATAAGTAAAATAACTGCAGCTAATACAGTATAAACAAGTGATGTTGTGGTTAGCGAGTCCTCACAGTGAAAAGAAATTCGAGACCTGGGCTCACCGAGGATATTTCTGTGTAACGTTTGCATGTTCTTCCTGCGCTTGCCCGGGTTTCCTCCGGGTACTGTACTCCAGTTTCCTCCTACAGTCCAAAGACAGGCACGTTAGGCTAACTCGCTGTTTCAAATTGCTGCTCTGGTGAGCTGTTCAGGGTGTACCCCACCTTTTGTTCAGTGTCAGATGACATAGGTTCCAGCATCTGGAGTCCACAACCTCAATAGGAGTAAACGCTTTAAAATGAGTGTGACAGAAGCTTGTCGCAATAAATCAAAATAAAACTTTATCTTTAGATTTAAAATTACTTTGAAAAGAAAATTAATTTAATCTCATCTTCTAAAATTATTTGCTGTACAAAAGTATTTGCGTCACTAATGTCCCGCCGTACAGACATTTATAAACAATTGGACGGTGATTTCTGATTTTCAATAATTGGTTAAATTGGTCCATGTTGTGAAATGTAGTGTAACCAGTCTAGATTTTATACATTTTAATTCTATTTGGTCCGTCTAATACAATCGTCATTTTAATATAAAGAGTAAGATTTTCCCCACCAGATATTGTGGCTTTCTGAAGCTATATCACTGATTCCTTTTTCAATGGTTGAAGTCAGAAAGGATGCGTGATTTTTTTTTTTTTTTTTTTTTTTTGACTGCGGGTGATATATTTACAATGTCGATAATCCTGAGAACCAATGACGCGAGGTGATGTTTTATTTCTATACAGTACTTGCTGAATGCTCGGAAGGTAGAAGGGTATTGTGACAATCAAGATGTTCTTTCTCACCATGACCACAACACACAAGTACACAAGGGATATAGACACTAACACACCCTGTCTCTGATTCATGGGGGAGGAGTCATTAATGTCTTTCCAGAAGCTTCTGTGGACCACTAAACAGCAGCAGCCAAGCAAGACAGATCTGAATTCATCTTTCTCTCTCTCTCTCTCTCTCTCTCTCTCTCTCTTCGTCCGTCCGTCCGTCCCTCCCTCCTTTTATTTCTTTCCTTTCCTCTGTCTGTCTCCATGTCTCACTCTCCCCACCCGCATGCTTCGTTTTCTGTCTGTCTGTAGTTGTGTGCGGCTCCCTGATGAGTCACCTACCCCTCTGTCATCTGAACACGACCACTGCTGCAGAGCGATAGGGTGGGGGGTGGAGAGCAAGTGAGGGAATGACAGAAAATGACTGGAGAAGAGAGAGAGGTAGCATCTTTTTTCTCTGTCACCTCTACTGTGTCCTCACACAACACTCTCTCTCTCTTGCTTGCTGTCTCTGTCTCGCTCGGTCTCTTTCTGTCTGTCTCTCAGAGTGTGTCTCTCATGCGTGCTCTTTCAGAATCAAATTTCTAAGATCCTGCACGTATCAAATTCGTTGTGTCGCTTTGTGCATAAAAGGAACGGAAGAGAGCACAGCAGAGTCATCTAAAATAACGGTGAAATGTAAAGCAAACTCTTCCAGCAGAGCGGCTAAATTATGGAATTAGATAAATAAATAATCATAAAGCCCTCGGTATCGTTTGTACACAACTGTGACTAATCAGTGGCGAGTGAGTGAAAAATATCAGGAACAAGAGCTGGTGACAAGCACACATGGTACAGGCAGTGGCAATAAATAAATAAATATATCAAGCATTTCACCCAGCGTTTATACAGCGTGTACTGATAAAGATGATACATTTGGGGGGGGAGGGAAAAAAAAAAAAAAAATCACAAGGACAGGTTTCCTCCCACAGGCTAAAAACATGCACATGACACTAACTGGTTGGTCCACATTGTCCCTCGGTGTGTGTGTGTGTGTGTGTGTGTGTGTGTGTGTGTGTGTGTGGGGCCTTACGATGGACTGGTGCGCTGTTCATGGTGTACCCTGCCTTTGCCTCTTTGCCTTGTATTGGCTGACATAGGCTCTTCCCTTTCCTTATTTCCTTTGTCCAGACAATTTCGTAGCTGTCTCTTCTCCTTTGTGCCATTGCTTTGGAGAATGATAAGGAACGTTATCCTTTCAAATGTCCACCTCCGGTCCAAATTTAATTTTCAGTCCGGTAGTCTCGTATAATCTTTAAGCTACGGTTTGATATGGTGTAGTATTCATAGTTGAATTAATGACAGAACACTGCTCATAAACCCGAAATCACAACATTTTCGTTTGAGGTTCTTCTTCTGTCCACATGTGTACAATAACTGTGAACAAATAACTTTACCTTTTGATTCATCCATCCTGAGCATATTCTTCCAAACATGCCTGTTCTTTGGCTGGATGGTCACCGGCGAACTACTAATTTGCGCAAGTTTTATTTTATTTTATTTTAATAATTTATTTATTTTGAGATTTCAGGCCCTTTTTCTGGTATTCTTGGCCAAACAAATTCTTAATGTATCCTTCCAGAGTACATTGTTCGAAAAAGCCTGGTCTTTGCCTGTGTTGTCATTGGCAAACTATAACCATTCTCTAATGTTCATGTCTCATGCAGAACAAATTTGTCAGCTCATTCTGATTGTAGATGTGTGCACTTTCATACCAACAGGGGTAAGAGTTCCCTGCAGACACGGTGACGAAATTTTGGGGTTCTTGAATATTTCTCTTCACATCAGACAGTCAACTTTCAGGCTGAATTTGTTGGGGGTGTCACTTCCTTCCCAGACTCATAGTTATCCATAACCTGGAGCAATCCAGACCCTAGATATCAACTTTAAATAAGACAGGTTCCACCTGCAGGAGGTTTGATTCAATGGCACATAATCTATAATATCAGTATCATTTGATACGATGAAGGTTTAGGTTCGACTTGAGGATTTGATAAATGCTGGTCCTTCTTGTGCTGGATCCATTATTTGTGCAGTTACGTTATGAAGATACCTACAAAGTATAAGTCCTGTGTGCCATTTATTGGAGTATATCCCCTTTATCTGTAGCACTGATCCAATGTATCACTCGCTCATTTGCCCAACCAGTTACTCGTACTAGGGAAGCTGGAGCCTATCTCAGCCAACACCAAGCGAAGCTAGGATATCCCCCTGAACAGCTCACCAGACAATCACAAGGCCAACACATCAGCAACCATTCACACTCACACATAGGGGCAATTTGGAGCAGCCATTAGGCCTAATGTGCATGTCTCTGGACTGGGAGAAAACCAGGAGTACCAGGAGGAAAGCTATGGAAGCATGGGGTGGATATGCAAACTCCACATAAAAATGCCTGAGCCCAAAACTCAGCCCCAGGACTTTCCTGCAGGGAGGTGGACGAGCTAATCACTATGCCACTGTGCCACCACAGTCCTGTATCAAAGACAGTGATTGTTTTGTTCAAATATGATGAAAAATTTCCAGGGGATGTATTACACTCCAAGCCAAACATTATCTAATGAAATACTGTATTATCAGAATGTTGGACCACATCTGAAATCGAACACTGTATACAGCTATATATAGAATGCCAAAATAGCACTCAGGACAGGTCAGTGTCTGAAACGCCAGTGTCCATCCAATAGACCAAAGTGCTTTATAATTCCAGGATACAGATGGACAGGACTTCAGTCGAGTTTAAGAATATAAATCTTGACTTTGTCGTAAGCCAATGCTTTGTTCTTTGAAAAAAAATTTTTTTTGCTTAATGTACATCTAAATACTGTGCTGTGGGAAACTATGGCAGATCACAGGTCCAGGATGTTCATTAAAGGATCTAATGAAGTCTTTCCATGTAAAACGTTTAAAAACAAACTCTCAGTTTTAGAAGAAGTGATCAATATGACACTGATTGTATTGTATACTGAAACACAAGGCATAATATGTATCAGCCATTCATTCATTTTCTGAACTGCTTGATCCTAATTAGGGTTGCGGGGAGGCTGGCGCCCATCTCAGCTGACTCTAGGCGAGGCCAGAGTACACCCTAGACAGCACGTCAGGGCAGAAACACAATAACGGCTATGCAGCTACTCTTGACGAAAGTTGTTTTACATGAGCCTCTCACCATAGACAGTGACAGACATGACCGGCCTTTGATAACCCAGTTAGCTGCACTATGACGACAGTGACAACCAGTTCAGAGTGGAGCTTGAACCCCCAACCTTGGTCACCATTGCCATAATATGCATCAGTATATTTTAAAATAGAGTTTGCATGTTCTCCCCGCACTTGCGTGGTTTTCCTCTGGATACCCTGGTTTCCTTCCACAGCCCAACAACATGCACAGTAGGCTGGGTATCTGTATGTGTGCTGGCCCTGAGATTGGCACTCGCCTCCCCAAACCATAATTAGAATTAAACATCTTTGAAAATGAATGAATGAATGATATTTTGAAACTTGCAGCGTCTTCCAGTTTAACCTGAACATGATACAGTACAGGCAGCATAAAGGCTTATGCTGCATTTATTGTTCCTTGTAAGTGGTAATTTTCTAGTTGTAATCATGCAATTCTCCACCACATGAGGTTCAATATGCAAGATGGGGGGAAATATAGACAATGTCTCTACTTGAGTCTTTTGTTTCCTCTTTTCTATAGTGGGGCGGCACAGTGATGTAGTGATTAGGTTGTCTGCCTCATGGCAAGAAAGTCCTGGGTTCGAGTCCCGAGTTTGGCTCAGGCATTTTAACATAGAGTATGCATTTTCTCCCATGCTTACATGGATTTTCTCTGGGTACTCCAGTTTCCTCCCACAGTACTAAAACATAATCGGTTTCTCCAAATTGCGCCCAGGTATGAGTCGGAGTGTGACTTTTTGTGTGTCGCCCTTAAATGGCATGGTGAGTCTTTCAGGATGTTCAAAGCCGTCAGCCATTTTTGGCGAAGATAGGTACGTGCCTCCCGATGATCCTCGCAGGATTAAACGGTTAGAGAATAAATGAATATTCTATAGAGAACTTTAAATAATTATGTAATATATTGCATTGAACATGCAATGCAAAAACAGTGAACAATAGTGAGTAGCCTAGCAACAAACCAGACAGTAAACAGTGGTGAGTAACTTGGCAACAAGATAACCGGATAACATTATAATGTTATAACTCAAATGTCAATGATTACGTTTTAAAAACAGTGATTAGTATGTGGCAGCACAGTGATGTAGTGGTCAGCAGGTCCGCCTCGGAGCAAGAAGGACCTGGGTTTGAGTCTTGGGCATTTGTGAGGAGATTGCAGGTTCTCCCTGTGCTTGCATGGGTTTCAAGTTAAATTTTTATGTTGATGAGGGGTTTTTGTTTTTGTTGTTGTTGTTGTTGTTGTATTTTACTGCATATACCGTATGCAGAAAATTGAAAGTGGCATCTTCGCTAAGCACACAGCATTAGCTACAATACAATTCAGACTCAAACCCGGCCTGAGTACTTGTTTTCTCAGATGGCGTAAATAATTAAGATTCTGTACAGCTACAGTAATACTATAATTTAACTGCAGTATTAGCCACAAACTTCCACATGATCATCCATATTGAGAAACGGCAACATTAAACACATCCTGCTTTCAGGACTCTTCAGTCTCTGCCAGCACAGATACCAGCAAAACAGGCTGCTTATGTGGACTGTTGTCATCAACATGTTGAATACACCCCAACATTATTGCAACATTAATGTTATAATTAAAAAAAAAACAAACAAACAATAAACTGGTGCAGATGTTTTTTTGAGTGTATTCCAACTCATTGTTTGCACTACCAAACTTTCAAAACTTTCTTTCGTAATGTCTGCACGAAACAGGGTATCCGGCTCATACTGTCCAGACTAGCAGGCCCTACTTGCAAAAGGACAATGACAGGAAATGTTGCAGACATGGACCACACTGGCCATATGCCATCTAATGTCCTTGTCCTCTACAAAGCTCCAATTTACAGACACATATCCTTATTCTTAACTCCGGACTTGTTTATTTATTTGCTTGTTTGTTTGCTTTTTAAACAAAACTGATCCTGACCCCTGGCAGCAACACCTGCCATGCTGTTCCTGCTAGTAGAAGGATCCAAGTCCCCAAGAGCCATGGAGGACTAAGGAGATGGAAGCCACATCTCCCACATGCCCAGTAGTTCTCATCACCCTGAGAGATTATTTACCGAAGACACGGTGAAATTGGATTCCTGTCACTCGAGGCATGAAGCACTAGCGGGAAAGTGAGGCAGTTTAAAAAAAAATTAATGAGGAGCAGAGTGATGGCCACACAAGAACTAGTGAAGCTATAATGCGGTTCTCTCATCAGGCAGCATTTTTGCTAATGATATGTGATGTAAATTATTTTTCTTTTTACTAATTTAACCCTTCAAATGTTTCACCACATCATTCTTCCCTACCTTGTGCACAGTTTAATACAAATAAAGTAGATAGTAAATACAAACAATATGTAAGTCATTTTTATAATTACACAGTAATGTATTTTGGAAATACTATTACAGACGCTCCCCGACTTACGTTCATCCGTTTTACATTTTTTTGCTTTTATGTCTTTTTTTTATTTCCCCCCCAAAAAAAAGTCAAATTTTGAGTTTAGACGTACTTCCGTAGTACACTGACGTAATGATGCAATGACGCTGCGTCCATTGTTTACAAACGACAGACTGAATGTGCCCCTCCTTCTTCCCAGTTCAGTTTTATATATATCATTTTGTGTGTATATATAATCAGCTATATAGCGTGTTGCTCTTGTGTTAAGACATCATCTCTGTGATCTTTGTGTTTACACTTTTGTAACCCGAAGCAAATATGGTTGATCAGAAGCGTAAGCCTACTAGCATGGGTGCAAGTCTCATACACAGAGATGAATTAACTATATGCTCAGATCAGCACAATCTACCATGCGTACTCAGTTAAGCGAAGAGAGTTGTAATATGAATACCCGAAACCAGGAAAGAGAGAACTCTCTGCTCTGCTGGTGATTCACAGTGCAGGCTGAGAACTAAACAAGTTCAACGGGGCCCTTGCTCACTTGAAAGCCGGAAGTCCGTATAACCCACACTCTGTTACAAGCAAGTAAACTACTTTCAGAAAGTGCACTACTTTTGGTATTGAGCGCCTGACATATTGTAAGCGTTGATTGGCTGTTTTAAGCTTCATCTAAAGTGAGTCGGCTCAGCTTCATGTAAAGTGACCATCCGTCGACCATCGGAACCATTTACAAGCAGAAAGCTCGCATCATAGAGCATGTTAAAGGTTATATTTGATACTGTATTTGATATTTGATGAGTGAATTTGATTAAAATTTATCAATTTGAAATGATTTTACTTGAATTTAATTTATTTGAAATTAATGTTGATATTATTTGATATTATTTTCCAATGTTATGTTTATAATAATTGATTTAGGGGTGTTTTATGAGATACGATAGTGGTATTTATGGATGGATTGTACAGTATGAGTAACATGTCATACGTCATGCGTCACTGTAACAACTTACGTTCACTTTCAACTTACGTTCGACTGTTCGGAACCAATTAAAAACGTAAGTCGAGGAGCGTCTGTATACAGAAATACTAAATATATTTGGGGTTTTTTAACAAGTATTTTTGCACAGGGTAGTGGTGGCCTGGTGGTAAAGCGCTGGATCACTGATCCCAAGGTTGGGGGTTCAAGCCCCACTATCAATGGGTTGTCACTGTCCCCTCAGTGTAGCTAACTGGGTTATCAAAGGCCGGCCATGTCCCTCACTGTCTATGGTGAGAGGTTCATGTAAAAGAACCATTGCTGACTTTTGTCAAGAGTAGCTGCATAGCCATCAGCATATTTGTGGCCTGCGATGGCTTGGCGATCTGTCCAGGATGTACTCTGCCCTCGGCTCAGATGGGCGCCAACCTCCCTGCGACCCTAATTAGGATCAAGTGGTTCAGAAAATGAATGAATGAATATTCTCACTATACTCACAGGGTCAAGCAGAAAATCGCTCCGTGAAATATTTATACAGTTATTGGATCAAGAACAAGATTATCAAACACCAAGTGTTTCAGCAGCCCATTGATCCAACATACTATTTACATAAGAACCTTGCTTAAATCAGTTGGGCATTCTACTCAATTCAATTAGGTTAGGGTTAGAGTTATCCAACCAAATGTGGTGTCTGTCACTCTCAGACCAACAGACTGTCAAAATATAGGGCTGTAACCCAAACTAAGCTATATATTAATGAATGTAGCAATAATTTATTATTGACAGTATATGGTTGTGGCGGCACAGTGGCGCATTTAGTTAGCATATCTGCCTCACAGCAAGAAGTTTCTGGGTTCAATTTCCAGATTCAGAGCATTTCTGCATTGAGTTTGCATTCTCCCCCTATGCTTCTGTGAGTATCCTCGGGGTACACCTGTTTCCTCCCATAGTCCAAAGACATGCACAGTAGGCAGACTGGCGCTTCCAAATAGTCCTAGGTATAAGAGTGAATGTGAATGGTTGGAGCATACTATGCAAGCTTTTTGGACTGTGGGAGGAAACCAGAGTACCCAGAAGGAAATCCATGCAAGAACAGGGAGAACTCCACCTAGAAACGCCCGAGTCCTGGAATCAAACACCGGCGTTCTTCCTGTGAAGCAGACGTGCTTACTGTTGCGCCACCTCTCTATAACATACCGCTAACTGTCTGTCTGTCTTCCTTTCGGCTTTTCCCCTTTTACTCGGGAGTCGCCACAGCGAATCATCTGATTCGCACGTTTGATTTGGCAGAGGTTTTTACGTCGGATGCCTTTCCTGTCACAACCCTTTTAGCAAGGGACAGAAACACGTTGACGACTTTGCAGCTACTCTTTACGAATGTCAGCAATGGTTCTTTTACATGCCTTACACCATAGACAGTGAGAGACATGGCCCGCCTTTGATTACCCAGTTAGCCGCACTGGGGGGGGACAGTGACAACCTTTTGGAGAGTGGGACTCGAACCCCCAACCTTTGGATCAGCGATCCAGCGCCCTATACCACTAGACCACCACTGCCCCTATAACATACCGGTAACTAATTCTTTTAATGCTGCATTATATCGTTGGAGGACGAATAAAATGAAAATAGTGGGTCGAGCTGGAAAAAAAGGTCAGTGTAGCTGAGAGGAAATCAAGTTATAGCTCACTAGTGACTGGGTGTATTCATTTTACGGGTTAACACTATCTAGCCAGCCAGCCCGAAACCTAATGAAATCACTTCTACACTCTGAAGGACTCGGGTTTAAGCAAAGTGAGAACTAAGACTGTTTGAATGAAGCCAGAACAATTTGTCTGAGCTGTTGATGTGCAGTTGGTGAAGAACATTATCTATTAAAACAGGCTGCATGACAAATCAAATCACTTTTTGCTCATCAGGGGATTCAGACATTTTCTAAGATATCCCAATATAAAACTAATGAAGCATGGAACATTTCTTTCTTATGAACATAAAATCTAGACATGTTCTCAGAGATCTAATGTATCCCAGAGCAATCCCAATGTGAAAATAAATTGACCAAATAGTGCATGCAAATATGTGTATGTGGGGCTTTTTTTTTGCCAGTAAGATCTTAATATTTTGTATATAATTAACAATTATTCACTGAAGGTACGGCGGATGTCCCTGAATAGTCTATTCATTTCTGTGATATCGACCAAGCCTGAGGTGAGTAACTGTTTCAGTGTATATGACAGAGGAAAATGACAAACTGCAACCGTGATAAACCAAAAATGTCCATCATTTTGACTCGGCGTAATTGAATCTTAACACTTGTTATACTCTGATCACGGACCGATCAGACCGTGCCATTATCATGTAGTTTATAATCATTTATTCTATCCTAGTTGAGTAGATATTTGCAATTGCACGCTCCGATTGGCTAATCTACTTTTAGGTTATCTGCTCACATCTTATGACCTCATACATCACTCCGGAAAAAAAAAAAAGGAAGTGGTTGTAACTCATTCAAAACTAAAATCCCAAACTATTCAGCCTTTTTAACCACACATCTAAGACTTTTTTCAATATTTTGTGAAAAGGAACAATATGGAATTAAATTATTAATTGGTAAGAATGTATTTTTTGGTTCGGGAATTAGACAATTTTGTTCAAATCCAGGTTAATGCCACAGCCATCCTTGACCGGGAGTCTGCGGAAGCTGATTGGCTGAGCTCTCAGAGGAGAGAGGTACGGCATACACTCACTTCCCTGTCACTCACAGCAATCGCCAGTCAATCATGGGTGTCTGTGACTTCATTCATACGTGGGGGTGGGGGGGGTAGAGCATTCCCTCCAAGTGTGCTAGATTGCCCCAAATACATAAATGCTTTCGCCCCTCCCTGGTCAGTGGTGGTCATGTGATAGGAAAGGCAATATCTCTTGGATGGGAATTGGATAGGACTAAATTAGGGATAAAATGGAAAACAGTCCAAAAAAAAAAAAAAAAGGAATTAGACATTTTGTCCTCCACCAGACACAACTTCCCGCAAATCAGAAACAGGCCTTCAATCTTGTATGGTTTACCGCCAGTTTCCAGAGGAGCGTGAGCAAACCGGAATTGCTGCGAGGTACTTAGAATGCTGTTCCGCTCACACCAGTTTCATCATTCAAGATCGATTCACTACAATTTCTGCATGTACATGTACCATCAGCAGGAATTTTGAAATATTTTTCTACTATGTGGGGAAATAGAAGGCTTGTTTACTGCAAACCACCTATAATGAAAGTGTTGGACAGATGATAAATCCTTGAATTATAATGTACCATATAAACATAATATGAACTTAAAGCTCCAACCGTTACACTCCAACCATACACCAATACAGAAATATCCATTTATTCTAATAATTGAGTATTTTTCTATGGTGCTGGTTTAGTTTCCATTCTAAAATATCTCATATTTCACCTGCAATGTGCCACTGGGTGTAAAATGTGCCACACACACACACACAACTCAGGCAAACAAAATGGAGGCGTCGTTCATTATGTAAACACCGCTGCGACAATCGGTTACCATATGATTGATGGCTAATATTGAGCAAAAGACTGTAGTTTGAAACGAACCAAGAAGAAGCCAGTGTCAAGGTAAAATTAATTAGGCATGCAGTCTTTGAGAGGAAACGTCCTCTCTCTGTTCTTGAATCTCTCCGCTGTATACATTAATTGTCTGATTATTGTGAAGTGAGCAGAAGTATTTGTTGCTGTAATGAAGAATCTGTGAAGAACCGCCTCAGTGTGTGAGCCTAAAGAGTCTAGCAAAGGAGGAGAGAAGGAGGTGGAGGAGAGCTTAGGGCAAGGGAAGTGTAGCAGAGGGGAGGGGGAGTGCAAGCATCAATGATGATTACACACCAGACGCAGAAGCTTGCAACCAGCAATGCCATGGCAACAACACTCTACTTCTTCACCAATCCAGGCAGGTGATCCACTTAGAAGATAAGTGATCTCACTGTTTCACTTGTACTGTGGTTCAATGTTCTCTCACACCATAGATCACTCTGCGTCCTTCTGTTTCTTCCTATGTTTCCCGATCTCTCTCTCTCTCAATTTACCTCCAAAATTATTCCCTCTATCCCATGCCTTTGTGTCTCTTTCTCACTCTTCCCCACCCCCTTCTTCGTCTCCCAGTTTCTTCATCTGTAACACCAACTCATTGGTTGCATCAATTGAAATCACTATTGCTGTCAGTGCTGAGGCCATTAGGCCTGAAGCACACCGAGTTGTGTGTACACAAACGTCACAGGTGCTTAGAAACAGGGTCCAAATGGCAGTCAGGTGAGCTATACGCTCTGAAGCCAAGATGGCAGCAAGACCTTCTTAGTGTGCCTGCTGTCTCGAAGTCGCTGTCTTCGTTGGTGCTTAATGAACCAATTTCTACCTGTGAAACAGGTGTGTTCACTTTCTAGCCAATCTGTAACATGGAGTAGATGGTAGAAATCAAAACCTGCAGGATTCTTGAGTGCTCGGATTAGGCTGTGTTGCTCTAACTGCACTGACTGGAGCCAGAATGACTCCAGGTGGAGTAACAATAACTTGAACTAAGATAGCACCCAGTTTAGCCTGTCTGGTTTGAAGTAATGAGCCTCTGGTCTTAATGAGAACGACTCAGACAGTCTGGACAAGGTCTGTTTTTGATGAAATTGGATCCAAACACATTCTACAGTCTTTGAGCCAGATGGGGAAGAAATTAGGAAGGGTTACAGGGGGGGGGGAAAGAAGACAAATACAAAAAGCACAACCACCTGGAAGAGAGATAAGCCAACTCCGAACACGCTCGTCCCATAACTACCCTGCATTACTCAAATTGTACGGGATCTCTAGTCAGCCATTAGACTGACGCCAGGTTAGATTCCCTTTAAACAAAATTCGGTCAACAATAAACAGAACATAGTTGCTCTAGTTTGCAGATCTTTCCGAGCTACCAAAGTCAGGTTTGTGCTTTTATGGGAATATTCCAAGAACTGAAATAAACTTTCTCAGGATTGTGGTTATTTGGAGCCTGTGAGTTTAGCTGGATACTTGAACGTTAGTGTTCAGTAAAAACTCATCTCATCCGAAGACAATATAACCTGCTTAGGAATTAATTTTGGACTTTCAAGAACTAAAAACCCAAAACTACAACAAACTGATAAAAGTAGTTTAACTCTGGCTTTTGCTACAGAAACAAAGCGAGTCAAAAGCATGCGACCATGACATTGCAAATGACTAACAATGCCCATTTCACACACACACCCCCCAACCACGAGCGACTATAAATAGTATTATTTGTCTATAAAATTATTAGTGCACCTCTGCATAACATTGTATCTTTGTTAACATTAAAAACAAAAACTTCATGAACATGTTTTTTAATCTGTAATTGAAAAGATTTAATTTGCACCAATGTGCCTGAAATAAAAAAATACATCCTTATTTAAGCACATTTAATTTATTTCTGTCTTAATATCTCCATTTCTCACCACCTTTCTCTTCGTTCCTGTTTGAAATTTTTCCGTGTTGTTTCTTGAGGGGTTGTTTACTGCACTTCATATCGTTTGCTTGTGCGAAAAACCACTACACCATAGCGTGACAACCAGAGCGCTACTGCCAACTAGTGGAGCGGAGGTGCAATTACACTTAATTCTCGTACACAATTAAAGAAAAGCATGTTCTCCAGGGTCATACGCGCCCCCCTGGCATCACACCGCGCGCCCCACTATTTGAGAAGCACTGCCTTATAGTGAATCCGAAATGACAATGTTTGACCACGTAAGAACCGTGTTCTGATTGGTTAAGGGTATGGTATAGGAGCCAGTAGGAATTGTGAATAAGGATAGTTACTATGGGTAGTACTATATGTGTTAAAGAGTTTAATGAAACCCTTTAATAATTGATGTAGTGGTGTTAGTGTTTTCCCCCAGCCTGCAGTTCTATGGTAGATTGCTCCAAAAAGCTCCGAAATGTTTTCTTTTTCAAAGCAGGGGTAAAGATGTGCATCTAAATGAGAATGCAGAAATGAGTACATCAGAGGGACAGCCCATGTAAGATGTTTTGGAGACAAAGCCAGAGAGGCTAGATTGAGATGGTTTGGACATGTACAGAGGAGGGATAGTGAGTATATTGGCAGGAGGATGCTGAGGTTGGAACTACCAGGCAGAAGGCCCAGAGGAAGACCAAAGAAGAGATTTATGGGTGTGGTGAAGGAGGACATGAAGGTTGTTGGAGTAAGAGAAGAAGATGCAGAGGACAGGGTGAGATGGAGGCAGATCATTTGCTGTGGCGACCCCTGAAGGGAACAGCCGAAAGGAAAAGAAAAAGAAGAAGAAAGATGTGCATATACATACATGGAAGAGTTGTAGCCAGTAAAGTTTCACTGTTCAGAGTAAGCTGTTACTGGTGTACCCTGCACTTGGCTGGAATGGGCTCCAACCTCCCCGTGAACCTAATAAATCATCCAGCAGTTTGGAAATGAAAAAAGGTCCTGAATGAATTTGGTGACTGTTGAGTGTGAAATATGTATTAGATGCTTTGTAAACTGAAGGTGAAGCATCTCAACATCTCAGGCTGAGGCTACCAGTGAATTTTAGCTCTTCATTCGACTGAATGCTCAGTTTTCATACTTTTCTGTACTTTCATGTTCATTTTATTCTCCAAACTCCTTTATCCTTTATTTACATCGCAGGGAGACTGAAGTTCATCCCATCTCACTCTGAGGGAAGGTGGGGTACACCCTGAACAGCTGACCTGACCATTCCAGGGCAACACACACATACACACACACACCTATTCACATTCAAGCCAAGGAGCAATCGAGCAAATCCAATTATTCTAATGTGCATGTTTTTCTACTGTTAGAGGAAACCAGAGGGAAACGCTTGCAAGCACAACACAAGAGTAGTTGTTTGAGAAAGTGATGGTGAGAGTGATTCGGATTTTTGTTGTGTTTGTTTTTCCCCCAACTCCTAAAGGCTTCTTAATGAAATACAAATCAATAATTATTCATATTTAAGTCAGATATACCTGTTTTAAAAATGGAACACACTAAAAGAAGAACTAAGACTAAATACTATTGGGTATGCTTTACACAACAATAGCTTCTTCGTGGCTTCTACCTTGTCAGGGTCACAGTTGATCGAGAACCCATCTTTGGTACATAATGCAAGGTGGGTCCCTGAATAGATATCTGTCCATTGCTTAGACAAAAATGCACACACTCTTTCACAGTGAAACCAGTCCACCAATTAGACAGAAGGAGGAAACCTGAGAACCCAGCAGAAACTAATAAAAACAGCCATCTGCACAGCGAGGAAATTGAGCTCAGATTCTAAATTAGGAACCCAGAGCTGTGAGACAGCTGTAGGAAATCAACAAGGCTTTATGATTGCTGGTCTTGAAAGTGACCCTTAGAACATTTCCCCACACACGTGGTCTTTTGACACATCCTCTCAGCATGACATCAGAAATTTACGTGTCATGCCAGTTGCAGTACCATCAAAATTTGTGGGTGGCAGTGTATTCAAGTTTTGGTACACGAAATCAGCAATGTTGCAGAAAGAAGAAGAAGCACTGGTGTTTACCATACTGAAGTTATTACGTGGCACAACACTTCAAGGAACAGCTGATGGAGTAGGATAAATATTTGCTTTTTTTAAATCTCCATCATAGGGCGACACCCATAGCATAGTTATTACCACGTAGACCTAACAACAAGGAGGTTCTAGTCTCAAGTCCAGAGTTTCTGCATGGTGTTTACAGGTTCTTTCTGTGCTTGCATGGGATTTTTCCAGGTGCTCTGGTTTTCTCCCACAGTCTAAAGACATCAATATTAATGGAAGTTCCTAATCGATCCGAGGTGTGAATATGAGTGTGAATGATTGCACTGTGTCGGCCCGACAATGGACTGGCAAGCTGTTCATGGTGTACCTTGCCTTCGCTCAGAGTCGGCTGAGATAGACTCAAGCCTCCCCCGACCCTAGTAGGATAATCAGTTTGGCAACTGATTGAATGAATAAATCTTTGCATCACAACTAAATCGGATGTTGTGTTCTGACCGTGATGATTTCTCACAGTACCACCTGGTGGGAGTCTCCGGATTTACAATAAGTACCCACACAAGTACAGTCGACCCTCGATATTTGCAGGGGTTTGGTTCCGGCCCCTCCTGCGAATGAAGATAATCCGCGAGTTCTATACCCGGAAGTAAAACCCCATGTATCATATTACATGCGCGAATGAGCAACCGGAAGTAAAATACTGTGTATCTATTACATGCACTAAAATATGCTTCTTAAACACATTCTATAGACAGTCTTACTCATTAATATGGTATTAATGTAGTAAAATGTCGTTCTGATTAAGAAAAACTTTTCAATTTTTACTCTGATATTTATTGATGATAAAATATATAAATATTATACAGCATATACTGTTGTAAAGCATGAGTATTAACGTCTTTTTCAATTATTATTCCAGTACAGTACCTAAGTTAATGTTTAGAATGTTTGTGCGTGAGATTTTATGTTCTGTAGCATGTTTAACAAACCATACCAAAAGGATAAACTTTATTACGCTTCATGTCCTTTTACATTGAACTTGGAGTGACGTCTCCAAGATGGCATTGCCTAGAGGGCGATGTCATGGAGTTCTCAGAGTCAAATTGTTTCTTTGTTCGTTTTAATTTGTTTTATTTGTTGTTCATGGTTTGCACTATGCTCGTCTATGACCGGTCGGCCCTACTACAGCTATGAGATCGGAGTCTTGAACTCTTATCCTGAGATAATACGCTATGGTAGCTCAATGCTAGCCACACCCCAGCTAACAATAAGCCCAGGCGGAGTTCTCGGAGTCATGTTGTTTCTTTTGATTTGTTTTATTTATTGTTTTGTTTGTTCATGTTTTGCACTATGCTCGTCTATAACCGGTTGGCCCTACTACAGCTATGAGATCGGAGTCTTCAACTCCTATCCTGACCTAATATGCATGTAGATCAATGTTAGCCGCACCCCAGGCGGGAAGGGGCCGAACAACAACTCCAGAGCTTGGGATCACAGGGGGATGAAGGCCATGTAGCCGGCTGGTGCAATCACCTCATCGGGTGTACTCTCCTCGAGCCATGTTTCACAGAAACACAGCATGGAGCAGTCCTGTAGATCCCTCTGCGCTGCAATCTGAGCATGAAGCTCGTCTATCTTGTTTCGCATGGACTGAACATTTTCAAGCAGTATGACTGGAAGTGCTAACCTTCTAACCAAGCGCCGGAGACTCTGAGAACTCCGCCTGGGCTTATTGTTAGCCGGGGTGCAGCTATCATTGAGTTACCATAGCATATTAGCTCAGGATAGGAGTTGAAGACTCCAATCTCATAGCTGTAGTAGGGCCGACCGGTCATAGATTAGCACAGTGCAAAACATGAACAACAAATAAAACAAACAAAGAAACAATTTGACTCTGAGAACTCCACGACGTCGCCCTCTAGGCAGCGCCATCTTGGAGACATCATTCTAAGACGTCACTCCAAGTTCAATGTAAAAGTACATGAAGCGTAATAAAGTTTCTCCTTTTGGTATGGTTTGTTAAACATGTTACAGAACATAAAATCTAATGCACAAACATTCTAAACATTAACTTAGATACTGTACTGGAATAATAATTGAAAAAGACTTTAATACAACAGTTCAGAGGAAACTGTTGTTTCTTCAAGAGAAAGTCTTATTTCTTCAGAAGAGACATCCAACGTTTTCTATCGCTTGGCCAGAGAAGACGCACAGTGTTTGCGTGGCATCATAGAGCTTAACTGGTAATTAAAACACACACAAAAAAGAGGCTCATTGACAACTTGTGTGCGAATGAGGAAAAAAGGGGTGTTACATCATCTCAACCAATCAGCAGGAAGGAGGCCAGCCATTGGCTGAATTTGAGTGACGTGTCAGTTGCTTGGCAGTCCGCGAATACTCAAACCGTGAGTGCAAAACCGCAAATAGTCAAGGGCCTACTGTATAGTCAGTAAAATGCTCTGTTAAAAGCAGCCCCTGTATGTGGACATGTGTTGTGGTGAGGATCCTGTTTTACTAAGCCAAAGATTTGGGGTTCAAGAACCAGTACCCCCAAGCAGCCAGTGGGTTCGTATGTAACCCGAAATTGCCAAGTTACATAAAAAATTGATAAATGTAGGTCGTTCTGTAGAAGAGCATCTGCCAAATACCATAAATGTATGTATATCTTCTATCTTGAGGCTTTCACGGTCACATGATCTGTCCTTACTATTCTTCTCTTTACTCTTTCTATATCTTTTATTTTTACATCAGCATACGAAAGAGAAATACTGATTCTTGCTCAGGTCATACAGGAGTTGACACATCAATCTTAATGTCAACTATTGCTATACGCCAATCACTGTTTCATACCACCTGCTCTTCAGCTAGCTTCTAGAAATTGCATAGCCATAAGCCATGACAAATTTTTCACCACTTTGAGCAGAAATCCATGGCGATTACGAGGCCAATCGATGGCCTGAGTCTCCAGCTCTACAGTGCTGCTAAGCCCATCAGTGATCAAAGCAAGGCGGGAGGAAGGGAGTGGACCGGAATGAGGGAATGAGAATGAGACAGACAGAGAATAAATGAGAGGTAGCTTGATTTCCACTTCTTAACCGGCATCAGTAGAGAGCTATAATGATCCTCAAAGCTTGGTGTGTGATGAGGTTCTGGTGAAAATTATTTGTTATAGGATGTGAGAGGTAATGTTCTCAGTCACTGATGAAGTGTGGAGAAAGCTGTGATTTGCAGGAGGCAACAGTAAGGAGAACAACATGCCAAGATACGAGAGAAAAGTATGAAACAGATCCATCTAGAGTAGCCAAACAACTGCTGCAGTAACAGGAAGAGTTAAGGAGAGAAGGCTAAAGTTAAGCAACGCTGAGGTTCCTCCATGTCCTTCCCTTCAAATGGGAAGCAAATTACACCCCTGGATTTTTGTTTGTTTGTTTGTTTGTTTTATTTAGATCACACATACAGCGTCGCTCTGATAACAGCACAAATACATTTGAGTCCCAGGCGTTCGTGTCATCCGAACTCACAGTACATCCAATAGTGCTTAAGCCTTTAAAAGCAGATGAGTGCGATATGGTTTTTGTTCTCTCTAATCAAACAGATGCCACGAGTGAACAAACTTGCATCACATAGTGCTGTGTGTCTTTCCAAAATCTTTTCAATTCATTCCATTCAGATCGACTTCACGTCATTCTTTTCCACTTTCTTTTCCAGACTTTGTTTTGGGAGGTCAGCGAAGAACGCATGAACGCTGAGATGGAAACTATCACACAGATGGGTGATGAGAGCCAGCACTCAGTATGATAATGGTACTTTCATATAAATAGCACAATTTTGTTTTCTTTCAAGCGCGTGATGTATGTTTGTCAGTCATGCACTTCAAATATCTGTATGTCTGTAGAATGAAGAAAGGTTGTGATAGAAATGCATGTATTAAATGTGGGCCAAACAGGCAATCTGGTTCGAATTGACAAGCTTTTTGGCTTCAGGGAAAGGGAAGTCCTACAGATGTTTTTTTTTTTTTTTTTTGTGCACCCAAAGTTATTTACAGTACGTCATGGCACTGTACTGTAGCACTGCCTGAATTTATGCCTCTGCCATGTCATCACAGCTACACTGACAACACCCATCATCCTCACTAGACATATATTTCTGAGCGTGCCTCATCAAGCATTTCTGACTGTCTCTTCCCTCTTCCTTCTGTCATGCCATGAATACAAATGTGCTTTAAAAACCCAAGACATCATCACCACCACCACCACCCCCCCTCGCCAGCCTTCTCTCACTCCATCCATCCCTCCTACCCACCCTCCATGGTGGTCTGATAGGCACCTTTAACTGAATTTACAATCATCTCAACACTGAGGCAAACACACATGCCCTCTTCTATTGAAAAAGTTATTAGCCCAGAGAATGTGCAGTGTTAAATCTGAAGCCTGCATACCAGCACAGAAGGAGTCGTTTTTGAATGGAAGGAAATAGTCCCTCTCTGTCTCTCTCCCTCTCCTTTTCTCACTTTTTTTTTTTTTTTTTACTTTTTTCTCTCCCACCTCCTTCATTATTTTTGCGATTGAATATCTCTGCCCACCAACCAAGATCTGCCTGTGCCTCCGCAAGATAATGAAACAATTATGACTGTGCGCCGGCGTATCCTGGCATTAACTAAACTGTCATCTAACTAAATGCGTTTTATGTTTGCTGTGGGTTATTAAGCATTGCTGTAACATGGCCATAATTTATGCATTGGATATTTGACAACTGTGAAGAATAAACGCATTTACTTTTCTCTAGAGCTCTCTCCATGGAAGAATGTTCCTCCGTTTTGAGGATCAAATCCCTCGCCTGCTCCTTCCTGCTCCTTTTAACAGCAGAACTCTGAGGCATCTCATCTTCCATTGTTTACTTTTGTCTCGATCTGTCTCTAATTTTGCTCTGTTTGTCTCAAACGGTGATTAGAGGGAGGAGAAGAGGGGTGTGTGTCAAGAGGCTACTGAAGCCTTGTTCGTTTTCCGTACTGGGCCACACCACTGGAATTCAGACTAATCGTGGACAGATTTCGTGAGAGGGCATGTTGTATACAGTGCATCATGAACATTTTATTAGTTTTGAAATTATTTTAAAAAAAAAAAAAAAAAAAAAAAAAAAGAGCACGATATCTCTTGTCAGACACCATACACCTCCCAGACCATCGTTTATTATTATTATTATTATTATTATTATTATTATTATTGGGGACAGCTGTGGCCTAATGTATAGAGAAGCAGGTTTGGGACTTAAAGTTCAGTGGTTCGATTCCTGAACCAGCAAGAAAATAGTGGGTTTTTTTTTTTTGTTTGGTTTTTTTTTTGTTTTTTGTTTTTGTTTTTTTTTTTTTGGGGGGGGCACGTGACTCCAAACTACTCTTGGGCGTCCAAATATGTGGCAGCCCAAAGCTCCAGGTGTGTGTGTGTGTGTGTGTGTGTGTGTGTGTGTGTGTGTGTGTGCTCACTTTAGATGGATTAAATGCTGATTAAATCATTAATACAGTATATTAAAAATGTTAAAATAATAATAATAATAATAATAATAAATATTTCCACACTAAAGGTGTACACACTATTGCCACACATTAAGGTTATTATGCAAATTGAATGTTTAAAGACGGCAATCATATGCAGTACACTTTGATTTCTAAATGGGTTTAAATGGTACTGTATGCCAGTGCAGATGTCTTGCATTCGGCATGTTATTACAATGATGTCACATACACACTGCTATAGTTAATTCATTAAGAGTGTATGTTTAGAGCTTACTTTGACCATAATGAATTTATTTATTGGACCACATAAATGCCAACGAAGTCCCTTTTATCTCATGTTGCTAGAAGTGGCATTTGGGATTGGCAGCGATTTTTGGCCCAAGGCTCTTTCCAATTCAGCTGGTCCCGCATCTTTCACTGAGAGTTTCTGCCAAACGCTAGACAGACCACAACTTGTAACCCTTCGTAAACAAGTAAACAAGTAAGTACTCCATCAGACATTAGCAAACAAACCCCACTATTACAAAACAAAGGGTTTGGCTTATGCATCATTCTGTCGGAGACTTTTTAAAAGCCTATTGCTTTAATTGGAGCTTCAGACTCATGTGGGCACAGTTCATGTCTGATTCACTTCCACCAAATGTCGACAATCGAAGCTGAAACATCTTTTGGTTTTGACTCAAGGTCAATGGTTAAGGACGTGGGACACCCTCAAATTCCATTAAGGAGGCTCGACTCATCTAGTGTCATGCCGGAGTTCGTGTTAAAAGCTTTCGCAGTCATATCTCTTGGTGTTCTGTCTGGGGTTAAAACAAAATTCACTACTATCTTTGCTTTTTATTTATTGTTGCAGTGTTTCAGTTTAAAACATACTGGACAAGACTTTCAATCATGATACTTGTGAAGTGGTATGGGGCTCGCATTCTCACCTCACAGCAAGAACGTCCTGGGTTCGAGTCCCAGGTTTGGCCAGGGTGTTTCTGTGTGGAGTTTGCATGTTCTCCTGGTGGGTCATGCAAATTATGCTGTTCCAAATTGTCCCTAGTTGTTGATTTCAGTGTGAATGGTCGCGTGTGTTTGTGTGTGTGTGTGTGTTGCCCTTTGATGGTCTAGTGAGCTGTTCAGGGTGTACCCCACCTTCCTTCAGCCAGTGTCGACTGAGAGTGGCTCCAGCCTCCCTGCGGCCTTATAAAGGTTAAGCGGTGCAGTGAGTGATGACAAAAGTTTTAAACCCTTTCACCGCATTAAAAGACAATGACATTGCCAGGTTGCCACTGAAATTCTGAATGTACACTGTGAACTCTCGAAGTAAAAATTTGTAGCAGAAATATGAGGTTGTTTTTCAAATGATTTGATAAGTGTCTCCTAAAATTTAAATGCGAACATTTTTGTCGGATTGAAGCAACAAACAAGTTTGAGTGGCTCTGTGGTGTAGTGGTTAGCGCTCCTCAACAAGAAGGTTCTTCTGTTTGTTGGTTATGGGATAAGCGGTCGTAGTAGGAGGAGGCCACATGATATCGAATGGATGCAAGTGAAATCACACTGCTAACACTTATTCAACATCTTTATCTGGAATGACTCATCATTGAAAAAGAAACGTAGCTTTACACATACAGTCGGCCCCCATCTTATGAAAACCTCTTAATTCGAAAATACCAGGTTACGAAAAACATTTTCCTAAATTTTCGCCCTCTGTATACAAAACCTCTTCTTACGAAAAGCGCCAAACGCGTGATTCAAAAATTCAAACAATGCAAGAGTTGCTCTCTCATTGGTTGTCTCCCAACATCCTGCCCCGCTGGCCTCCCATTGGCCAGGAGGGAGCTGAACTGTACCCATACTTCCTGTTTGTCACACGCATGAAGGAGAGTTGAAAAATGGGGGGGGAATCATACATTAACAGCCCATAGCTGTGATGTCATCATCACTTCAGTTGATGACGTCAAGGCTCAGCAACATTATGTGGTAATAAAATGAAGTCAGCTGATGATTAGAATGTACTGAATGGTCAGTTTTCCCCATCAGTGGACTTTTTCCTTTCCTGATGGCACAGATATAAAAATGTATATACAGGGATCCCTCACTTTTCCGTGGGTAATTGGGACCGAGATCCCCCGCGACTGCCAAATTCCACGAAATAGCATCAAACCCCCCCCCCCATTCTGACTGACGTATATGTACATGTATATATATATATATGTGTATATAATATCAATAAATACATATTCAATGCTATGAATGCTTATAATACAATTAAATATTCAAAAATAATGCATAAGGATGTAAATAAAATATAAATACACACACATACAGGTGCGCGTGCACACACAGACACATGCGACACATTCAGATGCGCACCTCACATAAAAATGTAAGTAGTTTTGATGGAGGGTTTTGGTTTTTTGTTTCATTTTGTTTGGGCTTTTTTGCATAATTGTCCTGTTTTCCGGCATTTTCCTTAACTTTTTCCCCTATTCTTTCTTAATTTCCTCATTTTTTAATTCGATGAATATTTAAAAAAAAAAAAAACGCAATGCACTGAAGCCACATGAATTGAAGTGCGAAGTATTGAGGGATCCCTGTACAGACACTCCTCACTTTACGTTTTTTTTTTTTCAGATTTTACCTTTGAACTGACTGTAAAAATTTTTTTTTGTAAGTCAAATTTTGAATTTAGCGCACTCTCCGTAGCACGAGACGTTCTTACGTAGTACGCTACTTATGCATGACGCTGCATCCATTGTTTGCATGGCGCTGCGTTCATTGTTTACAAATGACAGACTGAATGTGCCCTGCTTCTTCCCAGTTCACTGCGTGACCATCGTAACCATTTATAATCAGAAAGACTACATCATAAAGCATGTTAAATAATCTTTATGGGTGTATAGTACAGTATGAACGGTCATATGTTACTGGAATGTACAGTAACAACTTTCGTTTTTTTTCACCTTACGTTCGGCCGTTCGGAACGTAACTAAAACGTAAGTCGAGGAGCGTCTGTATATTGAATCATTTTCACATACATATTAGCACCCCAGAGTCCTAACCTTAACCCTATGAAACACTTTCAGGATGTGCTAGAGAAGACTTTATGGAGTGGTTCAGTGTTTCCCTCATCAATTCAAGACGTCAGAGAGAAATGCACATAACACTGAATGGAAATAAGTGTGATGTTGCTGATGTTGTTAAGGCAATAGCATGGCATTACAAGCTGCAATCAAGGATCAAGGTGGTCCAACAATATACTGGACTGTGTGACCATTCTTCTGCATGACCATTCTTTTGTTTTTGATTTTTTTTTTTTTTTTTGGTCCAGGCGCAATATGTTTAATTTATGGCCAACTTTATAAATGAAATATCCTAGAAGACATCTTCATGTAGCCTGGTTAGAGCTGGTTAGTCAGATGGTTGATCATACATACAGGTTAAAGTTCTGTCTACACACAATTGGATACATGTTTGGCACAAATGCAGATAAAAGGATTTTATTTTTGATACAGTCCTCAAGCCAAGTGAATTTTTACCAAAAAAAAAAAAGGATTTGACGAGTTCAATCATGATGCACAATGCATGGACAGATTTATCTTTCGCCTACACACTACACCTCTAGACTTCTGGGTAATATTTTTACTTTTTATATTTACATTTGTTGCTTTAGGAAGCTTGCAACTCAACATGGTTTTCTTTTTGTTTGTCACTGATTACGCCTGTGGATTCCTTCACTTGTGATGCATGAAAAATTGAACAGCGGACTGTGTGTGTTTCTAATGACAGGCTAGAGATGACAAGATGATGGGTGAACCTTTCAGTCAGAGAGAGAGACAGCGAGAGAGAGAGAGACAGCGAGAGAGAGAGAGACAGCGAGAGAGAGAACACTTCTTGTCTGTGTGTGTGTGTGTGTGAGAGAGAACCACTGCAGGTTTTCAGAACAGCTGGTGGAGTGAAAGCAAGCTGCAACTGCCATGCTGGGTACAGACAGAGAGCCCCCCAGGCAGAATAGAACCACCCCCACCCCAAAACACACACACAAACACACATGCTGCCACAATCACTGCAATTCACCTGCTGCCAAGAGCGACAAATCTTCCGCACAGTAAGAGAAAGAAGCAACATCACTGCCACATACCCAGTGCATATCTTTAAATTATCATCCACCATACATAAACACACACACACACACACACACACACACACACACACACACACACACACTAGTAGTACTCTTCATGTGGGTGAGAAAGATGTACTGTTGGCATAGTAAGCCAATAGACTATCCAATGACACATTCCAAACTATCGCCCTTTCCATCTCTCTGTCACACACACACACACACACACATACATACATACACATACACACATATACACAGACATACACACACACACACACACGTGCATTCTAATGAACTAAGAATAACATCACCGTAGCTAGTGTGTAATAGTAGGTGAACACACATGTACACACTTTAACTTGAGAACCCCTTAAAGTCTCCCTCTGACCATTGCAACACCCCCACAACCTCCACCCCCCCCCCCAAAAGGGAAAAGAAAGGGAAAAAAATCTGGCATTGAAGAAAAAGACAGCCTACTCACCCTCACTCTCACTCTCACTCTCTTTCTCTCTCTCTCTCTCTCCCTCTCTCTCTCTCTCTCTCTCTCTCTCTTGCTCTCTTTCTTTCAGCTTGCTGTGAGACTGCAGCTTCTCCTCCTCTTTCTCTCGCTTCTCTCCCTTTCTTTTCGGGCCCCCTCTCACACACAGAGCCGACACAAAAACATGAACGGGACCGTTCGGGTTTTCATCGTTTGTCTCTTCAGCTATTTCTCTCCGAGCTTTTGTCCCCCTCCCCTTTGTCCACGCCGGCCCAGAGGTGAAGAAGAAGAAGTAGAAGTAGAATAAGTCAAAGGGGAAAAAGTGCATACACACATCCACACAAAGGGTTTCTCTATCCTGCAATCCTTGGTCCCCTTCAGCGTCGAGACTCTAGGACAACATCAAAGCAAGTCGGGGGGGACACTTGAGGGGCCTATTGTCTCCAGTCTGATCTGTTTTTCTCGCCGCCGTCCCCCCTGTCGTTCCGCCTGCACTTGGTACAGTCCAGGCATTCACGCCAAGTAGCTTTCACACATGCAGGGGGAGGCTTGTCTCAGGCAATTGCTGACAAGCTACAAACAAGGCGGCCACCCCCTCCTCCTTCTTCCCAGCACACCCACACCCACACATACACATACACACTGAGTCTCATGGACATATGTACCCACACCACACACACATATTGCACACACTCCTTTTTTTGAGTGCAAGAAGGCACCCGTTCAAACCACCATTCAGGTCTCACTTGCCTTCTCTGTGTGAAATCTTTAAAGTCTGATGTGTTACACACACACACACACACACACACACACACACACACACACACACACACACACAGACTTCTACTGGGGCATTGAGGTCACCACTGCTCTCACTTTCTCCATGCTCTTCTCCCTTTCTCACAGTTTTTCTCAGAGAGAGCGAGTGAAAAACCCAGAAGATGAGGGGGGCGGGAGGAAAAGTGAGAACAGGAGGGGTGTTGGGTGGGACGGTATCCATCCTCTCATCTGGGTTTTCCAGCTCAAGCTTGGAGAAACAGAAAAGGAGAGAGACCGAGAAAAAGAGGGGGTGGATTGGGGATTGTGAGAGAGCGAGCGAGAGAAAGAGAGAGTGAGAGAGAGAGAGAGAGAGAGAGAGAGAGAGAGAGAGAGAGGGTGATGAGAAGGGGGAAGGTGTTTTGAGGAACAATGGACAACAGACCTCTATGTAAGAGATGAAAGTGGAAGGTCTGGTTTAGCTTTTTAAGTTTCAACCCATCCACATGTGAAGTATTAGTTTAACCTTGACACAATCATTAGTGTTGAAGTGACATCTAAAGGCGCATTCAAGCAGGAAGCAACAAGCGACCATGCAAGGTCAGTAAATCACCAGCAAAATAAACAGTGCGAGGTGAAATGTTTTCAAGCAACATGAAGGGGGTGAGCGCAGAATTCAACTTGGCAGAACTTTAAACGCAAGCGATGAGAGTGATCACCAATCAGAGTTGAAAGATCACGTTGATTGATAGAGGCCGCCAAACACCGAGTTCCTCAAAACGTTTATCTCGTCACTTCGGAGTAAAATAGTCCATTTCCTGTGCAGTTCAGCGGCAAAGCAATCCAGGTGTTGCTCATCGCTTCCTGTGTGAATACTTTACATAAAGCAATCCCCGCCCCCCATCCTTTTTTCTCATTAGACATGCCAAAAAGAAGAAGCATGAAAACTGACAGATATGCGAGTAAACTGTGTCAGTTGAAGAGTGAAAAGGGGATGAAGGAACGAGGAATGACAACTGGGAGGTATATGCAGATGTGCGACAGTCAGATGAAGCAGTGAACAGATGTTACGAACAGACTTTTACTTTAATAAAAACAGGTTTCACCCTGTGATTTGCCTTGAAATAGGTCAAAGGTCACCTCAAGATATCTAGTTAAAGAAGAACATCGGACTTCTTAAACTTCAGCTCTATTTTCCAATCTGTTTTGAAACATTTAGTTTCTCCCATTTTTGGGAAAAGAGGTCACCATTGTTACTTTGGCAATCGGTTTCCTCATGTGCCGCGTCTGACTGTTTCTTTTATCGGCTTCTTCTTTCGACTGCTTCTGTTTGGTGATATCACACTGGGTCATGCTTCTCTATCTCATTCTGCCCTTTGCATCCTTCACAATCACACCGATCACCGGAATGTCCTCTCTCAGCACTTCCATAAATCTCCTCTTTGGTCTTCTTCTACCAGGCAGTTCTATCTTCAGAATTCTTCGACCAATATACCCGTTATGACTCCTCTACACTTTTCCAAATCCTCCGACATATGATTGCTTATGAATGTGTACCACTGAGAATAGATTCATCATCATCATCATCATCATCATCATCATCATCATCTTCCACTTGATCCAGAATCAGGTTGCAGAGGCAGCAACCTAAGCAAAGAGGTCCAGACATCCCTCTCCCCCGCCACTTCCTCCAGCTCTTCTGGGGGGACACCGAGGCATTCCCAGACAAGCCGAGAGACATAGTCCCTCCAGTGTGTTCTAGGTCAATCCCGGGGTCTCTTCCCAGCTGGACATGCCCGAAACACCACACCAGGGAGGCGTTCGGGAGGCATTCTGACCAGATGCCCGGGCCACCTCAACTGGCCCCTCTCAATACGGAGGAGCAGCGGATCTACTCCAAGCTCTCCCCGGATGGTTGAGCTTCTCACCTTATCTCTAAGGGACTAGTTTGTGTAGATTTAGTATTTTGTCATGAAATGTCTAATTAAAGTATTAACATCAATTTCATGCATCATTTGAACAGATGTCAAAACATTACAACTTTGAACAAACCTGAAGACCCCCCCACCCCCACCCCCCACCCTTCCCCGTCTTTCCAAAATCACAACATTTCCATCCCAAAAACAAATTTCGGTATTGGATATGGCCTCCATGTTACTCAATGCAGGCTGTAATTTGTCTGCGTATGGATCTGACGATCCTCCGTATCTTATCTTGTGGGATGCTTCTTCACTCCTCCTGTAATGTCATGATAAGTTCCTGCCTGTTCTGTGGTGCTTGTATCGACCTGATACTCCAAGCTGATCCCACAAGTGTTTGATGGGTGTCAAATAAGGCGAATACACAGGTTAGGGAAGGACATTAAATGAATGCTGTTGTAGATATTCAATCAATGATCATCACATGACAGTCGAGATATGGTCAGGATTCCACAGTGGGATACAGCCATTTTCAATTATTGAGACACCCAAACAAACTTGGAGCTGTAAAAGAGTCCAGATCCAGAGCTCAAGCTCAGTGAATTGTGGCGGCGAGTGCTGCTACTGGAAATGAGTTGTTGATTTGTTCAGGGTCATTTAAAATTCCAGTACTCATGCTCAGATAGGATGGTCCCAGAAATATTACAAAAACTGTAATACAGTGGTACCTCACCTTACGAATTGAATCCGTTCCAGAGCCTTTTTCGTAAGTAGAACCGCATTTTACATGTAAAACGGGTGATTCGTTCCAAGGCCCCCAATACTACCCTTTTAAAAATGATAAAAGCATACCTTTTAAGGTACTTACTTTGTGTTGACTATGTCTTCTTAGCAGTTATAATCTTACAAATGTTTATGCAAGGTTAAAAGCCTGTGCCGAAAAATAAAGTTGCAATGAGCACATTTGAAAAACTCATGAAACCAGCTGCTGCTCAAGGGAGCTGCGTCATCCCTCCTAGCCAATAGGAGCCCAGTGGGGTGGGATGCTGGGAGATAGCCAATAGGAGGGAGCTGCGTCATCCCTCCTAGCCAATGGGAGGCCAGCGGGGCGAGATGTTGGGAGACAGCCAATGGGAGAGCAACACGCGCATTGTTTGAATGGCGCATTTGAATGTTTGAATGGCACATCTGAATGTTTGAATGGCACGTTTGGCGCGTTTTGTAAGGAGAACTTGTTTCGTATACAGAGAAAAAAAATTTAGGAAAATGTTTTTCGTAAACTGGATTTTTCGTTTTCCGGGACTATCATAAGGAGAGGTACCACTGTACATCTTCATTGTCAGTGAGTACATTTATTTCAAATTCTGTTCATTCTTGTCACTCCTGAATAAAAGAATTTGTTTTATAAACACTTAAAAAATACTCCATTGGATGATCGGCTAGATGCACTGAAATGCCGCATTGCATCAGAAACCGGAAGAAGAGAAACGTAAAAGTAATGAGTGCAGAAACAGTTATTTTCTTCAGTCTTTTTACAGTTATTGAGGTAAACAAGCACAGGTGTATCTCAGTAGGGATCCTTTCCATGTTGTCAGACACTTATAATAGCTCGATGGTCCTGCTAGAAGCAATACCAAGCAGTTTATTTTGATGTGGTTAATTGCCCCATGGGGTTACAGTTGCTGGTTACAGTGTTCTATGAAACACTAGACCGATTACAATAATAGTTTTCCGTAATAAGAAAAAATATTTTGAATGAAACCGATGGGAAAACAGCTCCCAGGTTTAAAAATCATAAATTATTCCAATATTTCAGATTGAAAGCATCTAGGGTTATTCAATGAGGCTTATTGGTGAAAAAAGAATTAAAATAACTTGACCAATCATTCAAAAGAAACGAAGGTTCGAAGTGTTAAAAGCTAAGATTAATGCTAGGACATTGAGGTCATGACGAGACGATATGTGGGGGCTGTCATAACCTAAAGGTTCGAGAAGTGGGTTTCTGATGGAAAGGTCACTGGCTTGATTCCTGAACTGATAGATAAACTGCGTGGTGGTGGGGGAAGTGAGCAGAACCTTCCTGTCCTCCACCTTTATAGCTAAAGTGCACTTGAGCAAGGGACCTAACCCTCAACTGCTCTCCAGGCACTGCAGTGTGGCTTCCCACTGTTTCAGCCTGTAATTCCGTTCATACTGCAAGTGGCGTGAATAAACAAAACTAACTAAATAAAGACATGTGACTTATTACACCAGGAGATATGGCTTGTGAAGGACATTGATTGGTTATCTTCTTCCACTTTCTTCTTTTATTAGGGTCACATGGAGGCTGGAGCCTCGGCCAGCTGATACCAGTTGAAGGCAGGGTACATCCTGAACACCTCCCTCAACCATCGCAGGGTCAACACATACACAGCCATTCACACTTTCACCAAGGTGAAATTGAGAATATCCAGTTCGTCTAACTATGCAAGTGTTTGGAATGTGAGGGGGACCCATCGGAAACCCATGCAGTCATGGGAGGAACATGCAAATTCCACGCACAGGTACTCTCACTACACACAAGGCTCGAACCCAGGAACTTATTGCTCTATGGGGGGGGGGGGGGGTATCACCTGACACTGATTGTTTGAAGAGAAAATACATTCGTAGTATGCCGTATGAGGCGCCGCCACACAAAAAAATTACTGTAGGAAAGTGGAACCATGGAGCGGGTCATTAACAAAAAAGATGCTGCTAATTTTGAATCGGATTTAATAAGAAAACATGTTCCTGTGGTATGTGCCTACAAGTGCTGCACTCATGTCATATGGGACGAACCATAATTATCACCTTCACACTGGGGAAAAACACTTCAGCCTCCAAGTGGGAATGCCAATTTGGATTTTTCAGAGTTCTCTGACCAATGTTAACATGCCCAGCATCCAAGTACATGGGGAAAAAAAAAAACATTTTAGCTTGCAACTAATATTCAGTGGTTAGCATGTGTTCACACTCGAGGTGCAATTGGAAAGTGATTGATGTGAGTTGAATAGATTTAAATTTTGATACGAGTTTGATTTTGAAATTGTTTAGCAATTCCGCATACAAGCACATATTCTGTGGCTTAAATATGTATACAGGGATCCTTCACTTTCCGCGGTTAATTGGGACCGGGATCCCCACATGACCATCAAAATCCACGAAGTAGGATCACTCCCCACACCTCCACCCCCACCCCCCAGACTGACATATACGTGCATGTATATGTGTATATAACACCAACATATACATATTCAATGCCTATAATAACAATTGAACATTAAAAAAACATAAGATGTAAATAAAATTATAAACGCACACATATAGATGGTATTGCGCGAGTAGAAGACGACACAAAAACATACGCGCGCGCGTGCACACACACATGCAACAATGTAAGTAGTTATGAAGGGAGATTTTGGGTTGTTTTGTGTTTGTTTAAGGGTTTTGGGTTTTGTTTTGGGTTTTTTTTGCATAATTGGCCTTGTTTTTGTGGCATTTTCCTTCACTTTTTCACCTATTCTTCCTTAATTTCCTTATTTTTTTAAATTGATGAATATTTATTATATTTATTTATTTATTTTTTAAATCGCGATGCACTGAAGCCGCATGAATTGAAGCGTGAAGTCGCGAGGGATCCCTGCATTGCACAAAAAAACGTGAGATGGTTGTGGTGGAAAAATTAAGGGGTATCAGGTGCCATTGGGTGCGCTGTGTGTTTTGGACCCATGAACTGTGGAAGGCCTGTGGCCTGCTTGTCTGAAATGTCATATATTTGGTCCTCTATAAATCTTATGCAATTTACAGGACTTTTCAAACACATATGCAAATTAATTATTGCTCATTACCAGCACCAACATAAATATGTATAGGAATACGTACAGCGATTGTAATATCGTTGGTATGAGTGGTCATATTTCCTTTATTTAAAGACATTTGTAATCCTGAAATGGAGAACTGTCCAATGAAGCCATCTCGGATGAAAAATATTTAAATTCTTTATGATTATACCGATAGAAGAGCAATTGTATGATTTACTGCACTATTTAATTATTGGATGATTTATGTGATTATTGTATGGAGGAGTTTATTCACTGAAGTGAGTGTAAGATTATTTAATGTCGGTGATTTCATACTGTTCCAAGGACCTTGAAAAAGGAACAAGATATCCTGAGCGATAGAACCAAATGGCTGGAAGACGGTTTCCAAGGTCCTTTCTCGAAACATTTATTTTGTGAGATTGATTGTATGCTTTTCTTTTCCTAAAGGATAAATAAACACCTGACAAATTAATTTGGATCTCTCTTTGCATTGTGAATTGGACATTTTTTGCCACAACAAGGTCACGCAACTATTTTTTATGACTTTTGAAAGTAATTTGCAATTTGTTCGAGAACATTTGTAGAAAAAAAAAAAAGTGAATCTCCTGTCGTGAATCAGTCATGTTTTGTTTACATTTTGTTCCCAAACCATTGACTTTTTATTCGCATGTTATTAATGCAAACAAAATTAACGCACCCATTTCGTGATCTTTGAATTTTTTTGCAATGAGTTTACGAAACTGGCGATCAAAATGAGATGCCGCAAATCTCACAACGAAAAGTCACGGTTTCAAATTTCTAATGACTTCATCGCTTTTCTATCGCACCTCTAATGTGATCACTCCTTAACACGTCAGCTTCACAGAAAGAATGTTGTGGGTTCGAGTCCTGAGCATGAATGTTTCCCTGTTCTTGTGTGGGTTTCCTCCAGGTACTTGTCTAAATGTGGGGTTCATGCTCTACTCGCCACAGGTTGTCACTGTGTCGTGCCCCCCCTGCAGCTAACTGGGTTACCATAGGCCGGCCATGTCTCTCACTGTCTATGGTGTGAGGTTCATGTAAAAGACCTATTGCTGACTTTCGACAAGAGTAGGCTGCAAAGCCGTCAGCGTGTTTCTGCCCTGTGATGGTCTGGTGAGCCGTCCAGGGTGTACTCTGCCCTCACCCGGAGTCGGCTGGGATGGGCGCCAGCCTCCCCGGACCCTAATTAGGATTAAGTGGTTACAGAAAATGAACTGAATGTGTCTAAATGTGAGTGAATAGTTGTGTTTGTGTGTGTGTGTGTGTGTGTGTGTGTGTGTGTGTGTGTGTGTGTGTTGCTCTGCAATGATCTGACGAGCTGTACATGGTGCACCCTGTCTCTGCTGAGATAGGCTCCCTATTAAAATTAAGTGATCTAGAAAATGAGTGAGAGTGAGTATATGACCCTGGATAGATAGGTAGTTTATCATTTGGAGCAGAAACAATTCTCTCAGTAGTAAATGTGTGCAGTAGCTTTATGATGGGCTGTCCCATCCAGGATGTGTTCCCGTCTCCTGCCCAGAGCAGAAGTTCTGGAACCTCCGTGATCCTGAAGAGAATATAATTGTTACAGAAGCGCAAACGTTTCATAATGACTCCATCATGTGCATTTGCGCTTTGATGCCGAATCGTGTCAACATTTATTAATTTTTTCATTTCTTTTTAAATACAAAGCAGAGCGATCGGACAGGAAAGTACCAGAAGCACCATTCAGTGAAAAACACTCCTCCGTATTGATAAATTGAGCATGTGAGGAGCTTGATGTGACAAAATCAGCAGCTACTGGTGGCCATATTGTGGTAGTGTGAAGGTGAGAAGAAGCCTTGTGAGGAAAGAGTTAACATTTCAGTGCCTGTAATGAGGCAGAGGAGGAGGAGAAGGAGCAGCAATAAGAGGAGAGGGAGGAGGAGGAGGCGGAAGAGGGGCGTGGCTACCGCATGCAACCTCTCCATTGAGAATTGGTGGCAGTTTGTTGCCTGAGATAAATGAGGAAAAGAGTTTAGCTCGATAAAGCATTCAGGATTTTGAGTAATATACGCCGTATAATATAAACTCGAGCACAAATGTGGAGAGAGGAAGAGTTTCTCACGTCAACGTGATGGACTAATATATACTGTATAGTAATATGTGGAGTATTACAGTGTGAGGTGCTCAGAGACTTGACACGAAGAAGTGGTGACATCGTTCGAAAGAGAACACCGCCATGAATGTCCACCTTTATGACTCCGTCACTCGTTTTGAAGTGTTAAAGAACAGCAAGGTGTTAAAAAGGATGGATTTGGGACACAGCCTATGGTAGCTCTGTAAACACTCATCCACTGAGCTATTTAAAGACACCAGCGAAGCTTCCTTTAATGAAGCCTGCAATTTCAGAGCTCTCAGCCTCCCTCAGTAGCTGTCTAATCTACCAATCAATAGTGTGTGTGTGTGTGTGTGTTTTAGTTTTTTTTTTTCAGTCAATAATAGATGCAAGCAGACGGTAGTTTATTGGACACAGCTCAGTCTGTGTCCTGTTTCGGTGAAATATTAAGGCTGTATTCATCACACAGTTGAACTGGCGCAAATCTGCGACTTCTGAGATCAGGTTGTGATGAGCTATACAAGCATAAAATGTTTTAATGCTGTATTTGAGACCGCTGTAGTATTAGGAAGTGTGGTCTGAATCACACACACACACACACACACACACACACGCATGCATGCATGAAAACTGCTTTTTTTCCCCCCAGTCAAGCTTAAACCATAAAAAAAGTGGGCAGTGGTGGTCTAGTGGTATAGGGCGCTGGATCGCTGATCCTAAGGTTGGGGGTTCGAGTCCCACTCTACACGACAGGGGTCACCAACCTTTTTAAAACTGAGAGCTACTTCTTGGGTACCAATTACTGCGAAAGGCTACCAGGACGATACACACTTCTGAAATAACAAATTTGCTCAATTTACCTATAATTTTGTTATTATTAATAATATTCATCTCTGTAAAGATATTGATTTGATTAAAAAAATAGCAAAAAAAATTAGATGCAGCTCAATGGAGAGTGGCACTATGGAGTCACGGGCCTGTTCTAAAAATAGCAATGAACAGGCCCGCGGGCACCTCTTGTTGATCTTGCGGGCGACCTGGTGCCCATGTTGGTGACCCCTGCTCCACAAGGTTGTCACTGTTGTCGTCGTCCCCACCCAATGCAGCTAACTGGGTTATCAAAGGGCGGGCCATGACTCTCACCGTATATGGTGAGATGTTCATGTAAAAGAACCATTGCTGATGTTTGTAAAGAATAGGCTGCGAAGCCGTCAGCGCGTTTCTGTCCCTTGCTAAAGGGTTGTGTCAGGAAGGGCAACCGACATAAAAACCTACGCCAAATGAAACGTGCGAATCATTCATTCGCTGTGGCGAGCCCTGATAAAGGGGAAAAGCTGAAAGGAAATCTCATCTCTTCAACCATAAAAAGAGAAAATAGAGAAAACACTGTATAATTAAAACTATATAAGAACATCATGCTTCTTTTGCAATGTGTGTGTGTGTGTGTGTGTGTGTGTGTGTGTGTGTGTGTGTGTGTGTGAAGCTTTTAATTTGACGACTATTTCATTTTTTCTGTTTCAGCCTCTGAACCGCATTATCCTTTATTATGCTCACGTGGAAGTTGGTGATGACTTTGATCTAGGCAGGTTCACCAGATCATTGCACAGATACCCAGCCAGTCACACCTAGGGGCAATTGAAAATACCCAGTTAGTCTAATTCACGTGTCTTTGAGCTCTGAGAGGAACTTGGAGCACCTGGAGAAACCCCACACAAGCACAGGGACTCATGCACACCCCACTCAGAAACACCTTCACTGAGCCAGGACTTAGACCCAGGACCTTGTTGCCATGGGGCGGATGTGCTAACCACTAGTCCATGGTGCCACCAACTATTTAATGATTGATACTTAAAAACACGAGTATGCATGTAAATGTGAGTTTAGCGTAGCATAGCGGTTAGCATATCCTCCTCACAAAAAGAATGTCGTGGGTTTGAAGCCCAGACTCAAGCATTTCTGTGTGGAGTTTGCAGGTTCTCCTCATGTTCCAGATCGCCCCCTTGGGATAAATGTCAGTGTGAATGGTTGTTTCCCCGTCATGGACTGGCAAGCTGTTCAGGCCCAATGTTGGCTCAGATCGGCTCCAACCTAATAGGACTAAGTAGTTTTGCGAATGACTGAATAAGTGAATGAGTGAGCGAGTATCAGATAGTCTAATGAACTCACCAGGAGTCATGGATGGCTGTGACATTAAACTGGATTCAAACTTGCGATCGGTATGCATGTTCTGTATTAAGCATATTATGAAATGGTCCTTTGTAAGGGATGGCTTTCACTCACGTCCCGGTCACTCATAGCGATCTTTAGCCAATCATGGGCGTCTATAAGTTCATTTGTACGAGGGGGCGGATAGCACTTTTCCTCCAAGTGTGCTAGACCGCCCCCACATACGCATGCGCTGCAGTTCATAAAGAGGCGGGTGGCTAATAGTGTATGTCACAGAGGGGGCGTGTGCATGCCGTCAGTTGTGGTTGTGTGATAGGGAAGGAAATACCTGATTGGTGGGAATTGGATACGATTAAATTACAGAGAAAATAGGGTGAAATTAAGGGGCAGTGGTGGCCTAGTGGTATAGCTGGATCGCTGATCGGAAGGTTGGGGGTTCGAGTCCCACTCTCCTCAAGGTTGTCATTGCCCCCCAGTGCAGCCAACTAGGTTATCAAAAACCGGCCATGTGTCACACTGTCTATGGTGTGAGACATGTAAAAGAACCATTGCTGACTTTCGCCAAGAGTAGCTGCAAAGCCATCAGCGTGTTTCCGCCCTGTGATGGCCTGGCAAGCTGCCCAGGGTGTACTTTGCCCTCGCCCGGAGTCAGCTGGGATGGGCGCCAGCCTCCCCACGACCCTAATTAGGATTAAGCGGTTACAGAAAATGAACTGATAGGGGGAAATTAAAAATATATATATATATATATATATATATATATATATATATATATATATATATATATATATATATATATATATATCAAGGATACCACGTTTGAAATCCCCAGCTTCACCGTGTGGCAAGTAACCATCCAGAAGCTAAAGTGTGACGGACAAATGGACAGAACCCATTCCTACCGCTCCTGTGCCAGTTTGTGGGCTGTAGCTAAAAATAAGTTGGATACATCTTCTTTCCAGATGTTGAAAGATTGAACACATGTCCAATGCAACAGTACTGCGAATACTCCCAGTTCATGTGGTATTTTTTTTTCTTGCACTCTATCGACAGCAGATGTACTGGCTACTCTCTGAAAATACGCCAACACTACCTGCAAAAGCAGCATCTGCATCAATCTGTGTATTTGTCAGTGTTGGAGTTACAGCGACTGTAATATCATCGCCCTTGGAGTTATCTTCGGAATCAGATCGAGTTCAGAGTGGCCGTTTTTAATGGCTCGTGATGTTGTGTTTGAAAATACACACGGGACAAGACGTCTTTACTTGTTTTGGACATGAGTTCAAGGATATTTTTGAGAGCCTGCATCGCCGTATATATTAGCTTTTTTTTTTTTTTTTTTTTTTTTTTTTACAAAAGCCGACTTTTATCATGAAGCTGGAAAGCCTAAGAGGTTCTTACAGGTCATCTCTGTCAAGTGGCTTCTCAATGTTTAGCCCAGCTAAAGGCAGAACAGGATGAGCCACTGTGGCCCGTATGAGATGCCTAGACAGTGATGTGGTTTTATCAGTTTTCCACCACGCTGACTGAAGACTTCCACTCAGGACGTGACTTTGAGATTTGGATTAAATCCTAGCGCATTTATTCAGTGGATGTGAAGCTTGGTTTCCACTTTAGCGTCACACAATATACAGTATTTGAATACGTACCGTGTGCATTTAAATTCAAGTGCAAAATACTGAGTTTTTCCCCTAAGTGATGCTAACCAATTAAAATCAGCTCCTTTTTTCACTCTTTCATTCTTATTTTCGAAACTTAACGTGTGGGGCGGGATTTTGATTGCACCACATTAACCGCAGTAATATTTCAGCGCACACTAAAAATGTGTTTCCATTTGACTTCATCAAGGCATCTGGAAAAATCACATCAAGTGAGTGTATAAACCTTCTTGCTTTCTTTTTAAAGAGCTTTGTTTAATTTCACATTTCCACCGTGGGCAGCCCATAGGCGTAGTGGTTAGCACTTTCGCCTGACCAGCAAGAAGGTCCAGTGTTCAAGCACCATGACCGGGTGAGGGTATTTCTGTTTGGAGATGACATGTTCTTCCTGCGCCTGTGTGGGTTTCCTCGGGGAACTCTGGTTCCCTCCAACAGTCCAAAGACATTGCACATTATGCAAATTGATTGTTCCTAATTGTCCCAACGTCAGTGCTTCTCAATTATTTTCTGTGGCGCTCCCCAACCCCCAGGAAGAAAAAAAAAACTTTTCACCCTGCGAGCAACTATAAATAGTATTAATTGTCTATAAAATTGTTATTAGTACACCGCTGCATAACATTGCATCTTGATTAACATTCAAAACAAAAAAAGAAAGCAATATAGTTTGACTTACAATAAAGAAAAACTTCATTAACGTTGTTTTTTGAATCTGTAACAGAAAAGATTTAAAGTGCACCAATGTGCCTGAAATTAAAAAAAAAAAAGTCCTTATTTATACTCATTCAACTTATTTATATCTGAATATCCCCGTCTCTCTCCACCTTTCTCTTTCTCCCTGTTCGAAATTTTTTACGTATTGTTTCTTGAGGGGTTGTTTCCTGCACTTAATATTGTTTGCGCGGGTGAAAAACCGCGACACCATTGCACGACCATGAGAGCGCCACTGCCAACTAGTGGAGCGGAGGTGCAATTACACTTAATTCTCATACACAATTCCAGAAAAGCATGTTCCCCAGGGTCATACGCGCTACCCCGGTTCAACACACACACACACACACACACACACACACAGGCTTCATACCGGGTGCATCCCACTATTTGAGAAGCACTGTCCTAGGTGCAAGTGTGTGTGTGTGTGTGTGTGTGTGTGTGTGTGTGTGTGTGTGTGCCACAATAGTGGCAGCTAGATTGTACTGGGACCTGATCCTCCGACATTCGGATCAGTAGCCTACAACCTAAACCACTGTCTCGTTGAGTTTGTGTTTTTCTTTCTTTTTTGGTCATGTGTAAAATAATATCGCTCCAAATTGACATCTTTCTATTTAGTAGAATGTTATTTCTGTCTTGGGTAGCGTGGTAGGAGTGGGTCGCACGTTCGCCTCACAGAAAGATGGCCCTGGTTTGAGGTCCTGGACTCAGCAAAGGCGTTTCTTCATACAATTTTCTTTCAAACTTTTTGTCACTATTTTTAATATATTGAAATAGTAATGAAGTTCCGACCTTTGTATTAGAAACTGTAGTCGGAATTCCTCCACCCAACACATACACACGCATCACAGACAGCTTTGATTTTCTTTTGTTTTTCATTCATTCATTTTCTGAATCGCTTAATCCTAATTCGGGTCATGAGGAGGTTGGCGCACATCTCAGCCGAATCTGTGTGAGGGCAGAGAACACCATGGGCAGCTCACCAAGCTATTGCAGGGCAGAAACACACTGACGGCTATGCCACCTACTCTTAACGAAGGTCAGCAATGTTTTTTTACATGAACCTTTCACCATAGGCAGTGAGAGACATGGCTGGCCTTTGATAACCCTCTCTAACCCTAAGCTACTCTGGGGGGACAGCAGTGACAGTCGTTGATAGTGGGGTTTGAACCCCTGACCTTGGGCTCGTTAATCCAGCACCTTCCCACCAGACCACCACTGCTCCTTCTTTTGTTTTCATTATATTTAAAATATAATTAAGACTATATTCAGAAAAGTTGTATTCTTTTGCAAAACACTATATATCAAACCTTTTTTCTATTTTATTTTCCGAACCACTTTATCCTTAATTAGGGCCATTGGAGGTTGGGACCATTTGCAGCAGAGACAGGCTCATGAGACCACTGTATCGCGAACACGGAGACAAAACCATTCACACTTTCACACCTAGGGGCAATTTGAAAATACCCAGTTAGCCTAATGTGCTGAAATGTAGGAGAAAATTGAAGCACCTTGAGGAAACCCATGCAAACTCCACACAGATACATCCTCACCGAGTCAGAACCCGAACAGAGGACCTTCTCGCTGTGAGACGGCTGTGTTGACCTCTACTCTACGGTGCGGCCCACTATTTTATGATTGAAACTTAAAAACAATATGCATATAAATGTGAATTGAGCATGGCATAGTGAAGAGCCTGTGTTTGTGTGAGTTTCCTCTGGTTGCCCTGGTTTTCTTCCACAATGCAAAGACATGGACCGTAAGCTAATCGCTTGTTCCAAATCACCACGAGGTGTGAATTGTTGTGCGTGTTGCACTGTAATGGGCTTGACAAGCTGTTCAGGGGGTACTCCACCTAAAGCTTTGACACTCTCTATTTAAAAAACGAATGAAGCTCTGGATTATTTCTATCTCAACACAAAACAGAAATTGAAAGATTGGTCATATTTGTGGTTATGTGCAATGTTCCATAGTGGAAGTATTTATTCTTCTTCAGTAGAAGTCTCAGCTTGGATTTGTCTCAGATCGATTGCCATTTCTTTGACTTGGACATTGGTCTTTCGGTTCAATTGTTCATCTTTTTTGTTTGTTTGTTGTTTGTTTTTGTGAGTACAAAAGTGAAACCAGGTTTGGTTGAACTCACAGTTCTAGTTGAACTAAAATGTTTGGGCGTGAAAATGATTATGGTGGTTGTTGTGGTAGCTGAATTAAGCGTAGCACAGCTTGATTCACCAAGAGACGTAGGTTCAAATCAGGAACAATTCTATTCAGTAAAAGAGAAAAATCAGTAAAGTTTTTAGTAGTTCAGCACAACAAGTGTGTCCTTCACATGAGCGTTCAAACACCTTCAGCCCTTCTGGGCATCTTCCTTTGATTCTCTTTAGTTAACAGTGTTTCTTGTTCGCTACCAGTAATTTCTTGCAGTGCACTTGCTGAGATTGTTTACTTTCGGCTTATCACTATGTTGAGGCGAGCTTAGCAATAAAAATACAACTGCTTCTCTGTTTATTATCCACGAAATTACTGACTGTCTTTACATGACCTTAGCCCATTGTCCTATTTTTCTGTCTCTGATGCTCAGCAAAAGGGACTTCAACTTCTTCCTCAGACGTAATGTTTTCTTCTGTACTCTGTAGCTTGTGCTACGTGGAAGCACACATTGGTCTCCAGGAATGATGTTATTAGCACATCACCCAGGTCTCATTATCTCCCACCCAGTATGGACCTTGGGCCTATTAAACCATTTTTCATCAGTTCATTTTCTGTAACCGCTTCATCCTAATTAGGGTCACAGGGAGGTTGGTGCCCATCCCAGCCAACTCAGGACGAGGGCAGGACAGCTCGGCAGGCCATCACAGGGCGGAAACATGCTGATGGCTTTTCAGCCTACTCTTGTCGAAAGTCAGCAATGGTTCTTTTACATGCCTCACACCATAGACAGTGAGAGACATGGCCGGCCTTTGATAACCCAGTTAGCTGCACTGGGGGGGGGGGGGGGGGGGACAGTGACAACCTTGTGGAGAGTGGGACTCGAACCCCCAACCTTTGGATCAGCGATCCGGCGCCTTATACCACTAGACCACCACTGCCCTGCCTATTAAACCACTATGCACAATTCAGATTTTGCATTTTTGAGTAACAAATAGTAACCGTTTCAGCATTGAAACAACCCTATAATTATTCTTTATCGAATCATACGCCACATTAATCATAAATTAATCATTTAATCATTTACTAAGTTCAACTGCAAGTTTCGCAATCATTATCCCCTTGTAGTCTGAAACGGTTTATATTCTATAAGCATCGTCTTGAGTCCCATGGTCTGAATATTTACAAATGCTCCAATTTAAGATTTAGATAGAAATTATAGTTTAAAAAACCCATTAGCACTGTGTAAATAAAAGAATAACATTTAGCCTTAGCATCTCATATAAAGATTATTCCATGTACAGGCCAGGGTCAGAATGGAGCTACAGTATCAATCCATCCCCAGTTGGTATACAGTGTACACACACACATACACATACACACACACACACACACACCTCACTGTTTTCTAGTAACATTACCAGTGGGGTCAGAAGACAGAAACATATTTCAGGAAGTGGAGGCAAAAATGTACTCCATTGTGTCTTCATAAAGGCATCCAAGCCCTCACCTGCGCTTTTAGTTAGCATGCAGAATCATCAGGGTGTCAGATCAGACCTTGTTTATTGTGTCTTTTGTATGTAGCCTTGGTATTCAGCACATCACATGACTAAATCCCTTTAGTTATACTGGTTCCATCAAAAGCTGCTTTACTGATTGGCCTTTCCAGCTCGAAGATATCTACGAGAAGAGAAGAGTTTTCAAGGGTGAAATATATGGTGGCAGATTCCATTTCTTACAGCTTGTTTCATAGAAAATCGTATTTAAAAAATATTTATAAACCTTTGGTGATGGATGGAGACGCAAATTTTAATGTTTTTTAAACACCACTGCTGCCCCATGGGCTTTCTGTAGTAATGAGGTAATGAAGAGGAGATTTTTTTTTTTTAGGATTGAGCCCCATCTAGTGGTCACTTTTTATTCCCAGGCAAAAGATCACCATTCCTGGAGATCCCTGATCCTGATAATTTTAGTTATTGTTCTGATAAAGAGCTGTTAACTAATTTGTTAATTCAACGTGGCACTGGTGGCCTAGTGGTAAAAGTGCTGGATCACTGATTGAGGGTTCAAGCCCCACTCTCCACAGGTTGCCAGTGCAGCCAACTGGGTTATCAAAGGCCGGTAATGTCTCTCACTGTCTATGATGAGAGGCTGTAAAAGAACCATTGTTGACTTTTGGCAAGAGTAGCTGCATAACCGTCAGCGTGTTTCTGCCCTGCGATGGCCTGGCGAGCTGTCCAGCGTGTACTCTGCCTTCGGCAAAAGTTGGCTGAGATGGGCGCTAGCCTCCCCACAACCATAATTAGGATTATGCGGTTCAGAAAATAAATGAACGAAAGATAATTCAAGGGCAAAGTGGTAGCGCAGTGGTTAAGGCTCTGGTTTACTGATCAGAAGGTCAAGGCTTCAAGCCCCAGTACCACCAAGTCGCCACTGTTGTCAGCAAGGTCCTTAACCCTGAACTGTTCAGTTCAGTATTCATTCTTCCATTAATTTTCTGAAACACTTATTACTAATTAGGGTCGCGGGGAGGCTGGCACCCATCTGGGCGAGGACGGGGTACAACCTGGACAGCTCACCAGGCCATTGTAGGCTCAGTTCATTAAATGAGATTAAAAAAAAATGTAGCATGTAAAATGTCATAAATTTGAATTCAGGAACAAGGAAAACACTAATACTGTATACGCAAGCTACACTGAAATCCCATTGAGGGCAGTGGTGATCCTAGGGTTGGGGGTTTCGAGTCCCACTCTCCACAAGGTGGTCACTGCCCCCCACCCCCCATCAGTGCAGCTAACTGGGTTATCAAAGGCCGGCCATGTCTCTCACTGTCTATGGTGAGAGGCATGTAAAAGAACCATTGCTGACTTTCGACAAGAGTAGCTGCATAGCCGTCTGGGTGTTTCTGCCCCTTGCGAATGGTTATATCAGGACGGGCATCCAATGTTAAAACCTATGCCGAATCGAATATGCAAATCATTAATGTGACTTCCAAGAAGATGGAGGCAGATGATTCGCTGTGGCTACCCCTGAAAGGGACCAGCCGAAAGGAAAAGAAGAATAAAAGTTATACACTCCTATTTCCCAAGCTATCCTACAGTGTCTGCACAGAATACTTATGTGATTATGGCAGTTGACTTATAAACTATTTAACTGAAATAATCTCAGAGTACAATGACCAGCAACTTCATGTTTAACTATAAGATAAGATAAGATAAGATACAGCTTTATTAATCTCACAATGGAGAAATTCACTGTTACAGGCTCTTGAGGTACTATCAGTAGGGGGTGCAAAAATAGATACAAGTACGAACATACACACATACATATATATTATATAAGTAAATAAATAAATAGATACATAAATAGTATAAATTACTAAACAATAAAAGAAAAGAATGGAGCAACTTTATAGATTGGCCTATATTAAAGTGTAATGTATCTGAGTGCAGAGTAGATGGGTTGATATGGTTGACAGTCAGTGGGGTAGATGTGGTTGATTAAAGTGCGGGGGTTTTATTGCACATAACCGGTATTTTCACAGACAGTTACAAAGTGGCGTTGTACAGTCTGATAGCGGTGGGAATGAACGACCTGCGGTAGCGCTCCTTCCTGCACTGAGGATGCCTCAGTCGTCCACTGAAGGAGCTGCTTAGCTCCTCGACAGTCTGGTGCAGTGGGTGAGAGCTGTTGAACAGGATGGATGTGAGCTTTGCTACCATCCTCCTCTCACTCACCTCCTCCACAGAGTCCAGTGGGCAGCCGAGGACAGAGCTGGCCCTCCTGACCAGCTTGTTCAGTCTCTTTCTGTCCCGCTCTGTGCTGCCCGGGGCCCAGATTTTTCTGCGACATGGTATTTTTATTTGGTTTCACCATGAGGATGGGTTTCCATTTTGAGTCTGGTTCATCCCAAGGTTTCTTCCTCATGTTTGAGTGAGTTTATTTCTTGCATCCATGAAGGATGGAAAGAGTATCACTAAGATTTTTTTTTTTTTTTTTGTACTAAATTTGTTTTATTATGTAAAGCTTCTTTGCTTGCTGATGTGCAGGAGGCCTTCCAGGACCAGGATTGAAAACTTTTCATTTTAATGGGTTGGGCATGAAACTAGTGAGGCATGTCATGTGACCTTTATTAGGCACTTTGAATGCCAACAAGTGTTGTTTAAAGTGCTGAAGTCAATTTTGACAGTGAAATGTTTTAAAATGCTTGTGTTCTAATCATAAATATTTATACTTGCTTTAATAAAGACCCAATAAATACAGTAAATTAGGAAAATAAAAATTACCTTGGTATAAGAGGTATAGATGATGACAGCGTAATTGAATGAATGAAGTTTTGTAACAGTACTTTTACTCATCCTTCCCTTGGCCATTCTTGTCCATTTGTTTTGACATAAATAGTTTGAATAATTATATAATAGAGTTTAATTGACTGAGTAGTGCTTAGTATGTCCACGTCACTGCAGAAAAGTCCTGGGGTTCTCCCCGTGCTTGCACTGGTTTCCTTCGAGTTTGGTGATCTTGAAGCGTTAAATGCTGAAATAAACAGCCCCTGGTGATACCAGCATTATCCACCAGAGGGCGGCGAAACGCACAAAACACACTTCTGTCAATCTCACATTCATGACGTAATACATTTCTAAAACGTATAAATAAATGTTGCCTTTAAAAATGTTTAAATGTTTGTTTTAAAATATGATTGGTGATGAGAGGGTTTACTCTCAAATATTTTTGTTGAATAAAAATAATAAATACACACAAACAGACATATATTTTATATATATATATATATATATATATATATATATATATATATACACACAATGATTAAAAGTACAATGTGGAAATTTGGTTCTTCATCCAAGAACTTTTACTTAAAAAAATCCCAAATTCATATCACTGTTTATAATCAACCTGTCATTTTTATTCACTTAGTAATCCTACTAAGATCGCAGGGGGACTGGTGTCCATCTCAGCTGAAACTGGATGAGGGAAATTCACGCTCAACAACTTGCCAGGCCAACGCAGGGCAATACTGTACATACAACCCTTCATACTTATGACTAGTGATTTATCGTGCATGTTTTTGGACTGTGGGGCGGGGAACCCAAGCATGGGGAGAACAAAAGTACACACAGCAGCACCTGACCCCAGGAATCAAGCCCAAGACCTTGTTGCTGTAAGGCGGATGTGCTAAGCTACACAACAATTTTATAACCAACATAGTCAGTTAAAAATTATACGTTTTAAAAATAAAATTGATCGTAAGTTAAACTTATTTCAGGACTTTTTTTCACTTTTGCTTCTGATTTCCAGCACCCACAATGGCAGTAAAATATTTAAATGTGTTAAATGTCAAATATTTATGCAAATATGTAGCTCTAAATTGGTCTTTTAAAAGTGTGGTCCATGGTGTGATTGTTTTTGAGGGAGCCCATTCACTGGTCAATGTACTTTATCTTTCATTATCAGTTCATTTTGCTGAATACAAAGATTTCATGAAGAAACCATTTGAGCTCAAGGCTTAGTTTTTCATATACACCCGTATTACATCTTGTTCTGGTTCTACGTCTTTTTTACATTAAAAAGATGTTTCCTCCCACAATCCAAAACCTATTCACAGTAGACTAATTGGCTTTTAGATATCGCCTGGAGATGTGAATGTGAATAGTTGTGGGTATGTTGGCTCTGCAATGGCCTGGTGTGCTGTCCAGGGTGTACCCTGCCCTCGGCCAGAGTCGACTGAGAAAAGCAGCAGTCTCCACACAGCCCCTATTAGGAATAAGCCACATAAAAATTTAATGAATGGATGAAGAAGAGTAACAAAATCACATGACCAGAGGTGTGCTTGTGCAATTACTTGGCAGTGCAACACTTATTCGTAGAGAGTGGAAAAGTCAGAGATCAAATGTTTTGGACTTTGGCCTGCCTCGGGAAGGTGGTGTAAGTGAATGCGCCCCTTTAAAATACACGTGTGGTTCATCTTCATCACAATGAAAAGCCTAAAAAGGGTAGAAAACAAGGCTGTGTTTGGCTATTTTTCTATTACGGTCTTCTATTTTTCTGTTATTGAAAATAAAGAAATTAAAAAGCAGGTTGATGAGCACTGTATTCACATTATAATATAATAATGTTAACCATAATTAGAGCCTCTGAGGAAACAGTACCTGCAGTTATTTTAGCCCCTAACCCCCAAAACATCCATGCTGGTCCTTAAAAACTGATAACTGAGCCTTGTAATGCAGGAATACTGCCAGAGACGAACCGTCTCCGAGGTCTTTGGCAAGACAAATTCATAGTCACACGTCTCAACCGTCTCCTCTTAGTGTCCAACAGCCACCTATTAATATCTCTGTTAGGGATCAACAAAGTCTTCTTGTCTTTTAACACTGAGGACAGATGGGAAAGACCTCAGAAATCTGATAAGGTAAACTGATGCTAAGGTCAAGCGTTGACTTATTTTCGGCTCGGGTGGCAGGCATGGTGCTGATGGTGGTGGACTAACACTCTAATAGCTGAGACGACAACCAGAGATTAAAATGATGGCAGAATGATTGACAAGTAGACAATCTTGGATATCGTGGAATTAGCAACGACTTGACCATGAAATATGGTTACCTTTCCTCATCATGCTTTTGTGGTTGATGTTTTAAAAAGATAACAACCAGCTCAACTGCACAACCTAGCTTCCTACAGTGGGATTTCGTTTGAGTGGTTTAAAATCAGTTGGTTGAAGGGCAGGCGGCACGGTGGCGTAGTGGTCACCACGTCTGCCTCACAGCAATAAGGTGCTGGGTTTGATTCTTCGTTCAGGTGTTTCTGTGTGGAGTTTGCATGTTCTCTCATGCTTGGATGGGTTTCCTCCGGGTACTCCGGTTTCCTCCCACAGTCCAAAAACGTGGACAGTAGGTTAATGGGCTGTTCCAAATCATCCCTCGGTGTGAGTGGGAGTATGAATGGTTGTGCTGTGTAAGTGTTGGCCCTGCGATGGTCTGGCGAGCTGTCTAGTGTGTCCCCCACCCTCGCCCGGAGTCGACCTCCCTGCAACCCTAATTAGGATTAAATGGTTCAGAAAATGAATGAATGAATGGTTGCCGGAGTCGGCTGAGATGTGCGCTAGCCTCCCCATGACCCTAATTAGGATTAAGCAGTTCAGAAATGAATGAATGATTCTTTAATGCTGTAACATTTTTGACCTTTTGGTTTCTATGGGAATTTCTAGGCTCGATGGAGGTTTGCATCCTCTTCTATATTAGGAGAAAAACACAGTAATGTTCGGAGTGTATTAATATCACTGTAGATAGATCCACTGAAATATATCTCATTGTGTGTTTCTGTGTATATAAAGGCAGCACAGTGGTTAGCACGTCCACCTCACGGAAAAATGGTCCTGGGTTCGAGTCCCAAGCTCAGACGTTTCTGTGTGGAGTTTGCATGTTCTCCCAGTGCTTGCATGGGTTTCTTCTGGGTACTCTGGTTTCCTTCAATATTTCGACATGTACATTGGCTGTAACAAATTACCACAAGATGTGTGTGTGTGTGTGTGTGTGTGTGTGTCTGTGTGTTGGCCCTGTGATGGTCTGATGAGCTATTAAGGGAGTACTCTGCCTATTCCCAATATTGGCCAGTCTTCTCGCAACCCTAATAGCATTAAGCAGTTCAGAAAATGCGTGAGGTTTGTGGATATAATGAGCACGTAAACAAGGATTCTCAATAAAAATGAAATGGTATTTATTATAATATCATCCGTTCAAAAAAAAAGTACATTTGTAAAGAATGACTGTAGTAAAATTCAATTTCCTACCAGGAGTGTGCTACATTCAGCTTTTACACCATGCTAATTGTTTACCAAGTGACGCTCAATGATGATGGCAGCAGCAGGCAATAAAAACTGACTTTGAAACATATCCTATTACCACTGCAGCTGTCTGCTAAGCCTGGACCATGCCACAGTCTTAAATAGTTTTTATATGACGATGATCTCACCTTGACTCAACCAGCAGTGAAACCCCGAGCCATCAGGAATATCATGGGTAATGGACCATGGCGAAATTACAAACCTGACATATAACGCAGTCATGAATTGACCTTAAGTGACTTCCTTTAAGATCTGGTCAAGAAGATTGTCGACGACATCACTGCTGAAATCCAACTGCTGCAGATCAAGATCCGGAACAAAGGAGACCAATAGGTGACCCAGGTTGAGACGCAGCTTTCTCAGCTTCTGCCGTTCTTCTCCAGTTCCGACACCTTCTCTAGACGGGCCTTCCTTCTGTCTTTTCAGCTTTTCCACTTTGCACTTTAGTTGGTCACACAGTGAGGACAGGCTCGCCTTTTCTTCCTCCAGCATTTCCATCTAACAACAATAGAATTTTTGAAATGCTGTGTACAATTATTTACTAATATTGCAGTAACGGAGAGTATAATGTTGTAAAAATACACAGGTTGGGGCTGCACTGATTCCAGGCCGTATAAATTTAGATTTTATATAACATTGGATGAGATTACATGGTTGTTTCATGACCATTCTGGCAAATTTTGGGGGCGACCTGACCTCTTATAAAAACATTCATTTAGATGAAATCTGCACTCGGCTGAAAAACCTGAGTATCAACATTCATGTCCACTGGCTGGAATTATAATGCCAGTGACTATGACGTCACTGTTCTATGTCCATTTTTACCACTACATAGATCAATGGGAGCATCTCAATGTGTAACAATAGCTGATCCAGCACTTAATCCACTATGAATTTCTTTCTGTGAATGGAGGTTATACAGGGACAGTGGTAGCCTGGTGGTAAAGGTGCTGGATCGCTGATCCTAGGGTTGGGGGTTTCGAGTCCCACTCTCCACAGGGTTGTCACCGTCCCCACGGTGTAGCTATCTGAGTTATCAAAGGCTGGCTATGTCTCTCACTGTCTATGGTGTGAGGTTCATGTAAAAGAACCATTGAGGACTTCCGTCAGCGTGTTTCTGCCCCTTGCGAAGGGTTGTGTCAGGACGGGCATCCAATGTAAAAACCTATGCCAAAATCGAATATGCGAATCATTAATGTGACTTCCATGAAGATGGAGGCAGATGATTTCGCTGTGGCGACCCCTGAAAGGGAACAGCTGAAAAGAAAAGAAGACTAGAAGTTATGCACTCCTATTTCCCAAGCTATCCTACGGTGTCTGCACTGCATACTTATGTGATAATGGCAGTTGACTTCTGGAAGGCAAAAAATGCTACCAGCATCCCCTATGAAGTGAAGAAAACATTGTAAACTCCACACAGACCATAAGCATGAACTCAGGATTGAATGAGTTGGATATTGAACATAGAATCTCAATTAGACCCCCACCATGCTAAGACCCCTGGGCAGGATCTCATGCACAAGTGTGTCTCTGTCTTCTCAGCGGTATAAATGGGTACCAGTAAAAATACTGTGAACATCACCTGTGATGGATTAGCGTCCCATCCAGGAGGAGTTGAACTCCAAGTCACTATGTACTGCAGAAATCGGGATAAACTCCAGCTCTGATGAGTCACTACAGCTGGGTATGAAACCCACTGTGTGTGATTTGTTTTTGTTTGTTTGTTATGAGATCTACCAGTATTACTGCAACCAGATGCTTTAGAACAACAATACCAGCAGTCAGCCATCATCATCATCATCATCATCATCCTCATTCATCATCATCATCATGTAATTTTGATGCGAGATTATGCATTGAACATGGAACAGGATGATTTTTACCTTGCTGAGGAGCTGACTCCTCTCATCCACCAGGGCGGCGCACTGATCCCGCAGCAGCTCCAGCTCCTCCCTGCACAAGTCCCTCTCTTCTGTTGTTTGTTTCAGCATCCCCATCAACTCATCCTGCTGCTGCTGCTGCAGACCCCACACTTCCTCGTTATCGTCATGCAGGTCCTCTCCCTCTTCCTCCGTACAGTGGTACTCTGTTAAACAGTACTGGATTCCTCTAGTGGCTGATTCCACTCCAGCATACCACTCTTCCTCCTCCGTAACCGGCTCCTGATATGGCTCAAATCCCTCCGATTTACTGTATTCATTCTTGTGTGTTGGTTCAGCTACGTTTTCATTTCTCTCATTTTCCATCTTTTCCCAGTTACATTCTTCTTTGTTTGTTAAAAGACTGGAATCTGTGGGAATGAACATACCTCCAGCTTGTGTTGTGGCATTAGGAAGAAAAGTGGCACAAGGGATGGGATGTACTGCTGTAGGTGGTTCTTCAGCAGTGGTGAGTTTCCTTTTAATCCTTCAACAGGCAGTGAAAACAGTGCTATAGTGAGCCACAGACACATGGTATCCAAAATAATGAGAAATTTCAATACAGGTGTTCAAGTCATGATGGTCCGAGTAGAATTACCTTTTCAGTGAGTCAGAGAGAGCAGTGAGATTAATCAGAGGAAGCTGTGAGCTCTGAGCTAGAACAAGAAAATGAAAATTTATTTAAAACTTATCCATCCTGGTCCTGGTCTGATGAACTTTGGAAACATATGCTTGCTAATTATTTTGTACCATCTTGATTTTAACTATTAATGACTAACTAGTGCTGAACAAACCAGTAGTCCAAGTGCCGAAAATAAGCAGATTTTGTAACAAAGTTATAATAATTTTAATTATTATTTTTAAACTACTACTTTATTGATTGTCATTTGGTATGAACATTTAGAGATACTACATGATCACATACTCATTCATTTCTGTATTTGTTTTAATGCAGATTAAGGGGTACAGTATCACCAAATTTTGGGGAATTGACATCAACAAAAAGTCCCACAAAAAATTCAGTAACTGTCCTTAAGCATACATTACGTTCCCTGAATGTTCCCGATGGTTTGCTGACCCAAAATATGTATATTGAATGCAAAAAAAAAAAAAATTTAAAAAGTAAAAAAAATAATTAGGGTGTGGGATACTCCCTGGACCAGGCCATCGCAGGGCCCAAACTATTCTCCAAGGTTGTGAGCCCCTCTCCAACATACAGGTAATGTCTCCTGTATTCGTCAAAAAGAAAAGCGTTAGCAAGAGGCTAGTGATGCTAAAAATACTTCAGGAATCTTTATGGTTGAGAAGCTTTTGAGAATTTGATCGAGTTCTGGATAATAAAAATCAGACATTGCTGGTGAATACATTGCAACAGCTTATTCACCAAATATTAAAGAAACTTCCTGTGAGTAGTTGGAGAAAAGTTGGGGATTAGTTCACGAATCTATTTTCTGAAGTGTCTCCAGAATATCTCCAAATATTCTTCAGTTAAATTCCGTCAAAAAGTAAAGCACTGCATTTTTTTTGCCAGCATTTACGAAATATTACTTTTCATGAGACATCCATTAACCAGATAACTGGTTCACCAGATATTACAATATTTATGGTATCTACCACTTTTTTGTCATTGTTATGTTTAGGCAACTAAAATAAGGTACTGAAGAAAGCACAATGGATAATTTACAAGCCTAGCTAGTTTATTCAAGCAATTGTTGTTGTGAACCCCTGAAAATTCCATCCAACCATTATCGATACAAGATCCAAGATTTTTATTTGCCATCTGTGCTTTTACACACATAGGAATTCTTGTGCGGTCATGCAAAGAGTCACGTTATTAAAAATAACAGGAAGGCTCAAATCAACAAAAACACATACTACTATAGAATAAATGCTATATATAAGTCCTATATTTAAAAAAGGACCTTACACAGGTCCAGTAAACAATACAATAATAATAATAATAATAATAATAAAATATACCATTTATACCATACTATACCACTTATTCTTCAGGGTCACAGGGTCATTCTAGAGCAGAGGTTCCCAACCAAGGGTGCTTGCACCCCCTGGGGGTGCGATACATCATTCCAGGGTGTGCGAGAAGCAGGGCTGTAACTTTTGAAATAAATATCTTCTTCTGATAAAATTTTGTTCGATTCCACAACCTTTATCCTTGAACAAAGTATAGAATGTAGGGGGTGCAAGGTCAGAGCAAAATCTTTTTAGGGGTGCAGGGGAACCACTGTTCTCGAGGCAATCCCATTTGACTTCGGACAAAACATGGGGTACCCCCTGAACCCTCGCCAATCAATTATATGGATAATAAAGACACAGTCAACAAAACACATGTATACCAATCATACCAGTGGGCAATTTAGTGTAGCTAGTTAATGTACAGGCCTGAAAATTTTCCGCAGATCAGCAGATTTCCGAGTTTTTCCAACCAAAAATATAATTCTCAATATTCGCCTAAATCCGTTGAGAAGATTTTTGGGGGGTAGGGGTTGGCATCGGGTAAGACCGGTAGTGTGTGTGTCTTGTGAGACGAGGCTGTGTGCGCCTCGTTTCCTGGCTATTAACATTTGGTCGGTGCACTTGCTTGATAGTGCGTTGACTCTTCATAGATCATGGGAGTCAGGTTACACCGTGACATGCATAAATATTTTATGACATGGTTTTGACGCATTTACAGTACCGTGTGTGAACACGGTGCGCAACCACCGGCCAGTCAAATAAATCACACATTTCTATTCTGAGTCATTGATATACGTAGTTATATTTAAGAATGAATCGTGGATGAAGAGTGAACAAACAATTTATTTATTTTATATTATCCAGATTTTCCTTCAAGGAAAAGGCCACTTCAGTTTAAAACAACCCCCGAAATTTCTTTGATCAGAACGACAGTGCCACAGTCTGAAAAATGCCAAAATCCAGATTTTCGTTGAAGGAAAAAAGTCACTTTCAGCTTAAAAAAGCTGAACTGCGTTTTCGGCTGGTGGGCAGATCGCCAACTTATTTTCAGAGTTTTTCAGAAATCTCCATTCTCAGGTCTGCATATAATTCTTATGTCTTTGGATTGTATGAGAAAATCCACTCTGGGATTTTCAGGGGAAGAACATGCAAACTCGACATGAAAGACCCCCTCTGGCCACAGGTTTCAAACCCAGAACCTTCTCATTGTGAGGCGAGTTGATAACAGCTTCATGAACGTGTTTTGTTTTTGTTTTTTTTGCTTTGGTAATCACTTTACTGTGAAAATATGACTGCAGTGCTGCAAGGGCCAATGAAATACAAACCATTAGATTTGGGTGATGATACACTGAGGCTGCTCACACTGTTACTGATAAGATCAGCAGGAGATGATTTCCAGGATGTACTTTTCTTCATCTGTCTGGCATTAACAGAAGCTTCCAGGGCTGGAATATCTAACACCTACAGACAAAAAGAAAAATATATTCCTATTGTCCTTCACACTTAAACGATTAGTACAAGACTACTGACCTGTTGTTTTGTTTGTACAGTTTTTTTTGTTTGTTTTTTTTTTACATAATGTTTTAAATAAAAATGACTTACTGTACCTCTGGCATCTGATCATCTTGTAGACTCTTACTGTTCCGTTTCCTGAGAAGACCCATAACCTGTTGTTTAGCAATGTCAGGTACACAATACATTAAAAAAATAATGTGCATAAAACTTTCTTACTGGCGTTTGAAGGGTTTTGGGTATGACTTCTGCTCCTCTTCTTGACCTTCCAATTCTTCCTCCACCAGACAGCTCCTGATCAAAAGGAACTACGTGTCAATGAAACAGAGGTCATGATAAAGTAGTCAGCACTGTGATACCAGGTCCCTTACTATAGGCACACCTTTAAATGTTATATACACTTCATTGCCAAAAAAAAAAGAAATACGTGTGCACTCTAATATCTTGTTGAACCACCTTGAGACTTATTTATAGCACATAATTACTATCATAATGTTGTTTCAGTTGGTCAGGTTAAGGCTCAGCAACACTATGTGACATAAATAAAGTCAGCTGATGACCTGAAAGTAGTAAATGAGCAGGGTATTCCATCAATTCCATCAAGTGACTTTCTTCCCTGATGACACAGATAAAAAAAAAAATGGGGCTTGAATAGTGATAGTGGTTCAGGGAGCATGAGGAATCATTTTCACATATAAATTGGCCCCACAGAGTCCTGACCCCAACTCTATTGAAAGACCCTGGGATGTACTGGAGCAGACTCTACGGCGCGGTTTGCTTTCTTTTACACCGACGACAAGATGTCAGGTCAAAAATTAACCCAATGCTTGATGGGAATTAATGTTCTCATGCGGCAGTTATTATAAGCTGTAATCAAGGCTAAATGTGACACAACAAAATATTACAGTGGGCAGTGGTAGCCTGGTGGTAATGGTACTGGATCACTGATCCCAAAGTTTGGGGTTCAAGCCCCACTCTCAGCAGACCCCACCCCCCCACCCCCCACCCGTGCAGCTAACTGGGTTATCAAAGGCTGGCCTTGTCTCTCATTGTCTATGGTGTGAGGCTCTAATAATTGCTGACTTTCGACAAGAGTAACTGCGTAGCCGTCAGAGTTTCTGCCCTGCGATGGCCTGGTGAGCTGTCCAGGGTGTACTCTGCCCTCGCCTAAAGTCAGCTGAGATGGGCGCCAGCCTCCCCGTGATCCTAATAACGATTAAGTGGTTACAGAAATTGAATGAATGATTGAATATTAGAGTGTTCTGGTGGGGCAGTGTGCGACAAATATAACACATCCCGGTGAATGAAATGATAATAATAGTGGTCTCAGGTCACTGAAAAGGAAATAGTGTATTATCTGTTGGGGTGTTTCTCAGCCTTAGGTTGAATCAAGCAGCTGTCTCACAGATCAGGTCCCCGTGTGAAAGGGATTTTATGCTATCTTATACCAATTAACCTACATACCTACTATGTTCTCATAATCATATGGCAGCTATCTAACATCAATATCATTATTTTTGTATCTGTGTGATATTTTTGTAAACATTTATACATGAATTCACTTGTACTCACAATATCCACCCTGTACTGTTTGTACCAATATGACAATGAGGTTCGTAATGTTTCTCTCCCTACCAGAACCGTAGCCGAGCGGGTGATACTTCCCTTACCCCCATGTTTATGTGTTCATGTTTGGATGTTCTGGAACATTGAGTTATTTAGGGCTCCCAAGGGGAAAGAGAGACCGAGAGATCCTTAGACAGTGGAGCCTTGGTACTCGAACTTAATCCATTCCAGACGGCTGCTCGGATTCCGATTTGTTCGGATTCCCAATCCGCTTTTCCATTCTGTAAATGTAATGTAAATGTAAATGGTCTTAATCCGTTTCGTCGTCTTTTGAACAGAAGTTAACGGTACCGTAACTCATACCATATGTCCTCAAATTAAGTTTAAAAATTATTGAATACAGTACATTGTTATGGTTTGTGTTCTGAGAGACTTTTTAACTTTTCTGTAGTTTTTATTTTAGCGTTATGGTCTCTCAGAAAAGAGTTGCGCGTTGAAATACGCGTTAGAGAGGGGCGTGGCTCGAACATGTGGAATGAAGTGCTAAACACACACATTTAATCATTTACATTTAATCACAGGCTATAAAGACTAGCAGCGCTCTCGGTGCTACAAGACTCTCCCTTGACTCTTGATCTCTCAGCTCTGTGCTCAAGCAGTTCAAGCTTGAGTTTGATCTCTGTGTTTCTCCGATTTCCCCGTTTCTTCTATGAAAACGGCTGTGCTTTATTGATCACAGGGAAGGCACTAGTGTACGGGCACTAGAGCACTAGAAACAATAACTAGAGCACTAGAGCACTAAAAACCTGTGAACAATAAAGCACAACCCATTTTCATAGAAGAGCGTGTTAGAGCCACGCCTATCTCCAACGCGCAACTCTTTTCTGAGACCATAACACACCAAAATGAAAACCACAGAAAATTTAAAGCATAAAAACAATAAAGATAATAATTTTAACCTTTGTGGTGGTGAGCAGTTGGCATACGTAAATGTTGGAGAGGGAGAGAGGCGGAGGTTTTCCTTCCATAACAGACAGGGATAGAAGGCGGAGGTTTCCCTTCCAATAACAGCTTCAGGTAAATCAGCCAAAGGTGTTTTTTCCTCTTGCTACCACTTTGCATGGATAACTTTCTTTTCTTGAAGAACATTTCTAACCTGGCTTGTTTCAGCCTTCTTTTCAAAACGTTATGGAAGTGACTCATGACCTCATCATTAAAGGTGTTCGCAGCGCTGCTAGCGCTTTAGCTTAGCTTACATACATACATACATACATACATGCATCCTCTTCAGCTTCGTTTAGGCAGTTATGCCTATAAGCCGATCTGTGGGTTTGCTGTTCGGTGCTCTAAATCGTATTCATCGCTGGAGGTGGTATATGGTGTTAGTGATTAGATAGCTTCAGTGCTTAAGCGCTAGCTTTAGCTTTAGTACTGTATCAACAACTTCAGACTTCCCCAGGACAGCTTTTAGGGTGATACATAGTATCAACAACTTCTGGACTTCCCCAGGACAGCTTTATTAGGGTGACACATAAAGCACCGGCCTGATGAGCCACTAGACTTGGGTGTAAAATCCCAAACAGACTTACATAGTATCAACAACTTCCGGACTTCTTCAGAACATACTATAGTATCAACAACTTCCAGTCTTCCGGATGTGGCGCACTTTTCCTCCCTCTCGGTCTCGTTTTTTCTAGCGCGTTTCTCGAGTTTGACTTCCGGTTTTTATTTGGTTTCCGGGACGAAAAAAGTCACGAATTTTTTGTTCGGATTCCCATTTGTTCGATCTCTAGAGCGTTCGAATTCCGAGGGTCCACTGTACCTGATTTTGGGGGCCAGAAATCAGTCAGATTAGAACTGGGACATTTCAGTTCTTCTTTCCTTATCAGAATCTTCCTGTTTCTTGCACCTTGCATATTGTATAATTGTAATTGTTGTAAATTGGACAACATGACCAGGTCACAATGACCTGATCTCTGACAGTTATGTGTCAACTTGATTTACGTTCGTTTTTTTGCGTATAAATACCCCTGTACTGGTTGGCAGACTTTGGTGATTGGTGAATAAACACTTGAGCACCTAAACTTGATTGATGTCTGTGCTTTCTTTGCTGATCACTCCAGCGCGCTGGGTGACACTCGGGAAACTGATCCATGAGAAGACTGCTTGGAGCCATCATAGACCCTAACACCGTGTGTCACCCAGCGTGCTGGAGTGATCAGCAAAGAAAGCACAAACACCGATAAAACTGGTGTTCTAGTGTTTACTGTATTCACAGATCACCGAAGAATGCCAACAAGTACATGAGTATATATATGCTTAAACAGAGAACTTGAATCAAGATGACGTGTGACAGTTAGACATCAGGTCATTGTGATCAGGTCATGTTGTTAATTTTATGCCACTTGAGCACTGTGCAATGTTATGATAAAAGGAGAAATGGAATGTTCTAGTCTGGTTTAATTCTGGCTCTAAAAAATGGGTATCAAGGGCGTAGGCTGGGGGTGTGCACAGGGTGCACGTGCACCCCCCCACAGCAAGAGTTGAGTTCCACTGGACAAGAAATTATGTATATTCACAATCTTATATATAAACTTAATGACTATTATTGAAGCGAAAGTCGAAGATAAGTTCCGCATGACTAGAGTCAGGAAGTAAACCGGAAGTTAACGTCTAACGGGCACTGCGCATGTGCACGCCCGAGCTGACCAATCAACAAATATAATCAGTAAGCAATAATAGCTGAACACTGTCAATCAAACAAAGTGCGAGTGTGAGAATAAAGCACAGTTTCTTAGTACCGCCTCCAGCTCCTGCACATGTGTTAGAGCAAAAACATTGACGCACAGAGAATGAATGGCTAAAATAATCATAAGCCATCCAGCCTGGATCTGCAGCCTCATGGTCAGTACTTTTATAAAATTAATAGTATGTTTTTGTGCTGTAAATATGAATTAATATTTGTTTGTGCCTTGGAATAGATAAATAACTTTAGCTCAATTTGTAAATGTATTTAGCAGATGTAGTTTGAAACATATTGGAGAATGGTTTTGGTTGAACTATAATATTTAATTCATCTTCTGAGAGTAATAGATGAATCGTCTTCTGCTGAAAACCTGCGTGTTGTTGGCGTGAGATTCCATGTTGTTTATATCATATGCTGTTATATGCATGCACAATATGTCATGTGGTACTTTGTATCAACTCAGTGACGTCACAGTAACTTTGTGTAGGCGGGCACTTAGCAATGGCGGCTTTCGGGCCGATAACTTATACGACAAGCGCATAAAACAAAATCGCTGTGTGTGCGCAATGGTTTATTTATGATATAAAATTTAAGCCACAATCGCTTCAATAAACTGTACTTAAGCTACTGCCAACTTATTTAGTCAGCATTTCATTTCCCCTTTTAGGCTTTGGCTCCAGTCAACCGAGATGTGCACCCCCACACGGTCAGACCAGCCTATGCTCTTGGGTATACAGGTCTTTTACCATCTCTTCCTCTTTATGTTCCATGAACAACTCAGAATGTTCCAACAACATCAGCACTGAGACACATGGGTGTGGGTGGAAGAGAAGCACTACCTTTCCCACAGTACTCATGATTAGACTTACATGAACCTTATGAACCTTATTATTGAAGTCGGTGCAAACAGTAAAAGATAGAATAAAATGGATACAAACACATTGTTAATGACATTAGCGAGCTGCCTATGATAATGAGAACATAGTAGGTAATCAGTTAGATTCGTAAAAATTTTCATAAAATCCCTTTTATCAAAATTACCAAAAAGTCTTCCCCAGTGTACTATCTTTCCCAGTCTTTTTATACTGAAATCTTAAGTCTGATTTCTGCTTCACCAGTGTATTTAACTAGAAACGAAGCTTGGAGAATTAGTCAGTGGAGTCCTGAAACTGGCCAGTAAAGAAATGAATGAGTAAAGTGTGAAAATTCTCCTCCTCAAATGGGTTCATCACAACACATATGAACCGTAATGAATTCAAGTGTACACAGTGAAATTCTTTGGACATTATTCCTTTTAATTCAAGTTATTTATAACTGGTGTGAAACATTTATGGATCATTCTTTTTAGATACATTATGTGCAGACTAACACATGGCCATCACCCACATGCAAACCTTTCCCTGCTATAAAGTAGGATTGCACACAGTGGTATAGAAAGACTTTTGGCTTCCTGAGTGGCGCAGTTTAATGCCATATCTATTCGTGATCGGGAGTCCAGTGGAGCTCATAGGTTGAGCTCTCACGGTAGGGAAGGAAGGCATACGCTCACTTCCCTGTCACTTATAGCGATTACCAGCCAATGCCGTCTGCAAGCTCATTAATATCAGGCGGATAGCGCTTTCCCTCTGAGTGTGTGAGACCTCCCCTAAATACGAATGTGCCGCAGTTCGAAAACTGGCAGATGGCGAGCATTGAATGTCACATAGGGGGCATGTGCATGGTTTTGCCTGGTTGTTGGTGGTTGTGTGAAAGGGAAGACAATATCTGATGGGGTGGGAATTGGGTACAACTAAATTAGGGAGAAAATGGGGTAAAATAAAAAATAAAATAAAATAAAAAAATTTAAAAAGACCTTGTTCGCTCTTACGATTTCACTTCACTGGGATTAGAGGAAGGTGTTAGCCCTGCAATAAACTGGTGAGCTGGTCCGAGTGTACCCTGTCCTGGCCTAGAGTTGGCTGAGATAGGCTCCAGCAGTTTGGTGAATAAATAAATGAATAGAATGGGGTCAAATCTCAAGTAAATTTTGCTAGGACTGGAGTTACAAAACTTCTTTATTATCTGGCATGTACAGCAGAGAACCCCGACCTCAACTCCACTGCACATCTTTGTGTGCCCTAGGCCTTCTCTGCCAACATCAATGCCTGACCTCACATAAATTCCCTCCGCTGAAAGAGCATACATCCCCACAAACACATTAGAAAATTTAATGAACAGCCAAAATGGGTTGAGTGTATTCAATACACCAAAGTGGTACTAAATCTGGAGTGGAATAAAAAACAAAAACACATGAGTATGATAGTGCAGAGTTCACATCCTTTAGTTATAGAGTGCATGTGATACCCACATTGTGTAACTGACACTTAAGATCCTTATACCCTTTCAAAAGATCACGAATGCTCAAAGTTCATATCAGAAGTTCTCAGAAGCAGTTTGAATGAAAGATAACCCAGGATTTACAAGATGCATGGTTGAGCAAGAATTACTTTCATCTTGAGACAGAAGTATTCGTTTGTCATGGTAGGGAAGGGCCATCATGATAAACATAGAAAGATATGTCAAGGACACTGAAGTATGCAAAGGACACTCAGTCACGGCACCAGCCAGCAAAAGGAATCATCTTCACAAAGAATCTATTCGTGCTTGGTCACAGTTCCCAGTAATGACCTTTGTTCTTGTAATGTAATTTATTTACCATTTCTACGACGAATGCACAGCTCTTGATAAAAATATTTCCACCAGCAGCTAATCCCCCCTCATACTCGCCCAAACATCAGCTTTCCATGTCCAGGAATGATATCACTTCATAACTGTATGGGTGTCACCTGAATTGTGGGTCATGGTTCATGTTGCAGAACCATTTGTCAGGAAGTCTTCTGCAGTCAAAGCCATCTGGAAGCCTTCTCCACTTGAGACAGCTGTCACACTGCACCCAGACTTGATCTGGAATTTTCCTTTACCAAAAAAATGGATAGACAGGGAAGACACAAGCGAAGGTCAAACCAACTTCAGAAAACAAGGCTCACTTGAGATCGCTACACTGACAGACTGCTGACCTGCGCAGGGTGTAAACCACCTTTCACCCTATATTAGTTTTATGTAACTCGAAATTTGCTGAAACTTTTAATTCTATAGGGTCGTGGGGAGGGTGGCACCTATCTCAGCTGACACTGAATGAAGGCAGTGTACACCCTGAACAGCTAGCCAGACCATCACAGGGCTAACACACATGCAGAACCATTCACACTCACTACCTAGGGGCAATCTGGAACAGTTGATTCACCTAATATGTATGTCTTTGGAGTGTGGGAGGAAACTGGAGTACCCAGAGGAAACTCACACAAGCACAGGGAAAACATACAAACTCCAAACAGAGTCTCACGCTTGCTCGAACCCAAGTTCTTGCTGGGAGGCAGAAGTGTCTTACCACTCCTATGGACAAATTTCTGTAAATACTAAATTATTATGTGGTACTGTGATGTGGTGATTCATCAACTGAGAAGTAAATAAGCCCGATAACAAACTAATCTTATGTTAACACGGCGGTTCGAGTAATGGCGACTACCTCTGCTGACCCACTATATTTAGGCTCACCCAATTGTCCAGCTTGCTTAAAGAGTCCTACCAGCACCACATCTCCCACCTGAAACGGGTGAGTAGGCACTAGAGGTGGTAACGGTGTGGCCCATTTACATCCGTCCTCAACTCAAACAATTTATTGAATAGGGTAACAGAGTATTCGTCCATATGTATTGGCAAATCAGATGTTCCCAGAGCTGACTTACCTTTTCTCCACGGCAGAGGGAAAGGACGACCAAAAACGAGCTCATATGTTGAATGTCCACCTAAGTGCAGAAAATTCTAGTATCCTATCCAGATGGAGGAACATCAGATATAGTTGTTGTTGAGGGGACCGAAAGGGATTTTGTACTAATATAACTAATAACTTATTCTAGAATAGATCAGCTAATGAAATTAACAATGCATCCATTTTATTCGACTTTTTATACTGATTATTTTAATCTTAAGGTCTGATAAGTATCTATAATAATCAGTACTAAGGGAAGAGAGTTCGTCCCATGTCTGTGTCTCTGTACTGATGTTCTGGAACATTTCTAAGTTGTTTATGGTACATGAAAGAGGAAGGGATACTAAAAGACCCTTATAACTTTTTTTTTTAGAGCGAGAAATAAATCAGACTATAACATTCCATTTCTCCTTTTTATCAAAATATTGCTCAGCCCAATGGGCATATAATTAACAACATGACCAGGTCACGATGACCTGATGTCTGCCAGCTATACATCGTCTTATTTCTGTTCTCGGTTGAAGTGTATATACAGGGATTCCTCACTTTTCGTGGTTAATTGGGACCCAGAAGTCCTCCGCAACCGCCGAATTCCGTGAAGTAGGATCGACCCCCCGCTGACTGACGTACACTACTTCTTCTTTTCCTTTTGGCTGCTCCATTCAGGGCTCGCCACAGCGAATCATCTGTCTCCATTTCACCCTATCCTGTGCATCTTCTTCTCTTACACCAATGACCTTCATGTCTTCCTTCACCACATCCATAAATCTTCTTCACCGTCTTGTACACTTTTCCTTTCATTCTTGCTGATACCTTCCTGTCACACCATCACACCAGACACTTTTCTCCAGCCATTCCAACCTGCCTGCACACGCCTCTTCACCTCTTTTCCACACTCTCCATTGCTCTGGATTGTTGAGCCTAAGTACTTAAAATCCTCCACCTTCTTTATCTCTGCTCCCTTTAACCTCACCGTTCCTCTTGGGTTCTTATCGTTCACACACATGTATTCTGTCTTACATTATTATAGGGCATACCTCCTCCTCTCTAGATTTTCCTGCACTTGTTCTCTGCTCTCACTAAAGATCACAATGTCATCTGCAAACATCATAGTCCATGGGGATTCTTGTCTAACCTTGTCTGTCAGCCTGTTCATCACCATAGCAAACAAAAGGGGGCTCAGAATTGACCCTTGATGCAGTCCCACCTCCACTTTGAACTCTTCTGTCATGCCGACAGCACATCTCACCACCGTCTTAAATCTTTCATACTAGTCCTGCACCACTCTAACATGCTTCTCTGCCACTCCAGACTTCCTCATGCAATACCACAGTTCCTATCATATGCTTTCTCCAGATCCACAAAGGCACAATGCAGCTCTGTCTGACCTTCTCTGTACCTCTCTATTAACATCCTCAAGGTAAACACTGCATCTGTGGTGCTCCTTCTTGGCCCAAAGCCAAACTGTTGTTCACAGATGCTGACCTCTGCCCTTATCTAGCTTCCACGATAACATTGAACTGCACCTTCCCTTCTTCTACCTTCATGGTTGAAGTGCCCTTGAGCAAGGCGCCTAACCTCCAACTGCTCTCTGGGTGAACTAATGTGTGTCAGCCCACTGCTCCAAGTGTGTGTGCTCACATTTTGTGTGTGTGTGTGTGTGTGTGTGTGTGTGTGTGTGTGTGTGTTTCACTGGGTGAAATCATCTGTAACTGTAATACAGGACAATAATCCTGCAATGCATGTGCACAGCTGCCTCAGCCTTGAACTCGCGTACGCACGTGTAACTGAACTGAACCAATCAACACAAACATAAACAAAAGCACATGGCCAGGAACGTGTTAAATTTATGAAGTTAGTGAGCTGGAGAATCGTTTAAAAAATACTCGTCATCAATTTCTGATAGGTCCATATCTGGCTCATTGCTCCATTCATCGGTTGTTGGATATTTACCAAGAGAACACAGCAAAATATTTTCCTGTTTTTTAAAGCACGGCGGAACAATCAAATGTGTTGTTACTGATGAACATTCTAGACATTCCCAGTGGCAGGGGGTCTTGAAACTCATATTTACAGGCAGTGAAAGCCTCGTTTTTCGGTTACAGAGACTGATCGAATAAAATTGGTCGGTTTGATCTATGATTTTGCTCCCAGTACACATGGGCGGTTATTAGACGTAAGATCAAAAACATTGGGAGGGGCACTTATTGGAGCAGGCCGCTTATTACGTTGAATACAGTAAATACACACACATACAGATGCGGACCTCACATAAAAATGTAAATAGTTTTGATGGGGAGGTTTCTGGTTGCTGGTTGTTTTTGTCTGTTGGGGTTTTTTTTTTTTTTGCATAATTGGCTTTGTTTGCGGCATTTTCTTTAACTTTTTCCCCTATTCTTCCTTAATTTCTTTATTTTTTAATTCGGTTAATTTTTTTTTTAAACCGCGATGAATTGAAGCACGAAATAGCGAGGGATCCCTGTATACCCATGAATTTGTTGACCTTCTTCGGTGATCCGTCAATAAAGACTGGAACACCATCTCTCTTGGTGTCTGTGCTTTCTTTGCTGATCACTCCAGAGCGCTCTGGGTGATACAAGGGAAACTGATCTGTGAGACAGCTACTTGGTACAACTAGGGCCGAACAAAGTTCTATCCTAACATATTAGAACTCTAATTCATTTATAGCTATATAGGGTGTTTCTGTGTGGAGTTTGCATGTTGCATGTTTTCCTCATACTTGTGTGGAATTCTTCCGGGCACTCGAGTTTCCTTGCACAGACATGATTAGGCTAATTGCCCCTAGGTGTGGAAGTGAGTCTGAATGGTTGTGTGTGGTGGTGGCCCTGCAATGGCTTGGTGAGCTGTTCAGGGTGTCCTATGCCCAGTGTTGGATGAGAGAGGCTCCAACTTTCCCACGATCCTAATAGTAGAATGAAGCGGTCTGGCAAATAAGTAAGTGAGCAATTTAAACCAGGAGTTGCAAAGACCTGGTGTCGTTGCAGGTTTTCATTCCGGCCAAGTAGGAGCTGTTGATTTGACTTTTTTGTTAGCAAAACTGGTTTGGAACCTAAACGTCACGGAGTCGATTCCTGAACTTCCAGAAAAAAAAAGGTGTGGTGGTTGGGGGGGGGGGGGGTTTTGAACTGCACCTTCCCTTCCTCTACCTTCATGGTTGAAGTGCCCTTGAGCAAGGCGCCTAACCTCTAACTGCTCTCTGGGTGAACTAATGTGTGTCAGCCCACTGCTCCAAGTGTGTGTGCTCACATTTTGTGTGTGTGTGTGTGTGTGTGTGTGTCCCACTGAGTGAAATCATCTGTAACCGTAATACAGTACAATAATCCTGCAACACACATGCTCGTGCACAGCTGCCTAGGCTTTGAAATCACGCACGCACGTGTAACTGAACGTGTTGTTCAGGTAGAAGGATCTTTTGAAGCTATTCGGGGGAAAAAAAATCATCTCAGTTTCAAATTTTCTTTTCAGACAAAATAGCTACTCATAAACACAGAGGGTTATCCTTGAGCTCGGTAAGTACCCCGTCTGAGCATCATCCCACTCCAGACGCATTGTGTGTGTGTGTGTGTGTGTGTGTGTGTGTGTGTGTGTGTGTGTCTGTGCGCGTGCACAAATTTGGATGGCTTCAGTGCAGAAGCAATAATTTCCCTTGTAGGATTAATACAGTATATTTAAAAAAACACTCCTGCATTAAACTGTGAAACAAAAGGTTTAACAAATACTCATAAAAATAGCGCCAAAAATTTACATTAATCACAGTACACTGCCTTGAACCAAGTATTTATCTAAGAAAGTAGCCAAAGCTGTCCAAAAATGTGACACACTACAATTGCAATCTAAACTGAATTTCCACACTTACATTGTATCCTCTATTGGGATTGTGCATTTTGGATCCTCTTTCTTGCGTTTGTAGTGTATCTCATTCCAGTACTCTTCCAGCTTGATGCTGAGGTTATGCATGGTTTTCCTGTAATTGTAAATTGTAAGGTCTCACATCCTAGTCATGTAATTAACCTTAGAATAAATAGAAACTACAGTTTTCCCATTACTATGCTTTGAAAATCGAGCATATTGGTGTTAGGACCTGTATTTATCTGTGTCATCAAAGTCTTGTTTGTTGTGAGTTGGCTGAAGGAAATTACATTCAATCACGCCAATGACTCCAACACCTTTTCTCTCTACCTGTTCAGGAAAAGTTGTCATGAAAAGGTTAATGTACTCTACACAATAAATATATTTATTAATAAGAGCAGCAACGGTTATGTTTTGGAGTCAGAAATTCTTTACCTTGCGTTGGCAGCTCACTCTCTCATAGGCCTTTATGAGTCTGTTTTTGTGGTACATCATGATGCCATAATGCTCCTTGCTTTTGGTGTTGAACCCAAATGTGATCCGAATGCGCTTGGTCTGTGAATTGTGTCAAGAATCTCTATAGATACACTAAGTTCCACAGGATGGATAAGATCTTTTGGCTATGAATGGCTGTGGCAACACTGAAATTTAAGCGGCAAACTAATAGATCTTAGTTGTTGCAACCAACCAGGGTCCCTGAGATATCTCACGCTTGCATCACAAGTTCAAAACCAGGTTGATGATACAGCCATTCACATCAGGAAGTCCATGGAAGCTCTCAAAGGGTGGGAGGGTTGGAATACATTCACCTCATTGTCACTCAAACCGATCCACCTGCCAATCACAAGCATTTGCACAAGAGGTGGATAGCCCTTTCCATTATGTGTATGCACAAGCAGTTCAAAAAGGTCCTGGTGGCAGAATCAGAGTCACAGAGGGGGCACCTGCTTGCTGATGCCCCCCGACCCTGTTGCTTGTGGTCTTGTTATAGGAAGGCAATACTTGATCAGTATGAAATGGCTATGACTAAATTAGAGGGGTAATAAATAATAATAAAAAAGCACTCAAGAAATTTGGTCAATGTAAGAATATTTGTATTATTTTGTGTCATGTAGTGTATAAGTCTTCTTCTTTTACTTTCGGCTGTTCCCTTCAGGGGTCGCCACAGCGAATCATCTGCCTCCATCTCACCCTATCCTCTGCATCTTCTTCTCTTACACCAACAACCTTCATGTCCTCCTTCACCACATCCATAAATCTTCTCTTGGTCTTACTCTAGACCTTCTGCCTGGTAGTTCCAACCTCAGCATCCTACTACCAATATACTCACTATCCCTCCTCTATACATGTCCAAACCATCTCAATCTAGCCTCTCTGATGTTCTTGTTAATGCATTAGTCCTCTGTAAATTTCCATTATGCGCAAAGTTTCTTTTTCTAACATTTACCACCTGTGGAAGGAACATTGTGTTCTTTCTGTATAAAACTTGATGGAACTTTCTTATCAGAAACCACATACTTTATCCAGTGTGTGAGCAGACTTAACGTTATGATGTGCTAAGCAACCCAGGTTGAGAAACCACTCCTTATCTGTATTTACTGTCTTGCTGCCCGACTGAAGCATAAACTCCCTTTTAGCAAATGCACTTCAGTGATTTGTGAATAAAGAACAAGAAACCACGTGGGTTTCTGTCCTTTCTTCACACTCGCTCCAGAAGTCTGGGTGACAAGGAGGGTTCTAACCATGGGACAAAAGGGCGTCTTCCCGTACTCGAGAATGGAGAGTTTCTCAGTTCTTTCAGTCAAGTACAATGACATTTACAGCATTTGGCAGACACTAAGCAAGTAAGAGTTAAGGGCCTTTCTCAAGGGCCCAAAAGTGGCAGCATGGTGATACCAGACCTTTAGATCACAAATCCTGAGCCTTAACCGCCGAACCACTACTGCCCAATCAGGATTAAATCAGGGAGAACTCAAGATTGTGATCATATTCTAAAGGATACTAGGAATGAAGGTCTGTAGTTGTCATTGGCAATGTAAGCAAGATTCTTGGAGATGAGCTGGGTTTTCACTCTTTGTCCTCGAATGATGATTTGCATACGTGGCTTCAGATACAGAATGCTAGAGTATGCCTGCAAAAGCAAGTGCAACGAAAAAGCTCACGGTTTTTTGGGGGGAAAAAATAGCCTCAAATATTATTGTAAAAAAACCCAAATCTATTCTCTCATGGTGCCAGTGGTGGCATGTGAACTTACTCTTAATGAATAGTCACTCTCGGGTGTCATGGCATGACACTCACGGTTTTTCTCAACCAAATTTGCTCGGATCTGAATATCATATTTATCTGCATCAAAATTGAATTCTGTCTCTCCATTTGTAATTCTGGAAAAATAATGAATTTAAGGAATTCAAGCAAAAAAAAACAACAACAACATTATCATCTTTAATACGCATGGCTCTTGACATCTGATGTTATTTTATAAAAGTACCTTATCCAAAGATGTAAATTTAACTTAGCTACATACATAGGCCACCTAACAAACCCAAATTTATACCACTCTCACTATACACCATCCCATATTTTAATATTAGATTGCTCAACTTATAAATTGATCAATTTTAGCATTAGCAAGCGAGTTGCTTTTTTAATGTTTGCTATCTAGCTTTGTATGGGCCTACTAATTTATCTGTCCCACCATCAGCCCACTACATACTACACTTTGACATTCATGTCACGTGTTCCCTGGTACACCTCAGTCCTATTTACTATGCACTCTATTTAAGAAATTTGTTTGCCATGATCTGATTGTGAAGTATTGTTTCTGTGTTTATCGCAACCCATACTGAGAATCTTATCTAATGCCCAAGGTCCACTGTATGACCAGTCTTGATGTTCTCAATCTTTGGAATTATTCACCATATGAAATAAGGTCTTCTCCAATAGTAAATTATTTTCAATTTATATTTTCAATATACTTTTACAATTACAGAGATCCCTCGCTACTTCGCGCTTCAATTCATGCGGCTTCAGTGTATGGCATTTTTTTTAAAAATAAATAAACATTCATTGAATTAAAAAATAAGGGAATTAAGGAAGAACAGGGGAAAAAGTTAGGTAAAATGCCACAAAAAACAGGGCTAATTATGAAAAAAAACCTAAACAAACAAATAAAAACCCCAAAATCTCCCATCAAAACGGGATACATTGTTGCAGCTGTGTGTGTGTGTGTGTATGTATGTGTGTCATCTTCTTCTCATGCAATACCATCTGTATGTGTGTGTATTTATATTTTATTTACAGACGCTCCCCGACTTACGTTCATCCGTTTTACGTTTTTTCGATTTTACGGGTTTAAAAAAATTTTTTTTTTTTAATTGTCAAATTTTGAGTAGAGTGCTCTCTGTCGTAAGAGACGTACCTACGTAGTACGCTGACGTAATGACGCAATGATTTAATAAAGCTGTGTCCATTGTTTACAAACAACAGACTGAACATGCCCTCCTTCTTCCCCAGTTCACCATGTGTTGTTACCTTTGTGTTAAGAAGTTGTCTCTGTGACCTTTGTGTTTACACTGATTTGCAGACTTTTGTAACCCTAAGCAAATATGGTTGGTCAGAAGCGTAAGCCTACTAGCATGAGTGCAAGTTTTCCGACATATGCCAGAATTTCCGGTTTTCCCAAGACTGAATTAACTATCTGCTCGGATCCGCGCAATCTACCATGCATACTCAGTTAAGCAAAGAGAGTTGTAAAATAAATGAAAACCCGAATCCAGAAAAGAAAGAGAACTCTCCGCTGTGCTGGTGATTCACATCGGTGCAGGCTGAGTACTAAACAAGTATTCAACGGCGTCCTCGCTCACTTGAAAGACCGGAAGTCCGGATAACCCGGGGTTTGTCTCAAGCACAAGCAAGTGAACTACTTTCGGCTTCATGTAAAGTGACCATCCATCGACCATCGGAACCATTTAATTGTTATTATAGATATATGTATATAACATGTATGTACATGTATATAATTGTTATTATATATATCAGCATTTATAGCATTGAATATGTATTTATTGATATTATATTTGATATTATATACACATATACATGTACATATACGTCAGTCGCGGGTGGGGTAATCCTACTTTGCATAATTCGATGGTCGCTTGGGGATCTCGGTCCCAATTAACTATATACTATATATATTTGATTAAAATTTATCTATTTGAAATTATTTTGCTTGAATTTAATTTATTTGAAATTAATGTTGATATCATTTGATATATTTGATATTATTTTACAATGTTATGTTTATAATAATTGATTTAGGGGTGTTTTATGAGATACGGGAATGGTATATATGGATGTATAGTACAGTATGAAACGTACATCACTGGAACATACAGAAACAACTTACTTTTTTTTTTTTCACCTTACATTCGGCCATCCGGAACCGAACTAAAACGTAAATTGGGGAGGATCTGTATATCTTATGTTATTTTTTAATGTATAATTGTTATTATAAGCATTTATAGCATTTAATATGTATTTATTGATATTATATACACATATACATGTACGTATACATCAGTCGGGGGGAGTGGGGTGATCCTACTTCGCAGATTTCAATGATTGCATCGGGATCTCGGTCCCAATTAACTGCAGAAAGTGAGGGATCCCTGTATATACTTCTCAGTGTTAATTCTCTGAAGATTTTTAAGAATCTTGGAATTAGTTTCATCTTCCCTTTTTTAATTTCAAATTTTAAATTTAATTTTCTTCTCCCCTTTGTCTTATACAGTATATGATTTGCCTTAATTAGATTTGATTTAATTAATTAATTACAAGTGTCGTAAGTACAAGTGTCTACTTGGTCAAGATGGCGCCGGGTGACCTGCAGCCAGTTACAGGAGCTCTTCAGTTTATTTTTCTTTTTTTTCTCTTTTCTATTGTATATAGGCGTGTTTCTTTATCTTTTTTCAAATTTTCTTTTTCTTTCTTCAATCCTGCATCTGGAAAACATACTTTCATGATGCTTTTGTTCTTCTGTGCACTTTTATTTTCACTTTTGGATCGGCGTCAGGAAACTCATTCACCGACGGCTCTGAGCAACGCAGGTCTTACACACGTGAGACCCTCCTCGCCTGGCGCCCCCGCCCTCCTTCACGCGGAAAAGCCCGTTGTTCCTTTGGAAATACGGAGGAAAAGGAGAGGCTGCAGAGGGGGACGAAAGACGCGGAGGACATGTGTTCCCTCTGTCATCATGGGAAATGTCCGCGCGATCGCCAACAAGACGGAGGAGCTGGCGGCGCTGACCCGGCAGCAGAGGCAGTACCGGGACTGCAGCCTCATGTGTTTCTCGGAGACGTGGCTGAATGAACTCACACGGGACTCTGTGGTTTCTCATAACGGGTTCACACTCGCGCGTGCAGAACGGAGTGTAACGGAGAGGGGTAAGAAGAAAGGAGGGGGCGTGGCGGTCTATGTGAATGAGCGATGGTGCCAGCCGGCAAACGTGCACGTGAAGGAGCAGCGGTGCACGCGGGACCTAGAGCTGCTCGCGCTAAGCGCGCGGCCATACTATCTACCGACGGAGTTTTCACACGTGATTGTGTTTTGCGTGCACATTCCGCCCTCGGCTGATGCGGCGACGCGTGTGGCGTCTACACAGCGCCGTTAATCAGACACAGACTCGTCAGCCCCGCGCCATGATTCTGATCAGCGGGGACTTTAACCACGCCCCTCTCTCCGCCTCTCTTCCGACGTTCACGCAATACGTGAAGTGCGCCACAAGAGACAATAAAACACTGGACTTACTGTATGCAAATGTGAAGGACGCTTACAGCTCCTCCCCCCTCCCCCCACTGGGACGCTCAGACCACAACCTGGTCTACCTGCTCCCCCAATACACACCCAGGGTGCGAAAGGAACCTGCACAGAAGAGGTCTGTGAAAGTGTGGACCGAGGAGACCAACGAGAGGCTTAGGGACTGTTTCCAGACCACAGACTGGAGCATGCTCTGTAACTCCTTTGGTGATGACATCGACGGCCTCACACACTGTATCACCGACTACATGAACTTCTGCGTGGACAGCACCGTGCCAACAAGGAGAGTACGGTGCTTCTCCAACAACCACCCATGGGTCACCCCTGAGCTCAAAGTCCTCCTGAACCAGAAAAAGAGGGCTTTCATCTCGGGGGACAGAGAGGAGCAGAAGAAGGTCCAGCGTGAGCTCCAGTGGAGGATCAGGAGGGCAAAGAAGGACTATGGGAAAAAGATGGAGGAGAAGCTGGCTCAGAACAACGTGCGGGACGTCTGGAGAGGACTAAAGACCATGTCTGGATTTGGGCAGAGTGTCAGAGGGACAGCTGATGGTGACCAGCGCTGGGCGGATGAACTAAACTGTTACTTCAACAGGTTTGATTCTCCCCCTCCCCTCTGCACCCCTCCCGTTCCCCTCCCCTCTTCACACGTCTCCAGACCAGCTGACACCTCCCCTCTGCAGCCCACCCCAGCCCCCTCTCCCTCACATCAGACCAGGTGAGGAGACAGCTGAGGCGACTAAATCAGAGGAAATCTGAAGGACCTGATGGCATCAGTCCCAGGCTGCTGAGGACCTGCGCAGACCAGCTCTGTGTGGTACTATGCTACCTGTACAACCTGAGCCTCAGCCTGGAGAAGGTTCCAGTCCTCTGGAAGACCTCCTGTGTGGTTCCGGTTCCCAAAACAGCACAAGCGAAGGAACCAGCCCACTACAGACCTGTCGCCCTGACCTCCCACCTCATTAAGATCATGGAAAGGCTCCTCCTTGAACACCTCCGCTCTATGGTGAGCCCCCCCCTAGACCCGCTGCAGTTTGCCTACAGGCCCAACATCGGAGTAGAAGACGCCGTCATCTACCTTCTGCAGCGGGCACTCACCCACCTGGAGATCGCCGGCAGCGCTGTGAGGGTCATGTTCTTTGACTTCTCCAGCGCCTTCAACACCATCAGGCCAGCGCGCCTGCGGGGGAAGCTGGAGGACGTGGGAGTGGACGGGCATCTTGCTGCCTGGATTATTGACTACCTTACTAACCGTCCACAGTACGTGCGGCTGCGCAACTGTAAGTCAAAGGTGGTAGTCTGTAGCACGGGGGCACCGCAGGGCACCGTCCTCTCACCCTTCCTTTTTAACATCTATACCTCGGACTTCATATATAACACAAACAGCTGCCACCTCCAGAAGTTCTCGGACGACTCCGCCATCGTGGGCCGTGTGTCAGAGGGGAACGAGCTGGAGTACCGGTCGGTCATCGTCGACTTCGTGGACTGGTGTGAGCGCAACCACCTGTGCTTGAACACTAGGAAGACGAAGGAGATGGTGGTCGACTTCAGGAGAAGCACTCAAACACACACACACACACATTTACTAGTGAACATCCAGGGACAGGACATTGAGACAGTGGACAGTTTCAAGTACCTGGGTGTTCACCTTAACAATAAACTGGACTGGTCCCACAACACCAACGCCCTGTACAAGAAGGGCCAGAGTCGCCTCCACCTTCTGAGGAGACTCAGGTCCTTCGGCATATGCAGACCTCTGCTCAGGACATTTTATGACTCTGTGGTAGCCTCTGCAATCCTCTACGCTGCCATCTGCTGGGCCCCGGGCAGCACAGAGCGGGACAGAAAGAGACTGAACAAGCTGGTCAGGAGGGCCAGCTCTGTCCTCGGCTGCCCACTGGACTCTGTGGAGGAGGTGAGTGAGAGGAGGATGGTAGCAAAGCTCACATCCATCCTGTCCAACAGCTCTCACCCACTGCACCAGACTGTCGAGGAGCTAAGCAGCTCCTTCAGTGTACGACTGAGGCATCCTCAGTGCAGGAAGGAGCGCTACCGCAGGTCGTTCATTCCCACCGCTATCAGACTGTACAACGCCACTTTGTAACTGTCTGTGAAAATACCGGTTATGTGCAATAACAACCCAGCACTTTAATCAACCACATCTACCCCACTGACTGTCAACCATATCAACCCATCTACTCTGCACTCAGATACATTACACTTTAATATAGGCCAATCTATAAAGTTGCTCCATTCTTTTCTTTTATTGTTTAGTAATTTATACTATTTATGTATCTATTTATTTATTTACTTATATATGTATGTGTGTATGTTCGTACTTGTATCTATTTTTGCACCCCCTACTGATAGTACCTCAAGAGCCTGTAACAGTGAATTTCTCCATTGTGAGATTAATAAAGCTGTATCTTATCTTATCTTATCTTATCTACCCCACTGACTGTGAACCATATCAACCCATCTACTCTGCCCTCAGATACATTACACTTTAATATAGGCCAATCTATAAAGTTGCTCCATTCTTTTCTTTTCTTTATTGTTTAGTAATTTATACTATTTATGTATCTATTTATTTATTTACTTATATAATATATGTATGTGTGTATGTTTGTACTTGTATCTATTTTTGCACCCCCTACTGATAGTACCTCAAGAGCCTGTAACAGTGAATTTCTCCATTGTGAGATTAATAAAGCTGTATCTTATCTTATCTTATCTTATCTTACTGTGCATCCTTGTCATGTACTTTCAAGCACACTGAATCTATGCCTGTTATATGAAATGTGCTATAAAAATAAACCTGACTTGTTTGTTCGAAACTTTTAAATAAAGGCATGAACTTTTTTATCTGCAAGTGCATCCTTTTGCTCTAAAGAATTGCTCCTGATGTGACATTTTCACATGAGCATTTTGAGTTAATATATGTAATAAATTCTATGCTAAAATAAATGTTATATCTTGTTTATATTTATAAGTCTAGATTACTAGTCGACCTCAAAGAAACACTCAGTGGTTTACATCTGACATTGGTGGCTTTATATGTAATACATTCCTTATTGCCATAAAAAACACACTATTCTGCTGATCTTCCAAAAGACTCTTCTTTTAGTACCCAGACAGCAACATCAGCACCCGAACTACACCCACAACCCTCCATGTTTACTTCACAAAGGTAGGAAACACTCAACTGGAAAACATATATTAAACAAACCACAGGCTCACTTGCGCAGATTCCAGATCAGGATGCGTGTGCCGGTGGGTCCGGCAGTGCTGATGGCACGCAGTTCTGTGAACAACTCCTTCTCTGTATTAAACAATGAATGTCTCAGGATTGCGTCTAGACTGGCTGCATCTTCAGGTCTGGATAACAGTCAAGGGTTATATTTACATTTAATTTAATTATGGTTGCCAATTTGGTCACGTCATATAAAACAAGGAAGTGTGAGGACCAACCAGCAACTGTAACACTTCTCAGTTTTAAAAATATGAAAGCACAGGACCAGGCTTGCAGAATTCATAGTAAGCACAGAACATGCTCACACACACAAAACACACAACTCTGTGCTCTTCAGTTCACACTCTTTCTTTCTCACACAGGTGAAACTTATCATAAGTTTCGTGCCAGTTCAACTTGCTTCCTGTTGGTCGACCATTGACGCCCACCTACACCCCTGCTGCCACACGTACCCTCTGTGTGTGGGGGTGGGGGGCTAACACATAATAGAAAGCTAAACATAATTTACAGTCACAAATACAAAGTACCAATTCTGTACACATGTCTTACACGTGACTTCCATTTAACAAGTAGCACTTTTGGCGAAACAAGCACTTTATCTCGTTCAGGTGAACTGCACAATGGTAAATAAACTTCTTTTACAAACTGCTCAGATTTTTAGTCCTGTAATAATAAAGTACATTAATTTACTTCAACTTACTAAATCCAATTTGCAATATCTTTATACAAGAGATTCTAAATTCATACTTGTTTCAATTTTCCAGGTATTGAAATTAGCCCCACCTCCTTCCACAGCAGAGCTGCTTGACTTAATGTTTTAAATGTCGCTGCATGTTAAATCAACCATGAGCAGTTAATGGCTACAAAAAAACTGCGTCATGATGCTTTAGTTCGTGTGTCTCATGATGTTCATGCAGTTAATGAAATTACCGGTAGATGAAGGATACAAGTTTTGTCCATCTCGTCTGAAGGTAAGAATCGGAACCATGATTTGCTGAGCTTTTATGGCCTGTAGATAGGACTGCGAAAGCAGGCCTACGCTCATTGTGTCTCTGGTCTTAGTGAAAACGATGGCATCCTTTCCCAGACGCATGGAACCTGATTTAAACCCATTGCCATAGACGCCAACTGGAACATGGTCTCTCACAGCTTTCTTGTCACTGTAACCAAAACTGAAAGAATATTGGATTGAAGAAGGATGAATGTGAAATGATTTAAGTCCTGATTTGTTATTTAAATATTGTGTAAGCGTGCCATTTTTATTTGTTATTTTGGTCAAATCAAGGAATGATTCTATGCAACACCAATGAGTCTTTAGTATATACTACATGAGAATACCGTGATCTGATATCGCGATCATGGGAAAATAACATTTATCCATCAAAGGAAAGTCTACGTGTTATACCAGTGTAGTATATGCTATATTGGAATATCACATTCTGATTGATACACTATTTCTGGAGTGGAAAACATTATATTCAGAGTGAACAATGCTTGAATCAAAATGATGGACACTCACAGCTTATCAAGATGGAGCTCATGGAGCAGAAGGCATCATCACACTTTAAAATGCAAATCCATAATAATCTCTCACTCAATCACTGATTTTCCAGACTGCTTACTCCCATCAGGGTTGCAGGGAGGCCGACATCTACCTTAGCCGACACTGGGCAAAGACAGACTACACCCTAAACAGCTCTCCAGACCATCACAGGTGAACATACAAAAACAATCACACTTACATCCACTAGTATAGGAAATCTGGAACAGCTTATTAGCCCAATGTGCATATCTTTGGACTGTGCAAGGAAAGTACCCGGATGAGACCAGCACAAGGAGCTAAATGTGTTAACAACTGCCCCACTATGCCTCTCATATAAATTTCATTTTCATTTTTTTGGGGTTTCCATCTAGTACACACTAAAAAGTCTTTGCAGATCATGGTTTACTTTAGTTTGAGAGTAGTATGTACTAAACTCTGAATGTGTAGGCTATGATGCCGTTATCTACACAGCACTTCTCTTAGCTCGAAGCACGAAGCCTGAAGTTCCAATTTGGAGAATGTTCAGTGATATCCACCTCACCTATGGTATATAAATGTAAAGTATCCCGACATAGTAAGCTAATCAGATCCTATTGGTCCTGTGTAGTATGAACCAATACAGTATACAATATCTACGCTAAGGTAAATAAATGCTTCAACTCTTTAAATTAATATATAGGGATCCCTCACTTTCCGCGGTTAATTGGGACTGAGACCCCCCCCCTCGCGACCACCGAGTTCCGCGAAGTAGGATCAACCCCCCCCGACTGACGTCTATGTACATGTATGTGTGTATATAATATTAATAAATACATATTCAATACTATAAATGCTTATAATAACAATTAATCATTCAAAAATTATGCATAAGATGTAAATAAAATGTAAATACCCACACATACAGACCCACGCACACAGATGCGTGTGCACACACGCAGATGCACACTTCACAAAAATGTAAGTAGTTTTGACGGGAGGTTTTGGGTTGTTTTTTTGTTTTGTGTTTGTTTAGGTTTTTTTTTTGCATAATTGGCCTTGTTTTTGTGGCATTTCCCTTAACTTCCCCCTATTCTTCCTTAATTTCCTTATTTTTTAATTCGGTGAATATTTAAAAAAAAACAAAAAAAAAAACATGATGCACTGAAGCCGCATGAATTGAAAAGATCCCTGCATTGTTTTGGTTTGTTTTCTAATGTTTCAATGTACTATATACGAAAACAATTATCCCCACCAGTAAATAATTATTATATACACCCACCATCTGCTGTAGTAATAACACCTGAACACCAACTCATTAAAAAACAATTAAGCCATGGTCAGAGACACTGAGCGAATCATTTTCTCCATCCTGATATTAGATGAGGACAAGAACTAAAGATCTTGACCTCCATCTGCATCCGTGCTGCTGATTAAGAAAACTTGAATTTTCCAAGTGAAGTGAATAGTAAAGTGTATACTGGAACTCTGGCTTTTTAAACAGTACATTCTGAACATCACTGTCCTGCCATGACTGCTGTGTAGTTGTAAATGGCTTCAATTGGGGTATTTCCTGTTACCTGAGCATCTTATGCAGTTTGGCTCTGGTCATTCCTGCTCCATTATCCATGAATGAGAGGCAGTCTAGGTTTTTGATGCATGTCCAATCTATCCAGAATTGCTTGGCATGCACATCTGGGTCATAAGCATTATCTGTAACATAACAGTACATGATGGAGATTGAAGCTGAAGAAGGTAATCATGAAATTCTGAGATCTAAAGAGAAATAAATTTGTGTCATAGGTTTCAAACGAACATATCCTTAAAGGCACCCATTCACTTACTGGGTATATTAAATAAACATAAAACACAGTGTTATCTCTTAAAAATAAATGGAGTCGGCTACAGTGCCTTTCTGACACCATTTGGTTCCTCCTGGATAAGAGTATCAAAGACCCCTGCACCGGATGTGATGATATTGGTCCACTTTGCCATCTTTTTTTAATCTAATCTTGAACTTGAATGTCTTCTTTTATTTTGTAACACATGATCCCTGACTTTTTCCACTTTCTATGAACCCATTCATAAGATCATTCCACTAGTCATGCAGTCTTATTATAGAACCAAAAACAAGATATAGAACCAGTGAATAAGTGATACTAAGCCCACGAGCTGGGGCGATTTCACCAGAAAACCTTTGAATTCAGTTAAAATTAATTGATAATTGAAAATGAAACACTGACTGTTCATTAGTGATGGGCACCTATCAGTAGCTTGCTGTTACATTGGTCATGAATCTGTGTAAAGAGGGATTATCAACTCACCAATCAGCTCAGCGATAGCACTAAAGGGCCAGGTATGGCTGGTTGAGTTTGTATGAAGAAATTTTGGATTGAGCTGTAGAAAGTAAACATAAGGGCATGTTGTATTATCACCTTTATGGGTCGTTTGAAAAAAGTTATTGACAGTACACCCATCTGTCTGTCTGTCTGTCTGTCTGTCTGTCCGTCCATTTACCCATCTATCTATCTATCTATCTATCTATCCATCCATCAACCGACCTATCTGTTCGTCTATTTATCCATCCATCCATTCAACCATCTATCTATCAATCTATCTATCTATCTATCCATCCATCCATCCATCCATCAACCGACCTATCTATCTATCTGTTCGTCTATTTATCCATCCATCCATCCAACCATATATCTATCTATCTATCCATCCATCCATCCATCCATCAACCGACCTATCTATCTATCTATCTGTTCATCTATTTATCCATCCATCCATCCAACCATCTATCTATCTATCTATCTATCTATCTATCGATCGATCGATCTAGCTATCTATCTATCCATCCATCCATCAACCGACCTATCTCTCCATCTATCTATCTATCGATCAATCTATCGGTCTATCTATCTCTGTTCGTCTATTTATCCATCCATCCATCCAACCATATATCTATCTATCTATCTATCTATCAGTTAATCCATCTATCTATCTATCTATCTATCTATCTATCTATATCTATCTATCTGTCTATCTATCTATCTATCTATCTATCCTGCCATCCATCCAGGTCTCTCTCTCTCTCTCTCTCTCTTTCTACCCAGATATCAGAAACCTTGAGAGAAATAATATACAAAACAAAATGATTATTTCAAACATTTTAAATCAGGAACAATAAAATGTTCCTCTTTTTATTTCAGTAAGTCCAGTGTTAGAATGATAAATAGGGCGGTGGTGGTATAGGGTGCTGGATCCCTGATCCTAAGGTTGGGGGTTCGAGTCCCACTCTCCTCAAGGTTGTCTCACACACACACACACACACACACGTGCAGCTATCTGGGTTATCAAAGGCGGGCCATGTCTCTCACTGTCTATGGTGAGAGGTTCATGTAAAAGAACCATTGCTGACTTTTGTAAAGAGGAGCTGCAAAGCCGTCAGCGTGTTTCTGTCCCCTGCTATAAAGGGTTGTGTCAGGAAGGGCATCCGACGTAAAAACCAAATGAATTGGTATGAACCAAATCTAACGTGCAAATCATTCGCTGTGGCGAGCCCTGATAAAGGGGAAACGCCGTCAGGAAATCTCTCTCAGTGTTAGAAAAATAAATATAAAACTAAGTCAGAACAGTTGGGGTTCTGTGACAGAACAAGAGACAGTCCTGCTGAAAATCCCAACTCAGCCGGAGGCAGCTCCCCCAGCTGCGTGCAGATGGAAACAGTTAGTCGAGATCCTGCTGGCACTGCACCGGTCCAGAGGAACTCTCACAGCAACCAGCACCGGGGCGAAAAAAAACCCAGTGTGTCTGCAGTCTGGAGCGAGAGGATGCTCGGACGGGGTACTTACCGAACTCAGGGGAATCCCTCTGTGTTTACGAGTCGCCATTTTCCCTTAAATGAGATGGTAAAACTTGGATGTTTTTCCAAACAGCTTCAAAGATCCTCAACTAACAGCACGTTCAGTCAGGGACGCGCGCGCGCGCGCAATTTCAACTCCGAGCCAGCTCTGCGCGTGCATGTGCGTTACCTCAGGACAGCACGTTCAGTCAGGGACGCGCGCGCGCGCGCAATTTCAACTCCGAGCCAGCTCTGCGCGTGCATGTGCGTTACCTCAGGACAGCACGTTCAGTCAGGGACGCGCGCGCGCGCAATTTCAACTCCGAGCCAGCTCTGCGCGTGCATGTGCGTTACCTCAGGATGAAGTTCCTTTTGCAAAACATACAACTGCAGGATTACTGTATTATAGTTACAGATGATTTCACTCAGTGGGACACACACACACACACACACACACACACACACACATAGAGCGAGAGAGGAAGAGGAGAGAGAGAGGATACACAATTCCATGATCACCAGATTATTTTTAACAAGTATGTATTTAAAATCACATGAACTTTTTATAAGTTCATATTTTGAACTGTCATACTGCCAAAGTTATTGTCCCATTTTGTTTTAAAATAAGTAAATACTTTTCTATTGTGTTTTTATAATTGATGCTAGTGTTGTTATTATTATTATTATTATTATTATTATTATTATTATTATTATTATTTCTATTTAGTTTTAGTCTAATAAATACATAAGTAGATTTATTTTTATTTTGAGGAATTTTTGTGTTCAAGTCCTGTCCTCGGGCATTTCTGTGCTGGTTTCCTCATGGGTACTCAGGTTTCCTCCCATGGTCCAAAACATGCACATGAACTGACTGTTCCAATTTGCCCCTTGGTGCGGCTGTGAGTGTGAATGGTTGTATGTGTTGCCTTACAACGTCTGGCGAGTTGTTGGGTGCGTACCACACCTTCGCCCGGTGTTGGTTGAGATAAGCGTCAGCCTCCCCAAGACCCTGGTCGGAGCAGTTCAGCAAATGAGTCCGTGAGTGAGTAAGCCTACTTTATTGCACAATACTGACACCATGTGGAACTAGTCCGTCTTGTCTCATCTTCATGTTTAAAAAGTGATAGCATCCTCAGTGCAAAAAATGAAATGTAAACATAAAAAACATTGATATTACACCCAATTCTATTTTGTTTTACTTTATGTTGCATTGCTGGACCGAGATTTTATTTAGTGTTCTTCAAATTTTTATTTTATTTCATCATCATCTTCTTCTTCATCATCTTCCTCTGCTTAATCTGAGGTCGGATGGTGGGGCAGTAGAATAAGTAATGAGATCCAGACATCACTCTCCCCAGCCACTTTCTCCAGCTCTTCTGGGGGGCCATATAGACTTTCCTAGACCAGCTGAGAGACATAATCCCTCCAGCGTGTTCTAGGTCGACCCTGGGGTCTCTTCCAGGTTGGACATGCCCAAAGCACCACACCATGGAGGCGTTTGGGAGTCATTCTAACCAGATGTCCGAGCCACCTCAATTGGCTCCTCTCAATGCAGAGGAGCAGTGGTTCTACCCCAAGCTCCTCCCAGATGGCTGAGCTTTTCGCCTTATCTCTAAGGGAAAGCCCCAACACCTAGCAAAGGAAGTCCATTTCAGCCTCTTGTTCTCGTGAGGGTTGGAACGTAGATCGACTGGTAAATTGAGAGCTTTGTTTTGTGGCTCAGTTCCCTCTTCAACACGATGGACAAGTACAAGCTCCGCTTTACAGCAGAGGCTGCAGCGAGCGGACTGTCGGTCTCCTGCTCCCTCCTTTTGTCACTTGTGAACAAGACCCCGAAATACTTGAACTTCTCCACTTGGGGCAGTACCTCATTCCAGACCCAGAGGGTGCATTCCACCCTTTTTCTGCTGAGAACCATGGCCTCAGACTTGAAGGTGCTGATTCTCATCCTGGCCACTTTGCACTCGGCTGCAAATCACTCCAATGAGAGCTGGAGGTCTGGGATTGATGAAGCCAAAAGGACAATGTCATCCGCAAAACACAGAGACGAGATCCAATAGCCACCAAACCAGAACCCTTCAATGCCTCGGCTGCACCTAGAAATTCTGTCCATAAAAACTATGAACAGAATCGGTGACAAAGGACAGCCATGGTGGACTCCATCCTTCACCGAAAACAATTTATAAAATATACGAGTGGCACAGTGTTTACTGTGATGTAGCCACTAATGGTATATGTGCTGATATCCTTGTTGGCACTGTGCTCCTTGGGTGGCATGGAAGGATAGTGGTCTGCCTCATAGTATGTGGAGTACAATAAGTGTCTATAACAAGTATCTACTATCATAGGGGAGTAGATGGAGAAATGTTGAAGTTCAAGAAAGGAATCCTCCCCATGTTTTCGGAAATCATTCCATGTCATGGTTGCAGGAAGGGAGGAAAGGATCTTGCTTTGAAACTAGAGGAATGCAAGAACATGAATCAAATTATCTCTTGCTGCCACAGCTTTCTCTACTCAAATCCTCATGATTCATCAGGATATCTCAGCGTTCTTGGTTATCCAGGATTTTTTAACGTTTACAAACCTGATCTTTTAATCCACACGTGAATGCCTAGAAAAATCCACCTCCTGTTGAGGTCAGAATTTTTGGTGCCCTTTAAGAAAAAATGTACAGAATCCGCATTACACATATTGATTTAAACCTGCAATTCAGCGATGGCTTGGCAAAATTTTAATTGAGGGTTTTTACATCATAACACTGCGTTACTTGAAGAAGATCTGTTAGATAAAAAGTACTCTGCTTACCTGAAACTGTGTAGTATTTTATTAACATCATAATCAATATACGATTGATTGCGTGTAGTGCACTCAATGTTCACTTTAACAGGGAGATCTGTACACATCTCTGCTCATTAATGGAGTCATCCAACTGACCAATCATGTGGCGGCAGTGCAATGTTAAAATAATGCAGATAAAAGACAAGAATTTGAGTTCATGTTCACACCAAACATTATTCATTTAATTCATTCATTCATTTGCTGAAGTGCGTTATCCTACTAGGGTCACGAGGAGGCTGGAGCATTTCTGAGACAATTCTGGGCAAAGGCAGGGTAGACCCTGAACAGTTTACCAGGCTATCACAGATTGCACTGATCTGATAAGCTGTGCAGGATGTACTCTGCCTTTTCCCGGTGTGGGCTGAGATAGCCTCCAACCTCCTCACAACACTTAAAGGATTAAGCATTTTGGGGAATGAATGGAACTAAGGGACTCAAACATGTTCCAGCATAACAGTGTTCCATTACAAAAAGAGCTACATGAAGACATGGTACACTCGGGGCACCATCTGAACAGGTTGTCTTTTTTCTTTAACTTTTTTTTATACACCAATAGCTTGTGTTCTTACTCTTAACTCTAGTGGTTGAGTTTTCTCCTGTGCCTTAAATGAGAAGCCGCCTCTCAATGTGTCCGGTATCAGTTACTCTGCATATAACTATATCAATAAGTTTAACATTTATCGTACATTTTCGATATCACTAGTTTCCTCATCAAGTTCCCACCTCAAGGTTTTACTCACAAGGTTTTACAAGGGGGGCACAAGCCATTTTTCTTTCTCCCACCTGGATAAATGCGGAGGGTTGTGATAGGAAGGGCATCAGACGTAAAATATGTGCCAAAATTTGCAATGCGAGTCATAAAAATGAATTTCATACCAGATCGGTCAAGGCCCGGGTTAACAACGATTGCCATCAGTACTGTTAACCAACAGGGTGCTGGTGGAAACTGGGCTACTGTTGGTCGAAGAGAGAGAGGCGGGAGGCGTGGCCGTAGTCAGAGAGAGAAGAGGAAAGGCGCGAGTATAGGACTGAGAGTAAAGACTTTGAATGTTGGAACTATGACAGGAAAAGGTAGAGAGCTGGCTGGACATACTGTGTGTTCAGGAGACCAGGTGGAAAGGTAGCAAGGCTAGAAGCTTAGGAGCAGGTTTAAGCTGTTTTATCATGGTGTGGATGGGAAGAGAAATGGAGTAGGAGTCATCTTGAAGGAGGAGTTTGTCAGGAATGTTCTAGAAGTGAAAAGAGTGTCAGACAGAGTGATGAATCTCAAGTTAGAAATTCAAGGCGTGATGTTCAATGTTGTTAGTGCTTATGGTCCCCAGGAAGGATGTGAGCTAGAAATGGAGAGATTCTGGAGTGAGTTTGATGAAGTGATGCAGAGTACCCCCAGAGGTGAAAGAGTGGTCATTGGTGCAGACTTCAATGGACATGTTGGTGCAGGAAACAGAGGGGATGTGGAAGTGATAGGCAGGTTTGGTATCCAGGAGAGGGACACAGAAGGACAGACGTTGATAGATTTTGCAAAAAGGATGGAAATAGCTGTGGTGAATACTTTCTTCCAGAAGAGACAGGAGCATAGGGTGACTTATAAAAGCGGAGGTAGGAGCACACAGGTAGACTACATCTTGTGTAGGCGATGTAATTTGAAGGAAGTCAGTGACTGACTGCAAAGTAGTAGTGGGTGAGAGTGTTGCCAAACAGCATAGGATGGTGGTGTGCAGGATGACGCTGATGGTGAGGAAGATGAAGAAGGCAAAGGCAGAGCAGAAGACAAAGTGGTAGAAGCTGAAAAAGGAAGAGGTTCATGTTGTCTTCAAGGAGTTGAAACAGGCTTTTGGGCAGTCAGGAAATGCTTCCAGGTGACCGGACAACTACAGCTAATGTGATCAGGGAGACTTTGGCTTCACAACATGTTTTTCAGAGCAGACCTTTCTCCCTCAAAAAAAGAAAAAATATCACCCAGTTTCGTGGTTTTTTTTCTTCCGTTTTCACAACCTCAGACAGCCATTCCATCTTAAAATAACTGCATGTCTTTTTAACTTTGGCTTCGTGAGGGGATGTGTCGATGCCCGTTCATTTTGCCATTATTATAAAGAGTTAAAAAAAAAAACAGCGTATCACACGTGTCTTCTTCTGTTTACATTAGTCACCGCTTAGCGAGCTATAAACACGCACATGCACAGCTTAGACGGAACATAGCTTCAGTCCATCGTGGATTTTTTCAAAAATATTGATCGAGAAATTTAAAAATATGGAAATTAAGGGAAAAGTTAAGGGAAATGCCACAAAACAAGGCTAACTATGCTAAAAAACTCCAAACAAACAAAACCAATAAACAACCCAAAACCCCCCAACATAACTTACATTTTTATGAGGTGCGCAGCTGAATGTATATGCGCGTCTGTGTGTGTATTTATATTTTACTTACATCTTATGCATTTTTTTGAATGTTTAATTGTTATTATAAGAATTTATAGTGTTGAATATGTATTTATTGATATTATATACACATATACGTCAGTCAGGGGGATCGATCCTACTTTGTGGAAATCGACGGTCACGGGGGGAGGGGGGGTGTCTCGGTCCCCATTAACTGTGGAAAGTGAGGGATCACTGTATATCATCAAAGCCATCCTCAAAATGATACTTGGGTTTATGGCCTAACTTTGTGTATATTAAAATTGGCAGTATTCATAAGTTAGTTTGCTCAAAATTTTTCGTGGTGTCCAAATGCGGGACACACCCACAGTGCCACTGGATGGTATTTTTCTTGATTTCATGAAGGGTGCCAATAATTGTAGAGTCCGTTGTAGATGGCAGTCTTTTATTTTGCTTCATGTTAGATGCAGAATATGTAAGTTTGCTAAAATATGGAATATCCAAAATATACTTTTATGATAATCTTTTTTTAAATCATTTGCTGAATGAAAGAACCACTAAGGTAAAAACCTTTGTTTTTAGTTACAATCAACACAAGATAAATAGTGTTATTGCAAACATTAACTATAACTAGAATAAGGCACAAATATAACAACCATGACATTACTGTACGCTAAATTTAACTTTGAATCAATTCTAATTATTCATTTCATATGGCTCATCTACAGGTGTGATCTACTTTTTAAATCAATTTTATTATTTATTTTCATTTGGAGCAAATTCCAAATGATAGGAAACTTTTTTAAGTAACAGTATGGATATATATATATATATATATATATATATATATATAAAAGCTATAGAGCAATGGAAGCACATGGTTGCACACATTTATAACCAAAGTACCTTACAGTGAAACACACACACATTGTCACCACGCCTGCACCTTTTTTTCCGACACAAACTGCCCGTGGGGTTCCTTGGACCCTGGTGGCAGCAGAGCAAGGTAGACTGGAGTGACAGCACCCTCGTCTGGAGACTTTGTGGCATTTGGCCCTGCCATGTCGGTCCTGACCCATCCAGGACAGCAGGCATTGTACAGGATCTCATCCCCAGCTCTCTCCTTCATCAGTTTTCGAGCATGGATCCTGCTCAGTGTGGTCACGCCGATCTTGGACACACCATATGCGGTGTTCGGCCAACCTCTTTGAGTATGAACATCATCCTGAGCCTCCTTCACGAAGCACTTCATGAGCTCTACCAGCTCCTCCTCTGTGATTTCGTCACTCCGGAAGCGAGCCTGGAGTTCTGCACTGCAGCGGCCCAGAGCCATGGTGCTCACTACGCTGGAAACATTCACCACCCGTCCTGTGAGGAGAATGTGAAAGAGATTGAGAGTGAAAGGAGAATGTGTGACCTCTGTTCTTGTCTAATACAATAAAGAGCAAATTGTTTGTACTACGTATATTCTTTTCAGAAATGTATTACAGACTTGGGGAAGCATGCTGGCGTAGTGGTTAGAACGTCCACCTCACAGCAAGAAGACCTGGGTTTGATTCCAAGCCTGGGCGTTTCTGTTTGGAATTTGCATGTTTCCCTGTGCTTGCATGAGTTTCCTCCGAGTACTCTGGTTTCCCGTGGGGCCGGTGGTGTAGTGGTTCGGGTGCTGCACTCATGATCGGGAGGTTGTGTGTTCAAATCCCAGTTAGACCCCCACTGTGCTAAGACCCCTGGGCAAGGTCTTAACCACAAGTGTGCCTCTGTTCACCCAGCAGTATAAATGGGTACCAGTAAAATATACTGGGACGGTAACCTGCGATGGACTAGCGTCCCATCCAGGAGGAGTTGTACTCCTAGTCACGTCACGCTACAGAATCCGGGGATAAGCACCGGTCCGATGAGCCACTAGGCTTGGGTGTAAAAAAGCCCAATGGACTTTACCACTTTACCTTTACTTTTTATTCCGGTTTACTCCCACAGTCCAAAAACATGTGAAGTAGGCTATTTGGCTGCTCCAAATCATCCCTTGGCTGTGGTGAACTAGTGGTATAGGGAGCTGGATCGCTGATCCTGACTCCCTTGTTTGGGGGTTCAAGTCCCACTCTCCACATGGTCATCACTGTCCCCCAAGTGCAGCTAACTGGGTTATCAAAGGCCGGCCATGTCTCTCACTGTCTATGGTGGGAGGTTCATGTAAAAGAACCATTGCTGACTTTCGACAAGAGTAGCTGCAAAGCTGACAGCGTGTTTCTGCCCTGCAATGGCCTGGCGAACTGTCCAGGGTGTACTCTGCCCTCGCCCGCAGTCGGCTTGGATGGACACCAGCCTCCCCGTGACACTAAATAGGATTAAGCGGTTACAGAAAATGAACTGAACTGAACAAAATCATCCCGAGGTGTGAGTAATGAATCGGTGTGCGAGTATTAGCCCTGTGATGGTCTGGCGAGATGTCCAGAGTGCACTCCACCCTCGTCCGGCGTCAACTGAGATGGGTACCAGCCTCTCCACAATCATAATTAGGATTAATTGGTTCCGAAAATGAATGAATGAACGAATGCTAGTCTTATTTGAATTCAATGTAGTCCTGAAACCACTGGTAGAAGACTCCCAACATCCGTCTTGGATTACACTTTTCCTTGGACTCCACCAAGCTCCTCGCTCAGTATGATTGAAATGAGCATGTAAGGCCAGGAAAACCCTCACGTGCACCAGACAAGTGGTTTTACAGGACCAGCTCGGAACCATATTGGATATTGCTTTGAGAGATCTGAAATGGTACAATTGCTTGATTGTGTGTTAAGATGAGATCGAGGACACTGACTCACCTCCTGGCTTGATGATGGGAAGGAACTCATTACACATATCTCTAGTAGCAAAGAAATTAGTCTTGAGTGTCACATCAGCCTGGATCCCAAATGGTGTTTGGTCAGCCACTGTTGCATGCAGGGAAAGAAAAGTGAACAGATGCAATACCATTTAAGCAAAAGTGCGAAATCCAAAAAAAAAAAAAAAAAAAAAAAAAACCCACCATGTATCAGTAAGCTAGACATTGAGAAATGTGTAAAACTCAAAAAGGATTTTGGCAAATATTAATGCATTATTGACCCTTACTGGATGTCAGAATTTTTCTCCGAGTTCAAACTTTGACCACTTCTACATTTTTATGCTAGATTTGGGATTTTGACATTTGAACATTTGTGACGTGCTCCGCTGAATGTAGGCGCTTGTCGCAAGTGATGTATGGTGCTTGTGAGACAAAGCGCAACTTATCCGGACTTCTTATTCTTTCAAGTGAGCAAGGGTACGTTGAATACTTGTTTAGTACTCAACCATCACTTGCTCACTTGAAAGATCAGAAGTCCGGATAAGCCGCGCTTTGTCTCACAAGCACCATACGTCACTTGCGACAAGAGCCTACATTCGGTGGAGCGCCTCACATTTTATTGTCAGTCACTGAGAAGTATAACATGACTGACTAAAAACCAATCAAAATACAGGGATTCCTCACTTTCCGTGGTTAATGGGGACTGAGGACCCCCCCCCCCATGACCACCGATTTCCACGAAGTAGGATTGACCCCCCCCGACTGACGTATACGTACATGTATGTGTATATAATATCAATAAATACTTATTCAATGCTATGAACGCTTATAATAACAAGCATTCAAAAATAATGCATAAGATGTAAATAAAATATAAATACACACACAGATGTGCCTCACATAAAATGTAAGTAGTTTTGTTGGGGGCTTTGGATTGTTTTTAGTTTGTTTTGGGTTTTTTTTTTTTTTTTGCATAATTGGCCTTGTTTTGCAGCAATTTCCTTTTTTTCCCCGATGAATATTTTTGAAAAAGAAAAAACAAAACAAAAAAAACCACGTTGCACTAAAGCCACAGAAATTGAAGCACGAAGTAGCGAGGGATCAGTGTATTATTTCTAACAATGACTTATCATGCATTCGCTATTTGCTGAACTGCTTAATCCTAATAGTCGCTGGAGCCTATTTTAGCCGACACTGGGCAAAAGTGAGGTACACCCTGAAGAACTCATCAGACTATTACAGGGCCACACACACACACACACACAACCATTCACATCCACCTCACACCTCTGGGGCAATTTGGAACAGTCACTTTGCCTTTGGACTGTCGGAGGAGTACCCGGAGGAACTCACAAAGCATGGGAAGAACATGCAAACTCCACATAGAATCACCATAGGCCAGGAATCGAACCCAGGACTTTCATGCTGTGAGGCAGACATAGTAACCACTATGCCACCGTGTCATGCAATCATTTACCAATCTACAGCAAAAACATTGAGAAACCTGTTCAGTGAGTCAGACTGGCGTGTGAAAGCCAAGGGTGTGTTTTATCTCCTCTGTTATTACCGTCTTTGAGTATCAGGACAAGACAGGACCTGACAGTAAAATCTACAGCACACTGGAGTCACATAATTTCAGTGTTAACATTCTAAATGGATTATTCTCCTGTAACATCCTAGCCTCAAAGTTGTTACTCAATTATTTCTTACTTTAAAAGAAAATTAAACCCTAATGTAAATAAAATAGGTCACAGGGGTCCAGGCCTTCCGACCAAAAGGACCATTTCATAAAATGAGAAGAATGTAGAAAACGCATGGATAATCTAGAACAAGCATAGCAAGTTTGGGTGGCACGGTGGCGTAGTGATAGCACATCCGCCTCACAGCAAGAAGGCCAGAGTTCGATTCCCGGCCTGGGCGTTTGTGTGTGGAGTTTGCATGTTCTCCCCGTGCTTGCGTGGGTTTCCTCCGGGTGCTCCGGTTTTCTCCCAAAATCCAAAGACATGCACAGTCGGTTAATTGGCCGTTCTAAATTGCCCGTAGGTTCGCATCGTGCAGAAGGCAATGGCAAACCACTGCACTAATCCTGCCAAGAAAACCTCCATGAAGATGATAACCAGGGCGTTATCCTTCATGGCAGGTCGCCAATGGTCGTCCTACGACTCAGGCACTAGATAGATAGCAAGTTTGAAAGCCCTGATTCAGCACGCGGCAAGTAAATGTCCGTAAACAAAAGCATGACGGATGGAACCCATTCCTATAATTCTTGAGCCACTTTGTGGATGGGAGCTAATAAAAGCTTAAAAGTTTTTGTTTGCCCCGATTTAAACAATGAAACCTTTTCCATGTAGAGATGGAAGAAAACAGCAACACACGGGAGCAACATTGTAATGCAAATTAAAAAAAAAATAATAATAAAAATTACATACGAATGTAAATGGTGGGCAGTGTTGGCCTACCTACTAGTGGTAACGTGCTAGATTACTAATCCTAAAGTCAGCGGTCCAAACCCCACAGTCAATGGATTGTCACTACTGTCCCCCCCAGTGCAGCTAACCAAGTGATCAAAGACCGGCCATGGCTCTCACTGACTATGTTGAGGTAAAAGCTAAAGTCCATTAGGCTTTTTACACCCGAGCCTAGTGGCACATCGGACCGGTGCTTATCCCCAGTTTCCATGGCATGAAGCGACCACAAGTTAAACTCTGCCTGGATGGGACGCTAGTCCATCGCAGGTTACCTTCCCAGTATATTTTTACTGGTACCCATTTATAGTGCTGGGTGAACAGAGGCACACTTGTGGTTAAGACTTTACCCAGGGGTCTTAGCACAGTGGGGTGCTAACTGGGATTTGAACACACAACCTCCCGATCATGAGTGCAGCACCCCAACTACTATGCCACTGGCCCCAAATATGACTATGTTGAGAGGCATCTAAACAAAGCATTGCCGACTTTCATAAAGTGCAGGCTGCGGAGCCATCAGTGTATTTCTACCTGGCGAGCTGTCCATTGTGTACTCTGCCCTCGCCCAGAGTCAACTGAAATCCCTGCAACCCTAATTAGAATAAAGCGCTTCAGAAAATTAATGTTTCACTGAGTCAGAGTGTGTGCCCCCCCCACCCCCAGTGCAGTTAACTGGGTTATCAAAGGCCAGCCATGTCTCTCACTGTCTATGGTGTGAGGTTCATGTCAAAGAACCATTGCTGACTTTCAACAAGAGTCGCCGCATAGCCGTCATCGTGAATCTGCCCCCGAGATGGCTTGTCCAGGGTGTACTCTGCCTTTGCCCAGAGTCAGCAGAGATGGGTGCCAGCCTCCCTGTGACCATAATTAGGATTAAGAGGTTCAGAAAATGAATGAATGAATCAGAGTCATTCAGTTTTGCAAAAACTACAGGAGTACTGTTTTACTGTTAGGAGTACTGAGAAGTGGAAAAAAACTTGAAGTGTCTTAAGTATAAACAACAAGTGCACAAAAAAAAAGACAAATGCAAAGAGTAATGTCCACAAGTCTAAAAGGGGATGTGCACCGGACTGTGACAAGTGTTGTTTGCAATGGAGCAAGATATTATTTCTTATGGTGCCAGTCTCATGGTCGGGAGGTCATGTTTTCGAATACCTGTGCTAAGACCCCTGGGCAAAGTCATAAGTGTGCAGAAATGTAAATGGGTACCAGGTAAAATATACTGGGATAATAACCTGCGATGGACTAGCTTCCCAAAAGAGAAAAGAGGTGAAGAAGCGTGTGCAGGCAGGTTGGAATGGTTGGAGAAAAGTGTCCAGTGTGATGTGTGATCAGAAAGTATCGGCAAGAATGAAAGGAAAAGTGTACAAGACGGTGTTGAGGTCAGTGATGTTGTATGGTTTAGAAACAGTGGCGCTGATGAAAAGACAGGAGGCAGAGCTGGAGGAAGCAGAGATGAAAATGTTGAGGTTCTCTTTGGGAGTAACAAGGATGGATAGGATCAGGAATGAGTACATCAGAGAGACAGCATATGTAAGAGGTTTTGGAGACAAAGTCAGAGAGGCTAGATTGAGATGGTTTGGACATGTACAGAGGAGGGATAGTGAGTGTATTGGTAGTAGGATGCGGAGATTGGAACTACCAGGCCGAGAGGAAGACCAAAGAGGAGATTTATGGATGTGGCGAAGGACATAAAGGTAATTGGTGTAAGAGAACAAGATAGGGTGAGATGGAGACAGATTATTCGCTGTGGCGACCCCTGAAGGGAGCAACCAAAAGGAAAAGAAGAAGAAGAACTAGCTGCCCATCCAGGAGGAGGTAAACTCCTAGTCGCGTCATGCAACGGAAACCATAGATGAGTTCCGTTCTCATGAACCAGTCGGCTTGGATGTTCAAAGACATGCACATTCGGCTAACTCAGTGGTTCTCATTTTTTTTCTGTGGCGCCCCCCCTAGGAAGAAATTTCCCGCCTCGCGAGCGACTATAAATAATATTATTTGTCTATCAAATTGTTATTCGTACACTTCTGCATAACAATGTATTGTATTAACATTAAAAAAAAGAAAGAAATATAGTTCAACTTACAATAAAGAAAAACTTCATGTACATTGATTTTTTTTAATTTTTTTCATTCTTCTTTCGTTTTTTTTCCTTTTCTCAGGGGTCACCACAGCGAATCATCTGATTCGCACATTTGATTTGGCATAGGTTTTTACGTCCTTTGCCCTTCCTGACACAACCCTTTCGCAAGGGACAGAAACACGCTGAAGGCTTTGCAGCTGCTCTTTACAAAAGTCAGCAATGGTTCTTTTACATGAACCTCTCACAATAGAAAGATTTCAAGCGCACCAACGTGCCTGAAAGAAAAAATATATATACATCCATATTTAAAATCAACCAACTTATAATATCTCCATCTCTCCACCTTTCTCCTCGTTCCTGTTAGAAAAATTTCCGTGTTGTTTCTTGAGGGTTTTTTTACTGCACTTCATATTGTTTGCTCAAAACCACTACACCATGGCACAACAATGAGAGCGCCACTACCATCTAGTGGAATGGAGGTGCAATTACACTTAATTCTCATACACAATTCAAGAAAAGCATGTTCCCCAGGGTCATACCAGCTCCTCCTGGCATCACCCCCGACCCCACACCCCAAAGGGGGTGTACCCCACTATTTGAGAAGCACTGTGCTAACTGACTGTTCTAAATTGCCCCTAGGTGTGAGGGGCTGTGTGTTGCCCTGCAGTGGACTGACAAGCTGTTCAGGGTGTACCCCGCCTTCCTCTAGTGTTACGTTTACATACTCTGACCCTTGTCGGATTAAGTGCTCCGGGAAATTAAAGGATGAATGGTATAATTTAATAATTATTTTGAGAAAGTGTGGGTGTGGATTCTTCTCCACACCCTCGGGTGCATGGGGTGCAGGAAAGTTCGGATTCTGCAGGATTCTTCTCGTGCACTTCCGCACATCTGGAGGTTTTACCTTTGAAGGCGATCCCAGCGTTATTGATCAACACATCCACTCCGCCGTACTCCGCTTTGAAGAAGTCACGCGCGGCACGCACACTGTCCAGGTCCGTGATGTCGAGCTGGCGGAAAAGGGGTGCGAGTCCTTCCGCTTTCAGACCCTCAACAGCCGCCGTACCGCGGCCCGCGTCCCTCGCGGACAGGAACACGTCTCCGTCGTACTGCTTGCACAGCGCGCGCACCACCGCCAGCCCGATGCCCTTATTCGAACCGGTCACGAGCGCGACTTTCCGCACAGACATGACTGGACCTGTAAACAGTAAATAAAAACAAAAAAATTCCCTGAGTCATTGCTGTGCTGACCACCGCGAGCCCCTCGCCCCGCCCCGGTTTATAATAATTATTATTATTAGATACTGAGACATACCTGTCGGACACGTTTCAACTGACAGACACTTGGAACAACAAGCGCACGAGCTCAACGTATCAACCAGAAGAAGAAAAAGAAACACCAGCAACCTCCCACCCACATCAACATCTCTCAAATTTCTCCCCGGAGCACTTGAGGGACGTAAGGGGGTGGAAGCATGCGTCACGTTCACGACGTAATGATGTCACCAGGGACACAAACACAAGTAAATACTGTTCTGTACAGTGATCCCTCGCTACTTCGTGCTTCATCAGTGCATAGTGGGTTTTTCAAAAATATTCATCGAAAAATTAAAAAAAAAAAAAAAAAAAGGAAAATAGGGGGAAAGTTAAGGAAAATGCCGCAAAACAAGGCCAATTATGAAAACAAAACCTCAAACAAAAAACAACAACCCAAAACCCCCCAACAAAACTGTTTACATTTTTATGTGAGGTTGGCGTCTGTGTGTGTGTGTGTGTGTGTGTGTGTGTGTGTACACAGGGATCCCTCACTTTCTGCAGTTAATTGGGACTCCCCACGACCACCTTATTCCATGAAGTAGGATCAACACCCCCATGTATATGTGTATATAATATCAATAAATACATATTGTAAATGTAAATAAATATAAATACACACACATACAGACGCGCGTGCACACAGATTGCGCACCATAAAAATGTAAGTAGGTTTGATAGGGGGTTTTGAACTTTTTTGTTTTTGTGACACCGGGAGCTTTCAGTCAGACCCAAAGATGCAGGAGACGGAGTATGATGACACAAATGAGTTTTATTGTGCACAGAGCAGGCATTGGAGTACGGAGAATCGTAGTCACCGTAAAGGTGAGGGGAAACACGAAAGTCAAAATTACGAAAGGAAACCTTAGAGCGCAAACTGGTCGAGCACGAAGCTGAGAACCAGGAGCCAAAGAGATCACGGGGAAACGGGATTGCATGGAGGGAACTATCTTCTAGCGCTGGGAGGAGGACGGTGCTCATCTTTTTTAGCCCGGTGATGACTGAGTGGAATCAGGTGCGCTGTTCTGAACTCCGCCCGTGAGTGGCAGCCACACCCCTCACCAGCGCCTACAGTGCATAAGTAGAGAACAGAGAGTTAAAAGCCGCCAATTTCAGAGCCACTCACAACACACCGTCACAGTTTGTTTAGTTTTTTTGCATGATTGACCTCGTTTTTGTGGCATTTTCATTAACTTTTCCCCCTATTCTTCCTTAATTTCCTTATTTTTTAATTCAATGAATATTTTTGAAAAATGTGATGCACTGAAGCTGCATGAAACGAAGTAGCGTGGGATCACTGTATTTAGATTTTATTTACATCTTATGCATTATTTTTGAATGTTTAATTGTTATTATAAGCATTTATAGTGTTGAATATGTATTTATTGATCTTATATACATGTACGTATACAGGCACTGGTGGTCTAGTGGTATAGGGCGCTGGATCGCTAATCCAAAGGTTGGGGGTTCGAGTCCCACTCTCCACAAGGTTGTCACTGTCCCCCCCAGTGCAGCTAACTGGGTTATCAAAGGCGGGCCATGTCTCTCACTGTCTATGGTGAGAGGCATGTAAAAGAACCATTGTTGACTTACGTAAAGAGTAGCTGCAAAGTCGTTCAGCGTGTTTCTGTCCCTTGCTAAAAAGGGTTGTGTCAGGAAGGGCATCCGACGTAAAAACCGCTGCCAAATCAAACGTGCGAATCAGATGATTCGCTGTGGCGACTCCCGAGTAAAAGGGAAAAGGCCGAAAGGAAGACAGACAGACATACATGTACATATAATACATGTACATATACATCAGTCAGGGGGTCGATCCGACTTCGTGAAAATCGGCGGTTGCGGGGTTCTCGGTCCCAATTAACTGTGGAAAGTGAGGGATCCCTGTACACACACACACACACACACACAAACATACACGCGCGTGCACAATTAAAGAAATAACAATCTGAATAAATAACAATGGGTCTCATTCAGTGACTTTTTATTAAGATTCTGCCATTCAGCAATATTCTTTTATCTGGGATTTCTTCTAACTTTTTTGTTGAACCACTTAATCTTACTTTTAAGGAGGCTGGAACCTACCTCAGCCATCACTGAGAGAAGGTGCGTGGCTTAAACAGCTCACCACACACCATTACAGGACAACACTCACACAACTGTTCACACTCACATCCGCTTCTGGGGCAATTAGAAACAGTCAATTAGTTGTTATGTGCCTGTCTTAGGAATGTAGGAGGAAACCCATAGAAGCAGGGCGAGCTGCAAACTCCAGATAGAAACACTCAAGTCTGGGATATAAAGCCAGGACCTTCTTGCTGTGAGGACGTGCTACAAACCTACTGGCCAGACAACCTGTTCCATTGTCCTGTACTAAACGCCAACAACTGTCAATCAAGAAAGGATTTTGGCCTGTTGCTTCTCTAACCAACATCATCAGTGTGATGGGAGTCTCCCCTCAAAGAACACAGCTGCAAACAAATCCAAGCTTTAAGAACATGTCATGAACCTGACATACAATTTTTTAAATGTATTTTTTATTTGTTAAAGCTCAAATCCATTGAAAACTTCAGAATATATTGATGAATAGGGCCCAATAACCCTAACCCTGGACTGTGTGCTATCTACTAAACCGAAAATTATTGTCAGGAGCTTAAAAACACTGAGGAAGCAAAACACCATGAAGAACAGAAGAGGAAGAAAAGTGAGGAAGGAAACAATAAAAAAACGAAGATGTTACAAACAACAATGCTATTTGGATTACAGCATATTTGTACATAACCTGCCTCACTCATTCATCATTTACTGAGCTGCTTCTATTAGGGTTGTGTGGAGGCTGGAGGCTATCTTAGCCAGCACTGGGCGAGATACCAGTTTGAATGACTGTATGAAAAATTCTAAATGTTGGTCTATGAACAACACAATGGCGTAGTGGTTAGCATGCCAACCTCACAGAATGAAGGTCCTCGGTTCGGGTTCTGGGCGCTGGCATTTCTGAGTTGAAGTGTTTATATATATAAGTTATATAAGTTGCATGTTCTCCCCATCATCACGTGTTTTTCTTTCCAGTACTCCAGTTTCCCCTTACAGTTCAGAGACATTAGGACTAAGTGGCTTTTCAAATTTGCCCCTAAATGTGTGTGTGTGTGTGTGTGTGTGTGTGTGTGTGTGTGTGTGTGTGTGTGTGTGTGTGTGTGTGTGTGTGTGTGTGTGTGTGTGTGTGTGTGTGTGACATGTGACAGTTTGGCTCATTCAGGGCATACCCTGCCTCCATCCAGTGTCAGCTGAGATTGACTTCAGCCTTCCTGCAACCAGGATAGCTATTAGTTATTATTAGGCCCAGAACTGAAACAATAGAAGCAGATTGTTGGATTGGTTTTCCAGACAGGGTCAGGTTCCTTGTTAAGTTTACAGAAGGGTTTCGGATCAACGCTCCTCTTCCAGATCCTACACCCAAAACATCCTGTGTTTTATCGCAGCTTTAAATAAAGGATGTAGTGGTCAGTCCAAGCGTGTGTACATTTAGTATTAAAACTTGCACTTTGTTCAGCCTGGATGATGGAAAATAAAATATTCCAAAATGGATATTAATTAGAGTGTGACATTTAGGAAGAATTATTGCATGAAGAATTTTTTATGGATCTGAGTCTAATTATGTTCCTGGAAATGAAAGTATGCCATTGCTAGGAGTCTGCAGTACTAAAAACACAAATGTTTATAAATAAAGCTAATATATAGACAATCGTGTAACGTTCACAGGAGGGAGTGGTGGCCTAATGGTGGTGCTGGATCACTGATCCCAAGGTTGGGAGTTCAAGCCCCACTATCAACGGTTATCACAGCTGTCCTCCCAGTGCAGTCAATTGGGCTATCAAAGGCCGGCTATGTCCTTCACTGTCTATAACCATTGCTGACTTTCGTCAAGAGTAGCTGCATAGCTGTCAGCATGTATGTACCCTGTGATGGCCTGGCGAGCTGTCCAGGATGTACTCTGCCCTTATTCAGAGTTGGCTGAGATGATCACCAGCCTAGCCATGACCCTAAATAGGATTAAGCAGCTCAGAAAATGAATGAATGTTTATTTTATTAGTGCATGTTTTTAGTGGTGCGAAGCAAGGTGGGGGGGGCATGTATTTACTGTGTCTGAAGATATTGGCAGCAGAGAGCATGAACCCAAATAAATTCAGGCGTCACTTAAAGACATCACACCCCAATCACGTGATGAGCCGCGTGAGGTTTTTTCAGCAAAAACGTGCTGAGAGTTGCCAACGACTATCCCGATTTGTAAATGATATTCCAGCAAACCAGCGAGCTCTGTTAGCATCAGAGAAGGTGGAGTACCAAACTGCGCAGTGCAGAAAACCCCACAGCACTGCAGAGGAACTGATCCGACCTGCAGCAGACATGGTCTCTGTCATGCTGGATGGCGTCACTGCTGTGAAACTAAGTCCAGGTCCCAGTTCAGCAGTGAGCAGGAGCTGAGAGTTCAGTATCGCGCTTGAAACCCGGCTTCGAAAAGCTGCGCACTGCGAAACGTGCTCATTATAGCCATTAATCTGGCCTTACTCATTTTGACAAAAATAATAATAATAATAATAATAATAATAATAATACAAATTGTTTCATTCATTTTTGTTTTGTAGATTAAAGTGTTTTGTATAGTTATTGTGCTCCTGAGTTAATATTGCTGATCAATTTGAATTTATTATTATTTATTGATATTATTTAATTTGATTTTTATAGAATCAAATGGTTGAAATTGTTGGTCAAAAAATGCTGACAGTTTAAATAAGGATACTTTTTTATTTCTGGGAAGTTTATGCACTTTAAATATTTTTGTTTAAACACTAACAAATTGTTAATAAAGTTATTCTTTGTTGGAAGTTGATCTATATTTCTTAGTTTTTTTTTGTATTCCATATTGAGAATAAGGATTTATTATGTTAATAAGGATATGTACAGTGTTATGCAGAGGATTACTTATAACAATTTAGACAAATAACACTATTTATATTGGGCGCGGAATGTTTTCCTCTTCCGAGGAGGGGCGCGTCAGGAAATAATTGAGAAACACTGACTTACAGGTAAAACTCAGGAGTACAACAGTGAGGCAGTGGTTAGCACACCCGCCTCACTGCAAGAAGGCCTGGAGTCAATTTCCAGGCGTTTCTGTTTGGAGTTTGCATGTGCTTGCATAGGTTTCTCCTTGGTAAACCGGTTTCTCCCCATGGACCAAACATATGCACAGTACGCTAATTATTTGCTTCAAATTGCCTCTGGGTGTGACTATGACTGTTTGTGTGTATGTTGGCCCTGCGAGGCCTGGCAAGTTGTCCAGGGTGTACGCTGCTCTTGCCCAAAGTTGGCTGTGCACCAGCGTCTCCACAACCCAAATTAGGATTATGCATCTTAGAAAAGGAAAAAAATAATGTAAAAATCATCAGTATTTATTTTTTATAAGTCACTTTACTTTTTAAAGAAACCCTGTAGAAATACTGTAGATTTACAGCTTACATACTCTGCAAGGACTTTTATACGCAAAACTGTATATTGCATGCTGGGTAATTCTGAATTGTTCAGAACACCACACGGTCGCTGTCACCTGGACATCTTCCAGAAGTTCATGTGTGAAACCAGTTGTGCTGAAGGATGTCTTGGAAAATTGCCCGGGAGGAAGGGTCTTTATCTAGGCACCACGAGATCAGCTCTTGACACTCTGTGGGAGTCGAGATGAGAGTGAAGTTCAGATTAAAAAAAGGAAGAAAAAAAAAAATCACCGTTGTGTTCCTGTTGCTGTGTGTGGTGTGTGGCTTCATCGATACAGGTCTAAATCGAATGCATCGTCTCACCTCTTGACAGAAGAGGTGGGAGCGATACAGTCACATTAACCGTTTCTTTTCTGTTACGAAAAGGAAGGTCTTCACAAACCAAACAGAACAGCAGAACACCCAGACTCCATATGGTTGCAGGTCGTCCCATACACTGTCCATCTTTGATGCACTCAGGCGGCCAGAATGCAGGCGTTCCTGAGCGAAGAGAGAAAAAGCTTAGTAACTATCACACTGAATCTTTTGAATGCTGTCTGATGTTCATATACAGGAATCCCTCGCCACTTCGCACTTCAATTCATGTGGCTTCAGTGCATCGCAGTTTTTTTTTTTTTAAATATTCATCTAATTAAAAAATAACTAAATTAAGGAAGAATACGAAAAAAAGTTAAGGAAAATGCCACAAACACAAGGCCAATTATGCAAAAAAAAAAAAAAACCCTAAACCAACACAAAACAAAAAACCACATAAAAACCTCCCATCTAAACTCTACATTTTTGTGAGGTACGCATCTGAGTGTGTGTGTGTGTATTTATATTTTATTGACATCTTATGCATTATTTTTTAATGTTTAATTGTTATTATAAATGTCAGCAACACATAATTGTTATTATAGATATATGCATATAACATGTATATAATTGTTATTATATATGTCAGCATTTATAGCATTGAATATGTATTTATTGATATTATATTTGATATTATATACACATATACGTCAGTCGCGGGTGGGGTAATCCTACTTTGCATAATTCGATGGTCGCTTGGGGATCTCGGTCCCAATTAACTATATACTATATATATTTGATTAAAATTTATCTATTTGAAATTATTTTGCTTGAATTTAATTTATTTGAAATTAATGTTGATTTTATTTGATATATTTGATATTATTTTACAACGTTATGTTTATAATAATTGATTTTGGGGTGTTTTATGAGATACGGTAATGGTATTTATGGATGTATAGTACAGTAGGAACGTCATACGTCACTGGAACAGTGACTTATGTTTTTTATCACCTTAGTTCGGCCATCCGGAACCGAACTAAAACGGAAGTTGGGGAGCATCTGTATATCAGTGGCGGCGGTAGCCGTACGTCTCGAGAGACGATGGTGTAGTGCTATGGTAGGCATTTGCGGGAATGACTGTGGAAGCCCACCCTAGAGTGACAGTTTCTTAAACATTTACTGCATACAAAAGGGCTTTGAGGTGCCATGGAGGCTGCCGTTTCTTTCCTCTTTTCTCAGCTAGCTTGTTAATTCTGTTGCTTTCAGCTTTGTTGACCCCCTCATTGACAGTGGTCTTCCAGAGCCGGCGTGTTTCAGCAGTGCCTTCCCAGGTGTTGATGCCGATGCCAAATAATTTCATGTCCTGCTTCCACACGTCCTTGTACCGAAGCTGTGGTTTTCCTGTACGGTGGGAGCCCTCTCTCAGCTCTCCATATAACATGTCTTTAGGGATGCGCCCCTCATCCATTCGCCGTACATGACCCAACCACTTAAGTCATCTCTGGCTAAGCAGTGCAAGCAGACTTGGCATGCCAGCATGCTGTAGCACCTCGGTGTTGGTTACTTTGTCTTGCCATTTTATATGAAGCAGATGCCTGAGACAGCGGAGGTGGAAGCTGTTGAGCCGCTTTTCCTGACCAGCGTACGTGGACCAGGCCTCACTGCCATAAAGGAGTATGCTGAGTACACAGGCCTGGTAGACACGTAGCTTGGTGTTCTCCGTTAGCTGGGTGTTACTCCATACACGTTGTTCAGTTTGGACATAACTGCCTCGACTTTCCCAATTCTGCATGAGATCTCTGTGTCAAGAGAGAGAGTGCTGGTGATAATGGATCCCAGGTAGGTGAAGGAGTCCATGACCTCAAGCTGCGTGTTATTTATGTTGATGTTTGGGACTGTGTTTGTGCCCTGGGCTAGGATATTTGTCTTCTTCAGGCTGATGGTCAGTCTGAATTCATTACAGGCACGGGACAGGCAATTGACTAGCTCTTGAAGACCAGCCTCAGTGGTCTGGCCGCACTTAACAGTGCGTCTTAGCGCGCAGTCGAACTATGTTAAACAATTTTCCATCTGATCCGGTGTGGATATGGATCCCTTCCTCACTGTCAGAGAAGGCATACTGAAGAAGCATCGAGAAGAATATCCCAAAGAGTGTCGGAGCTAGGACGCAGCCTTGCTTCACACCACTGCTCACTGGGAAGGCTTCAGAAGTCCCACCATTGAAGCAGACTGTGATGTGCATGTCCTTGTGAAAGGAGGTCACGGTTTGGAGTAACCATTGAGGACATCCAATCTTCTGCAGGAGGCTGAAGAGTCCACTTCTGCTGACCAGGTCGAATGCTTTAGTCAGGTCTATGAAGGCAATGTACAGGGGCTTCTGCTGCTCCCGACACTTCTCTTGCAGTTGACAAAGTGAGAAGATCATATTGACTGTGGTCGCCCTTGTTTTTGTAGAGGGTTACAATGTTTCCATCACGCATGTCCTGGGGGATGAACCCTTCCTCCCAGCATAAGCACAGCAGCTCATGGAGGTGCTGCAGGAGTGCTGGCTTGCCACTCTTCAAGACTTCAGGGGGGATGCCATCATTTCCAGGGTCTTTTCCACAGGACAGACAATCAATGGCTTTGCCCAGTTCGTCCACTGAAGGCAGGTAAGCCAGATCCTCCATGACAGGTAAGTTTGGCAGGGCATTTCAAGTCACCACATTCTTGGTTGCGTACAGCTCCACGTAATGTTCCACCCAGCGTTCAAGCTGCTTGCCTTGGTCCATGATCACCTCTCTGGTCTTGCTCTTGAGGGGTGCAGTCTTAATTGTGGTTGGGCCAGTAGCTGTCTTGATGCCATTATACACACACACACACACACACACACACACACACACATATATATATATATATATATATAGCGTAGGCCTCCGTCAGTCCCGAAGGACTATGGCTGCGCTCTGGCCAGTATCCCGACTGGTGATACTCCCCAGTGCACAGAGCCTGGGTAGGGAGTAATGAGGGACAGGCTGTTACCCAAGCAGCAAGTCCCCCCCTGTCTCGGCGCCACCGGAAGGATCCAATGGAAAGGCAAGTGCCGATACGACTGGGTTCCAGTGCCGCTGCAGGAGAGAAACTACGGTCAATTTAGAACGGCCAATTAACCTACAGTGCACGTCTTTGGATTGCGGGGGAAACCGGAGCACCGGAGGAAACCCGCACAAGCACGGGGAGAACATGCAAACTCCACACAGAAACGCACAGGCCGGGAATCGCACCCGGGCCTTCTTGCTGTGAGGCGGACGTGCTAACCACTACGCCACCGGGCCATATATATATATATATATATAAATATATATATATATATATATATATATATAGAGAGAGAGAGAGAGAGAGAGAGAGAGAGAGAGAGAGAGAGAGAGAGAGAGGATTTTCTGAGTAGATCCTTCCGTAGGAGAGTGATCAATACTTTTTGGTAGAGCAAATAACAATAAAAATAAAAGGACAGGACATTATAGAAGAATATAATCTATAATCACCTGAAGAGAGAGGATGGTTTCACCACCCCTTGAAACAGATCTGTAGTGATAAATGGAGTTTCAATAGAACGTCTTTGTCCTGTCCTTTTATTTTTATTATATATATATATACATACATATATACATACATATACATATATATATATATATACCTACACATATACATACACTGTGTGTGTGCTAGTGTATATTGTATATTATATATATATACACATACACTGTATAATCCATTTACCCTTAGTTATGGTGTATGTTGAGTCTGTTAACAGATTTCCGACTCCGAAGTCGATTAGCTTCACCTGCATGGTATTGACGTTGATGAAGAGATTTGCAGGTTTGATGTCTCCATGAAAGAATCCCCGGACATAGCATTGGCAGTCTGCCCGAACCACCTGCCGCATGATGACTTTCGCCAGTGGTTCGTTCAGTCGCCCTATCCGACTGCAGAATTGCTGCAGGTCCATGCAGGGACTGGGTCACTACAGAACCAAAACGTACTGACAAGATGTGTCAAACCAATCCTGGAGCTCGAGCACACTATCACAGCGAGGTGGTGTGGAAACCTTCTTCATTAGTGCCACTTCTAGAGGCAGGCGCTCTGTTTCTCCAGGCTAAAAGCATAACACACTCTCGGTTCATCATTGGTTTGTATGACACACAAAGTAGATAAAGCTGATTAACTTACAATGGTGATATAGTTGTTACAGTCCCACATGGCCACAAATTTAATAGCAACCTGTTCACATGAACAAACCTCATTAATCATAAAAGCCCCTAATCAACATTATTTCATGCCTGTTACATTAAATACAGTGGTATCTTGACTTACGAGTGTCCTTGATAACGGATTTTCCATGAAAACGAGCTTCGATCCCACCAAAAATCTGCCCCATCCAATGAGGAAATTTTCGACTTACGAGCTCTGCTGGGCAAATGGCTTTTCTGGGTTGATTAGCCTTGTATTCTTCCGCAACGCCTTGTGCAGTGCTTTTCAATTATTTTCTGTGATGTCCCCTATAGGAAGAAAAAAAAACATTTTACACCCTCCCCCCAGCGCCTCGGTGCTTTTTCCCTACACTATAGGGAACCCAGTGAGAGTGCAACTGCCACCTAGTGTCACGGATGTGCGATCACACTTAAGGCTGGTCCAGTATGGTAAATAAGCATGTTCCCCAGGGTCATAATTAGCCTCCTTAAAACAGTTAAGAAATCCAAACAACAAAATAAATAAATAAATAAAAAGTAGAAAACGTTTCAACTTAAGAGCTTAAGATTAATTTCGTAAATCAAGGTCCCACTGTATTATAAAACAGATGCCAACAGAAAATCTCATCTTAGATTTCAGTAGAACTAAAATCATGCCGGATTCACTCACCTGCCAAACTGCTTAATCCAATTAGGGTCATTAAAAGCCTATCTCAGCAAATTCTACTTGAAGGCAAGGTACTGAACAGCTTGCCAGTCCATCACAGGGCCAACACAGACATACACACAAACATTCACACTCATACCTAGAAGTTATTTGGAACAGCCAATTAGCATAATATGCATGTCTTTGGAGTGTAAGAGGTAATCGAACAACATGGAGAAACCCAACGCAAGCATTGGGAGGACATGCTAACTCCATACATAAATGTCCTCTTTGTACCCAGGATTTATAGACTCAAGACCTTCTTGCTGTGAGGTGGATATGCAAACCATGACACCATTGTGGTGCCATTGCAGGAGTCATTAATTAGTGTACTGTACAACTCTCCTGATTGCATTTAAGGGAAGTGTGTAATTCCGAATGTGTAATTCACTACATTTTAGTGGAGTTGAGTTGATTTGAGACAATGAACATTTTACCATTTTGCCATCTGCCTTCCTAACCCCTGCATAGACCAAGCCATAGATAGCATCCTTCTCCTAACACTACTCCCACATGGTACCGGGATAAAAACTCTGTTCAACAAGCACACCATCATTTAGTTCAATACGTTCACAAGAAGAATGAAAGCACATCTAGATTTTTTCTGAAAAGTTTAATTTTTTTGTGTACATATCTTGTGTACATATCTTGTCCATGGCCCATCTCCATTTACAGGCAAAGAGTTAAAAGCTTACAAATCAATGGAAGCTTACAAGTATTTTGTTGCCGGATTTGTAAGCTGTATGCAACAATGGAAGCCAGGAACCGGGAAGAGAGACTACAGTACAGTACAGTACAGTACCACCTCATAACAGCTAAGGTGCGGGTTCTATTCCCAAAATAGAGCTACACAAACAAGAGCTTATGCAATAATACATTACAATTATCACTGATTATAATGGTTGTATAAATTCATATATTTTATTTATATATAATAATAATAGAATAATGTATATTTTCCAAATGATACACACACACACACACACACACACACACTATATACTATATAAATACAGTATACTGTAGATGTGTGTGTGTGTGTGTGTGCGTGTGTGTGTGTGTGTGTGTTCTCTTCAAGTAAAACTTCAAGAACTATTAAAAAAGACAGTTTTATTTAAAAAAAAATGTTTAAAACCCAGTTTCTAAGTCAAACCTGTACTGATTTACAGGGTGAACACAGTAATTTTTTACTGTCTGAATACCGAGTCGGAGGTACGTGGTGACGTCACAATTCACGTCACGTATACGACGTAATGACGCCACTGGTTCCGAAACACGCATGGTCGAGGAGAGTGGTTGAGTTTAGCAGAGGAAGGTCAATGATATACCTGAATATATTATAAAATATAATTTAATTCTGGGTAATTTAAGAAACAACAGCTTAAATAAATCACAGTCATACTAAACTTAGATTGTACTACTGAACCTGAAATTATTTTCACGAGCCGAAAATCTGAGGAAGCAAAAACAACAGCCTTCAGCAAAACACCATGAAGAACAGAGGGGGTAGAAGAGCGAGGAAGAAAAGAAGGAAAAAACAAGAAAAGGTTAAAAATGGTAATTTTTTTTGAAGGTGCTGGATTACAGCTGATCAGTATGTAATATCAGCACATAACCTGCATTGCTCACTCACCTAGCATTAAAAAAACAAGACTAGAAACAATAACCTTAGTACTTTGAAACATACAGAGAATGTACACTTTTCATATTTTACTGTAATAGAGTGGATGATGCTTACCTCAGCCAAGGCAAGGTACACCCTGAACAGGCCATGACAGGGCAGCACACAGACATTTCTTCACACATCCACTACTTGGGGAAATATAGAACTGCCAATTCGGTTACCGGTAATGTGCATTCTTAATGAAACATATGAAGAATCTGGAGTCACCAGAGGAAACCTACACATGCACGGGGAACATGCAAATTCACACTCAAACACCTGAGCCCGAGACTCGAACCCAGAACCGTTTACGCACTAATCACTATACCACTGTGCCACAATCTGTCCTGCTTTTAAAGGAAAATTAGCAACAGGTGGTGTGATGTAGATCACCGTTATCAATTTTAAGTTGTTATTTTCCAATAACAACACATTCCTCTTATATGACCTAAATGTTATTTATTAAAGAACTTGGTACTTTTCCCCCTCGTGTCTTGTTGTTCATCATTCCCCAAAATCCTTTATTATATACACAGAGGAATTAATTGATGGAAAATTACAGTTGAATATCCAATACCCTGGTTCTTACTGTGAGAAACTTAGAAGATGGTATGAGTTATAAAATACTCACAAACCTTTGCGAAGTTGCAGTGGTGGTGATTGGTAGGGTGCTGGATTACTGATCCCAAAGTCAGAGGTTCAAGCCTCACTATCAACAGTTGTCACTGCTGTCCCCCAATGGAGCTAACTGAGTTGTCATAGGCCGGCCATGTTTCTCACTGTCAGTGGTGAGACGCATGTAAAAGTAGGCTGCATAGCTGTTAGTGTGTTTATGACTTGGTGAGCTGTCCAGGGTGTACTCTACCCACACCCAGAGTTGGCTGAGATATAGGCACCAGCCTCCCCGTGATGCTAATTAGGATTAAGCGGTTCTGAAAATGAATAAATGAATGAATCCTTTTAGAAAAGTGCACAGGCATGCACTACTGATTGATTTGTGACTTTTGTTTGTGTTCCTGTTTAGTGACTCTGTCTCATGAAGCATCTTTTGTGAACTTGAGACGATGGCTTAAACAAAAGGGATTCTGTTCAAAGTATTTAATTCCAGCCAGCTTTACAGGTAATAAATAAAATAACCTTGAATGTTATTCTACAGAAGTCTAGTTACTACAATTAGTAACTATAATGTGGTGTGTTTTTGGTCCAGAGACAGGAAGAGGCTTGATGACTACACAACCCATTAAGGTAATTATATCTCCAGGCTGGTGAGAGTCAGGGCCACAGGCATTGTGTTTTCAGATTGCCATTGTTATGCATGTAATATCTCAAGAATGCCTTAAGGGATTTTTTTTCAACCTTTGTATGAAACTCCACTCTGACTCACGGATGACCTGATTAAATTTTGAAGGTTTGTGGTCAAAGTTCATGGTCACTGAAACCCCGTGTGTTCCATACATGCAAGCATGAGATCTCAAGAATGCTTTCAGGGATTTTCTTCAACTTTGCAGAAAACTACAATCTGACATAAGGATGAACTGACTTAATTTTTGAGGTCAAAGTTCAAGGTTACTGTAGTCTGACTGCATGGAGACATATAGCCACCGGACAGTAGCTCGAGTTTATATTTGCATTGTATAATACATGTGCACATAGAAACTTAAGTCCTGAATTTCATAGATCAATCAAGGAGCTGTACTGGGTTTATTATTATTAATTTGACATGTTTTGTAAATTCTACCGTCTTTTAAATTGTGTACAGACGCTCTCCGACTTATGTTCATTCGTTTTATGTTTTTTTCAATTTTAGGTTTAAAAAAAAAAAAAGTCAAATTTTGAGTTTAGCGTGTTCGCTGTCGTAAGAGACGTACCTACGTCGTACGCTGACGTAATGATGCAATGACATAATGACGCTGCGTCCATTGTTTACAAATGACAGCTTGAACGTGCCCCTCCTTCCCCAGTTTAACTCTTGTGTTAAGACGTCGTTTCTGTGATCTTTGTGTTTACACTGTTTTGCGGACTTTTGTAACCCTAAGCAAATATGGTTAGTCAGAAGCGTAAGCCTACTAGCATGGGTGCAACTTTTACGGCATATGCCAGAATTTCCGTTTTTCCCAAGACTGAATTAACTATCTGTTCGGATCGGCGCAATCTACCATGCATACTCAGTTAAGCAAAGAGAGTTGTAAAGTGAATGAAACCCAAATCCAGAAAAGAAAGAGAACTCTCCGCTCTACTGGTGATTCACATCAGTGCAGGCTGAGTACTAAACAAGTATTCAACGGCGCCCTTGCTCACTTGAAAGACCGGAAGTCCGGATAACCCAGGGTTTGTCTCAAGCACAAGCAAGTGAACTACTTTCGGTGGAGTGCCTCACATATTGTAAGCGTTCATTGGCTGTTTTAAGCTTAATGTAAAGTGACTCGGCTCAGCTTCATGTAAAGTGACCATCCATCGACCATTGGAACCATTTATAAGCAGAAAGATCGCATCATACAGCATGTTAAAAGTTATATTTGATACTGCTTTCGATATTTGATGAGTGAATTTGATTAAAATTTATCTGTTTCAAATGATTTTGCTTGAATTTAATTTATTTGAAATGAATGTTGATATTATTTGATATATTTGATATTATTTTACAATGTTATGTTTATAATAATTGATTTAGGGGTGTTTTATGAGATACGGTAATGGTATTTATGGATGTATAGTACAGTATGAATGTCATACGTCACTGGAACATACAGTAACAACTTACGTTTTTTTTTCAACTTATGTTCGGCCGTCCGGAACCGAACAAAAACATAAGTCGGAGAGCGTCTGTATTGAAAGAGTGAATGTTGCCATGCCAAAGCTGAGCATACAACACAAAGAGAATGTAAGCTGTGTTTCCCCTCCAACACTCACACAGTGCAGTCCACAGATGACAAACCCAAGGCCTGTGGGCCAAATTCAGGCTGCCAACTCATTTTATGTGGCCTGTGAGAGCTTTTAAAGAATACCAATTATCATACATTCTTAGGGCAGTGGTGGCCTGGTGGTAAAAGGTGCAGGATCACTGATCCTAGGATTGAAGGATCGAGTCCCACTCTCCACAAGGTTGTCACTGTCCCCCCAGTGCAGCTAACTGGAACTGGGTTATCAAAGGCCGGACATGTCTCTCACTCTCTATGGTGAGAAGCATGTAAAAGAACCATTGTTGACTTTCTTAAAGAGTAGCTGCATATCGTCAGCGTGTTTCTGTCCCTTGCTAAAGGGTTGTGTCAGGAAGGGCATCCGACGTAAAACCTATCCTAAATCAAACATGCGAATCAGATGATTTGCTGTGGCGACCCCTGATAAAGGCAAAAGCCGAAAGGAAAAGAAGACAATTATCATACATTCTTAGCATCGAACATTACCATGAAACATAATTCATCATCTTTCCACTAGGTGGCAGCAACCCATTTCAAATAAACAGCTGGACGTTCAAGACTCAAGAAAGATTGTAAACTTGATTAAATTTTGCATTCTGTTTTATATCTTTTAATGTTATTTGCATTACAGGCCAATGAGTTGGTGATTTCTTTACCTGAGAGGTGTTTGCTGATGACAAGTTCAGTTCTGAAGAGTTACATGGGGGAATATATCAGGAGGTGCGAATGTCACACTTACCGTGTTTTGTTTTTCCAGTCTATTTTAAAGGTTTTTTGCACTTAAGAGAAGGAAGGACAAATACAATTTAAAGTGTTTCTTCACCTTCACCTCTGGCTCTGAGTAAAACCCCACACATTGTATAATTAATGAGGGGATGTTTTTTTTAATGGCATAAATATTTATCAGCATAATACAGACTAAGTCACAAGGTAGTGTTTTGATTAAGAGCCAAAGTAGGTTGAAAATGACATACCTGTCCGAAAATGCGATAACGCCAAAAATACACCCTTCAAAGCATAATCCTTGACATGACCAAGTTTAAATATCCATCAACACAACCTACCATGTTAAAACAATTCTTTAAGAAAGGATTCCATGTCCAAACTGTTGTAAGACAATGGGAATGTCAATTTATTTTAGTGATATTTAAACTGCTTTTGAGATTGCTCAGAGTACAGCGATCCTTCACTTTCCGCTGTTAATTGGGACCGAGATCCCCACGCGACCACCGAATTCCACGAAGTAGGAACACCTCCCCCAACCCCCCAACTGACTTATATGTACATGTATATGTGTATATAATATCAATAAATACATATCCAACTCTATAAATACTTATAATAACAATTAAACATTAAAAAATAATGCAAAAGATGTAAATAAAGTATAAATACATACACAAAGGCACGCGCATGCATGCAGGTGCACGCACTCAGATGCACACCTCACAAGAATGTAAGTAGTTTTAAAGGGAGGTTTTGGGTTGTTTTTTGTTTTGTGTTTGTTCAGGGTTTTTTTTTTTTTTTGCACAATTGGCCTTGTTTTTAACTTTTTTAACTTTTTTTTTAACTTTCTTAACTTTTACCCTATTCCTTCTTAATTTCCTTATTTTTTAATTTGATGGATATTTAAAAAAAAAAATGCAAGGCACTGAAGCCACATGAATTGAAGCGCGAAGTAGCAAGGGATCCCTGTATTTCTGTATTGTCTGTATTTGGTACCAGAATACTCTACTGACTTACTGAATCCCAGAAGAATGTGCCAAATCATAATGGTAAAAGAACTGTCCAGGGTGTACTCTGCCCTCGCCCAGGGTCGGCTGAATTGGTCAGCCTCCCCGCAAGTCTCATTAGGATTAAGCGGCTCAGAAAACAAATTAATGAATGAAAGTAATGGTAAATCAATTAGAATCCGTAAAACAGTCATGACTTGGTGTGATCAAAACTTATCTGTTGATAGGAAGATGGGTTGAGATAAGTTGAGAGCCGGATTCATTTTGTGTGCGGGTGCTGGGGAGTTTCAAATGCAGACATTCAGAAAACTGCACACAAACGCCAGAGCTCAGGAATCAAATTCAGGCCTTCTTGCTGTGAGGCGAACTTGTTAACTACTGTGCCACCATGTCACTCCTTGTGTTTATGACCAGCTTAAACAGCCTGGAGGGAAGCAAACATGTGCTCACCTTGTTATATTACACTCTGGCAATGATTATTTAGCATTGTAACATAATACAGGGATCCCTCGCTACTTCGTGCTTCAATTCACACGGCTTCAGTGCATCGCGTTTAAAAAAATAAAAATAAAAAATAAATATTCATCGAATTAAGAAATAAGGAAATTAAGGAAGAAAAGGGGGAAAAGTTAAGGAAAATGCCACAAACACAAGGCCAATTATGCAAAAAAACAAACAAACAAACAAACAAACACAAAACAACCCAAAACCTCCCATCAAAACTACTTACATTGTTGTGAGGCGTGCATCTGCGTGCGTGCGTGCATTTGTGTGCATTTGCGTGCATGTGGCGCACATCTGTATGAGTGTGTATTTATATTTTATTTACATCTTATGTATTATTTTTGAATGCTTAATTGTTATTATAAGCATTTATAGCATTGAATATGTATTTATTGATATTATATACACATATACCGCATTTTCTGGACTATAAATCGTATTTTTTCATACTTTGGCTGAAGGTGCGACTTATACTCCAGAGTGACTTTTATATAATTTACTTATTTTATATTTTTATCTTATATTATTTATTTTAGTTATTATTTTTTTAATTTCAATTATCTTATACTCCAGAGTGAATCTTATGTTTTTTTCATACTGACAGCTGCAAGAGGGCGGTCTTGGTTTGTGTGCCAGTATCTGCTCCTATCACTCCTTTAGGACTGAAAATGTATCTTTTAGACTACCAGTAAATATAAATTTACAATAATACCTCAGCTAATGAATTTAATCCGTTCTGAGGGCGAGCTCATAATACAAAAAGTTCATTAGATGAAACAATTATTCCCGTAAGAAATACGGGACCCCAACCCAACCCCCTCCCAAACTTATAGAATCTGCCACAAACAAGTGTATTCAATCTAATATATTAAAGATCAATATGTAAAAACAATAAATATTTAATAATAATACATGTAGATTTACATTAATAATTAATTAATGATGACAAAGGAAGAATAAACAATAAGTGCATCTGAACTTCTCATACTCCTGATATAGATCGGGCACGCCCACTCTTTTTTCATGTTCAGCTCTGATTTCTATTTTCATTTCAAGAGAAATCGGTTTCCTCTTCTCAGACTGATGAACCACCTTCTTACAACCCATCTTAGAGACACTATGGATGAGGCACAATAAAAAATAAAAGTACAGTAAAAAGTGACAAAATCACAAGCACAGAGGAGAAAAACTTCTGTGCGCGTGCATGCGCTACGAATGCCAATAAGCCAGGAAAGGCTCGCGATAAACTCGCCATGAGGGTCACGTGTACACCGAGGTATTACTGTATAAACACTGCTGAGAAGAACACAATTGCCTCCCAAAAGAAAATCATATTCTGCAGATTACAAACTGCATGTCGTGCAGAATGCAGCCAGAAACGGTAACCGAGCAGCAGGAAGAAAGTATGGATTGAGTGAGAAACTTGTGAGAGACTGGAGAAAAGTAGAGGACACTCTGAGTGCAATGAAGAAAACGAAGAAAGCAAATCGCGGCTAAAGGCCCGATGGCCAGAGCTGGAGAAACAAGTTCACAGATGGGTGCTTGAACAACGCGCTGCCGGAAGAGGACTTTCAACAGTGCAGTTACGTCTTCACGCCCAGGTCGTTGCCAAGGCGATGAATCTAACGGACTTTTCAGGGGGACCTTCTTGGTGTTACAGATTCATGCAATGCAACCACCGTTCAATCAGAGCTTGGACAACAATGTCACAAAAACTGCCAGCAGACTTTCAAGCTAAAGTTGACAGTTTCCGTGAGTTTCTTGAGAATCATGTAACTGAGCACAACGTGACACCGGCTCATATCATGAACACGGACGAGGTCCCCCTCACGTTTGATATCCCCATGGGCCGAAGTGTCTCAGACAAACCGACAAAGAGCGTGAATATAGTAATAACTGGCCATAAGAAGTCACACTTCACAGTGGTACAGTACTGGCATGTTGTGGAGACGGATCAAAATTACCACCATTGGTCATTTTTAAACGTAAAACCACCAAAAATCCGATCCCCCGCAGTTGTTGTGGCCGTGAATGAGAAAGGGTGGATGGATCAAGGTATGATGAACTTTTGGCTTACAAAGTGCTACACTAAGTGTCCGGATGGCTTCTTTAGAACACGCAAAGCCCTGCTGGTGATGGACAGTATGTGTGCGCACATCATGCCACAATTCAAAGATAAATTAAAGCTTTTCAACACCATCCCTGCTATCATCTCTGGAGGCTGAACCAAAGTACTCAAGCCACTTGACCTCTCGGTGAACAGGCGCTTTAAGGCAGTTTTACGTCAGACGTGGGAGCAGTAGATGACGGATGGAGAGCACAGCTTCACAGCAAAGGGGCGGATGCGCCATGCAACTTTCCTGGAAGTGATTGGATGGATAAACAAAGCATGGGCTTCAGTGACGACTGACACCATACTGTCGGGATTTAGAAAGGCTAATAACAGGGACTGATGCCAAGTCAGATGACCGCTGCACAGAAGAGGAAGCAGCGTACCCTCTACTTCCGGAGTTGGCGGAGTTGTTCAGAAGTGACACAAAGGATGAGGAGTTCAATGGATTTGGTGATTTTCGTGAAATTGAGAGTTCAGTAAACTAGTTATGTTATTAACTGTTGTGATCTTAATAACTGTTAATACGTTTTGTTAACATGCCACCTATTCACGTTACATTAAAAGTGTAATAAACTAGTTAGCTTGTTTTACATTTTATTATTACTCTTTCTTACCTTTCTAGAAATGTCTGTTCTTTGTCTCTTATAAAATAAATTTTTCCCCAAAACTGTGACTTTTCGTCCGATGCGACTTGTGTGTGTGTGTGTGTGTGTGTGTGTGTGTGTGTGTGTGTGTGTGTGTGTCCTTTCTTGTGCATTTTATGGCTGGTGCGACTTATACTCCGGAGCGACTTATATTTCCGGAAAATGCACTACATGAACGTATACATCAGTCAGGGGGGTTGGGGGGGGGGGGGGGAATACTACTTCGCGGATTTTGATGGTCGCGTGGGGATCTCGGTCCGCTGAAAGTGAGGGATCCCTGTATAAGTGTGAAAAACGTATCACACAACTAAAAATATATTTAATTTAATACCTTTTTATTATCCCTGTATTTAGGTGCTAGGACAGTGCAACGGATGTTGTTGAGACTTGTTCTGTCTGCTCTGTGCTCCTATAGATGGAAACCCCCAATTTCTCCTCTCATCGCTCTTTGTTCTTTCCTTATTGCTGAACGATATTATGGAGATAAAGCAGAATGGAGCCCATATATTGAAGTTCTCCCTAAATCATACACATGTCCAGTCTACTTCTCAAATGACATCATGGCTCTCTTGCCCCTGGATGTTCGAAAAAAGGCAGAGTCTCAAAAAGAACACTTTGCGGAGCTTTATTCCTCTTCACTGCCATTCTTCTCGTCCCTTCAGCCTATTTTTAATCAGCCTGTGGAGGTAGTGTTTACAGAGGATGCACTTCGCTGGGCATGGTGCAGTGTCAATACTCGTATGATATATATGGAGCATGCCAAGAGCGAGTTCCTCTCACAGGAGAAAGATGTCTTTGCATTGGCACCTTATCTGGACTTACTGAACCATTGTCCTGAAGTACAGGTAAAACAAATACTTTCTCTGGGATTTTTGTAGACAATTTAAACTAGTGCATCTGTGAGAGACAGAGAAAACATCAGAATTTAAAGTGCTGTAACTTTCCACAACTTTATTTTGAGGCTGAGGCTGTAATTTGAATGTTGTGATGTTTTCAGATTATATACCCTGGAGCAGTGGAGAGAAAAACAATTTGGGCCCCTTTTTCCCCCCGAATTGTGCCATTGGAAGAAAATCCAAAATGTCATGAAAATAAAAAGTTTGGGTCGGACATCATGAGCTGTACAGGAGTAACACTATTTATTCTGTTTTTCAGGTTCATGCAGGGTTCAGTGAGCTGTCCCGCTGCTATGAGATCAGAAGTGTTCATGGCTGTAAAGAATTCCAGCAAGCCTTCATCTGCTACGGTCCCCATGACAACCAGCGGCTTCTTCTGGAATACGGTTTTGTTGCCGCTGGTAATCAGCACAGCGTGGTGTATGTTGACTTCGGTGAGGATGCCGTGACTTGTAGGAAAGTGGGTGGATTGTGGGGGTGAATGTAAAATGAGTGTTTTTTTTCCATCTTTCACTCTGTGTAGGTGTTCTGAAATTGTGTGTTAATGAAGCAGATCGACAGCTACAACAGAAACTTCTCTTCCTGAGAGACAATGACTTTCTGAAGTTTGGTTATTTCCTTTGAAACAACGAATATCAAACAGATAATGAAATCTAAAAATAATTTTAAATGACTAGATGGAACTCTGAAAGTCAAGCCCATGCATTATATGTGATCTTTTTTTTTTCTCTGGTGAAGAAATCTAACCTTTGGTGTAGATGGGCCATCATGGAGGCTGATGACTGTACTGAGGCTACTGTCCCTAAAGCCGGAACAATAGTAAGATGCATTACAAATGGTCTAATCACTTCATAATCCCAGTTTCATATTTAATTTAGCTACTGACTGCAAAATAAACACACACAAAAAAAAAACCCAGTTAAAAATTATTAACATGTTGGTCTGTAGTGCTTGTTGGAAAAGTGTCCTCCTGGGGGCAGCAGTGAGCCAGGACAGAGAAGATTGGTGCATTCAAAAGGCTCAAATTTTATGCCAGCATCTCTGTGATGATAATAGCAATGCACTGGCGAGGGTGAGTAGTCATTCAAGCATTTATGAATGACCTGATATTTATGACTAATTCTCTATATTAATGTATTTCCTTTTGAGACAGTAAATGAGCATGGGAGGAAACAATGGATTTGTTCATTTAGTCCTTAATCTAACACCGGGAATAACCGCTTTCTCCTGGCCATGGTTGCATCAACTGAATTACATGCACGCATGGTTCCAACTAGCGGAAATTTAGAGTAAACAACAAACCTAGTGGCATGTTTTTTTCGGAGGTGGGAGCATGCCACCACGAAACGAACACAGACATGTAAAGAACATGTTGAGCTCTTCATCAAACCAAGCTCAGAGTAGAACTGGGGAACTTGGATATCCTTCATAGTATACTGGTCTTTCAACATTAGAAGTAAACATGCCACACCCACCCATTTTTTAACTGAGTCCCTGTACTTTCTGGAAGGACTTTATAATTTTTTAGTCCTCGGCCATCAGGCTATTGTGGTATTTTCACTACCTGTGTCTGTGTTGCTATTCCCATTCCTGCCTTGTCTCCATCTAATACCTCAATAACTATATATGCTAACCTTTTGAAATTTATTATGAGCGTCCTCTGTGCTTCGGCCTCCACTATGAAACATAATTGGTTCATCTGAACTTTGACCTTATAAATATTTTTATTTCTAAATATATATGTCAAGAACTGCTGGGTGGCTGAAGGATGCCACACGTCCATTATGGCTATTATTTTGATTGGTTTTCCAGATGTCACATGGTAAAACAAGAGGTATATACAGGAAAAGAAGTGTCCAGTTATTTACATCATTCTGAATGAACTGATGATTGGGACGTGGTGTACTGTTTCACATAATCCAAGTTTACCATGGAAGAGGTATTTGGCTGATGCCCTTATCCAAAGTGACTCTCATTATTATCCTCTTTATACAACTGAGCAGTGGAGGGTTCAGGGCTTGCTCAGGGGTTAACAGTCACAGCTGGTGGTTGATCAGTAACCCAGTTATAGCCTAATACTGTAATAGTAATAGTAGTCCTAAATCATTTCAGTGAAAGAGTTTGTCCCACAAGCAGTCAAAAGTCGTCATCGCACATGCTGGGTGTATATTTACGTTGATATGGATCAAAATTGAGGAGCTTCTAAGACAGATTGTCACACTCATTTTCACTGAGGGTTACGACACTAAATTTACAGGTGATCGAATTGCTGAATAAATCACTGAACTATAAATCACTGAACTGTTCTTTAAATCAACCATGAAATCCATCACAAAATGATATGTTTAGAAATTTGACCTCTTTTACTCTTTACTCTGACAGAGCTTAACAGCAACAATCTTTTTTGAATCATGGAATGACGACTTTTTTCCTTAAAAAGGCTGTTGCTGCCAACTAGATAAAAAGGATGGTGAATTGGGTTTCATGGTAATAGTTAATGCAAAGGATGTATGATAATCATAATCTTTGAAAACTTATACAGGCCACATAAAATGAGTTGGTCGGCTGGATTTAGCCCGAGGGCCTTGAGGTTGACACCTGCGTTCTAAGATGAGAATTTCAAACCAATCAGTAGTAGCACATCAGAACGGATCACAGGATTTATAGCCATACAGTGTGTGTGTGTGTGTGTATATATATATATATATATATATATATATATACACTACTGATACACTAGTCCTTCTAAAAAAAATTGGCATGTTGTGATTAAGTTGTTTATTTTCTGGAATATGCTGATAAAAATTAAACTTTTATATATTTTAGATTCATTGCACCCCAACTGAAATATTTCAGGTCGTTTATTGTTTTAATACTGATGATTTTGGCATACAGCTCATGAAAACCCAAAATTCATATCTCAAAAAATTAGCATATTTCATCCGACCAATAAAAAAAGTGTTTTTAATACAAAAAAGTCAACCTTCAAATAATTATGTTCAGTTCTGCACTCAATACTCGGTCGGGAATCCTTTTGCAGAAATAACTGCTTCAATGCGGCGTGGCATGGAGCCGATCAGCCTGTGGCACTGCTGAGGTGTTATGGAGGCCCAGGATGCTTCGATAGCGGCCTTAAGCTCATCCACAGTGTTGGGTCTGGTGTCTCTCAACTTTCTCTTCACAATATCCCACAGATTCTCTATGGGCTTCAGGTCAGGAGAGTTGGCAGGCCAATTGAGCACAGTAATACCATGGTCAGTAAACCATTTAGCAGTGGTTTTGACACTGTGAACAGGTGCAGGTCGTGCTGAAAAATGAAATCTTCATCTCCATAAAGCTTTTCAGCAGATGGAAGCATGAAGTGCTCCAAAATCTCCTGATAGCTAGCTGCATTGACCCTGCCCTTGATAAAACACAGTGGACCAACACCAGCAGCTGACATGGCACCCCAGACCATCACTGACTGTGGGTACTTGACACTGGACTTCAGGCATTTTGGCATTTCCTTCTCCCCAGTCTTCCTCCAGACTCTGGCACCTTGATTTCCGAATGACATGCAAAATTTGCTTTCATCCGAAAAAAGTACTTTGGACCACTGAGCAACAGTCCAGTGCTGCTTCTCTGTAGCCCAGGTCAGGCGCTTCTGCCGCTGTTTCTGGTTCAAAAGTGGCTTGACCTGGGGAATGCGGCACCTGTAGCCCAGTCCACTGCTTCCACAGGTCCCCCAAGGTCTGGAATTGGCCCTTCTCCACAATCTTCCTCAGGGTCCGGTCACCTCTTTTGTTTGTGCAGCGTTTTCTGCCACACTTTTTCCTTCCCACAGACGTCCCACTGAGGTGGCTTGATACAGCACTCTGGGAACAGCCTATTCGCTCAGAGATTTCTTTGTGTCCTACCCTCTTGCTTAATGGTGTCAATGATGGCCTTCTGGACAGCAGTCAGGTCGGCAGTCTTACCCATGATTGCGGTTTTGAGTAATGAACCAGGCTGGGAGTTTTTAAAAGCCTCAGGAATCTTTTGCAGGTGTTTAGAGTTAATTGGTTGATTCAGATGATTAGCTTAATAGCTCGTTTAGACTACCTGAACATGATATGCTAATTTTTTTAGATTCCTGACAATAAACGACAAACAAAAAACAATAAATGACCTGAAATATTTCAGTTGGTGTGCAATGAATCTAAAATATAAGAAAGTTTAATTTTTATCAGTACATTACAGAAAATAATGAACTTCATCACAATATGCAAATTTTTTGAGAATTTACCTGTGGTAAATTAGTGCTGCTAGCTATTTGAAACAATCACGTATTACATCAGGGGTTCGTTCTGGCAACATCAGTCATTGACTGTTATCAAAGTGTGTGCGAGTGTTACGATTCTCGGTATGCTCAGAGACATATTGCCCTTCTGAGTGGATGTTCCAGCCTGGTAGAGATGAGAATTCCCTGAAATTTGCTGGGCTGCTTTTCTGATCCGTGCAACATAGAACATTATCTGCCAGGGCTGAGCTGCAAAAAGAACAAGCAGAGAAATCACCGAAACATTTCTTTTCATTCCTAAAGCAACTGATGACAAGAAAGCCAAGTTGACAAAACATTAGCCGCATTGACCATTTTGGATTTACTGTCACGCACATACATCTCTGGCAGTATTGTCACTAGAATGTCTCCACAAGGGATGTCAACCCTCCCAACGTGTTGGCGACAGTTATAGGAAAAAACAATTGCTAGGCCACGTAGTTTAGCAAAGCTCTAGTAATGCACAGGATAAAATCACCAGTTTTTTACTTTTTATGGTCATCTATGTTAAGCAGGGATTCCAGATCTCCGCTGTTTCGCGGAATTCCGCTATTTTTACTTGTCCACTATTTAGCGGAATTCCGCTATTTTTACTCGCCGAAGTGATAATTATTTTTAATGGATGCCCCCTTGACCCACAGCTGAAATATTCCTTTTCCTTTATTTCTGAACCCGTTTCCTCTAATTTTTCTAATGCCCCTATTTCACTGGAGCATGGCAAACTTATGGAAGCAAAAATGTTGTCATCCGCAAACGTTCCGCAATTATTCCCTTATCTTCCGTGTGATTCCGTGGTTACTCCTCAGTTCTTCCTCCACTTCCGTATGCTTCCGGGAGGCCAAAATATTCCATGAACGTGCTTTTGAACACGTTCTAAAGCACGTTCACGGAAAAAAATTCCGTGAGAGTTCCGTGGGGTCACTTTGGCGTACTTGGCCATACCTGTTCCTCACATGCTGTAAACTCTCCGAGAGTGTAAGAATTTCCACTTTTCCGTATGATTTTCACCCATTTTCCGCGTTAAAATGCCGAGGCTCTTCCGTAGACTGCATGCCGCGCCTTTCTGGCACGATCATTGCATGCTGTGCTCCATTGAA
>CM045744.1:32071475-32181475 GCA_024760905.1 Plotosus lineatus | reverse complement strand
TTCTCCTCGAAAATCATTCATTAATTTTCTGAACCGCTTCAGAAAGTCACAGGGAAGCTGGTGCCCATCTCAGCCGACTCTGGGCGAGGGCAGAGGACAGTCTGAACAGCTTGCCAGGCCATTGCAGTGCAGAAACTCACTGACGGCTATGCAGCGCCTCTTGATGAAAGTCAGCAATGGTCATGTCTCACACCGGGCGTAGACAGTGAGAGACATGGCCAACCTTTGATAACCCAGTTAGCTCCACTGGGGGGACAGTGACAACCCACTGAGAATGGGGCTTTGGACCCCCGACCTTGGGATCAGTAATCCAGCACTTTACCACCAGGCCACGAGATCCATGTATGAAGCCGGCAAGTCCAGAATGTCCATATTTTCTTCATTGATTGTGACCAAGTATAACCAAAAGCATTCATGTATTTATTTATTTTTTTTGGCGTGTTCAGTCTTTTTGTTTGGTAAAGTCCATTGGGCTTTTTACACCCGAGCCATAGTGGCTTATCGGACCGGTGCTCATCCCCGGTTTCCGTAGCGTGAAGCGACTAGGACTTCAACTCCTCCTGGATGGGACGCTAGTCCATCGCAGGTTACCTTTCCAGTATATTTTTACTGGTACCCATTTATACTGCTGGGTGAACAGAGGCACACTTGTGGTTGAGATCTTGCCCAGGGGTCTTAGCACAGTGGGGGTCTAACTGGGATTTGAACACACAACCTCCTGATCATGAGTGCAGAACCCTAACCACTACGCCACCGGCATTGTTTGGGATAAACTTTAATTACTCCTCTTGGCTGTTGCTCTTTTTTTTTTTTTGTCAAAAAATTAGAAAATGTTAATTTTATTTGAAGTTTGTGAAGCTGGTAGCCTGCACTGAAAAAAAGTCCAAACCACTCAAAAGGAGAATCAGATCACACGCCCTGTAGTTTCCATACAATAAATAACTGTAAATCAAATAAATTGTGTTATTTAACAAATTTGTATTATTGATGATATTTTAAAGAGATGGTTCTTTCCAGAGAAAGAGAGACACTTATAGAACTTTTTTCCATCACCAAAAAAAACTCCTGTTGAATATTTTAACAACACTATTGTATTTGATCATTTAAAAGGCATTTCTGTAAAAATTTCAGACAGGGGACGTCTTGTAATACTGTACATTTTATGTATCATCGCCATATGCACCGAGCTACAGTGCACCGTTATGATTTGACTCTTTTCAGCATTAACAGCTTCAGCATTTTTTGCTATCGTAATTCTTCTGCGGGATCAAATTTGGTGTCAAAGCCTTCACTTCCCCCATGCGTCAATCAGCCTTGGGCACCCACATTATCACCAGTTCACTGGTTGTCCTTCCTTGGCCACATTTGGTAAGTACAGTGGTACCTCACCTTACGAAATTCATCCGTTCCAGAGCTTTTTTCGTAACCTGCATTTTTCGTAAGTTGAACCGCATTTACATGTAAAACGCGTGATTCGTTCCAAGGCTCCCAATACTACCCCCTAAACCCTCTAAAAAATTATAAAAGCAGACCTTTCAAGACCTCCTTCTGCTTCAATAACGTACCAATGGTAGACGGGTTTGGCCGTATTCCTTTGTGATATCACTCGAGCCCGTTTCTTCTCCTCACTTGCACCGGAAATCACATGCGTGTGTGTGTGTGTGTGTGTGTGTGTGTGTGTGTGTGCGCGCGCGTATTGACCATGTATTCTTAGCAGAGTTATAATCTTACAAATGTTTCTGGAAGGTTAAAAGACCGAGTCAAGAAATAAAGCATAAAACAACAGTAACTCTGTCCTTTACACGTAAAGCATCATGGTGGATTCAGCTCTATAATAGGCAATGAGAGGTAGATGAGTCATTCCTCCTAGCCAATGGGATCCCTGTCCAAGATGGCGCTCGAGTGAAGGCGACATGAACGAGAGCTCAGTTGTTATCCAATGGGAGGCCAGCGGGGTGGGATGTTTGAACGTCACTGATGGGAGAGCAGCTGGTGCATTGTTTGAATGGCGTGTTTTCACGTTTGTGTGGCGAGTTTGAATTTTTATGATGGCGCTTTCGTAACGTGAACTTGTTTCGTATCCTGAGACAAAAATTTTAGGAAAATGCTTTTCGTAACCTGAATTTTTCGTTTGGTGAGACTTTCGTAAGGTGAGGCACCACTGTACAGTACTTACCACTGAATACAGGAACACCCCAGAAGACCTGCCGTTATGGAGATGAATACACCCAGTCATTTCTCCATCACAATGTGACTCTTTTCAAGGTCACGGATTTCCTTACAGTTGCTCATTTTTCCTGCCTCCAGCACATCAACTTCTGCCTACTACATCCCACTTCCTGACAGGTGCGGCTATCATGTCATTGCTCATGTCTTTAATGTTATGGTTGATCTGTATGTAAACATTTTGTTCACTTTATTTATCAAAGGAAAAGCGGATGGATCAGATAAAGGACTACGGATCAAATCAAATCAGATCAGGGCTTTTTTTTTTTCGCGTTGATGTGAGCTACTGAATTCAAGGCTTTGGTACACATTTAATAACAGGATTAAACAATCGCTTGTGTGTTTTTTTTATAAGGATACGGAGATATCGGCCCTGTTTGGCCTTGGATGCTTCCCACATTTCTTCATTTAGAAAGGAGACGGAGGCGGCCTTCAAGAAGAGAGTGTGACTGTCTGGAGGATCCAGCTAAAGAAAACAAATAGCAATAAATACATTATTTAAGGTCATGCGAAAGGTAATGACATCATATCAGAGTAGTGTGGTGGGTACTCGCCTGCAAATGATCTTCTGTAGTGACCCAGTGACCCCCGACTGCAAGAAGAGAGATGATGTCATGCTTGTGTGGGAGATGTTTCTTCACCTCAGGTTCCTCTTCATAAAGTCTCACTGGTTGGAATGGAAAATGCGAATGCCTTATCAGCCTGCTAAGCGTTGTAAAATGCTGAACAACAACTAGCAACAACACAAATCTTGTTTTTGTATATTTCCATACACATAAACTAAGTGATCAAGTTTACTAAAAAAGGAAATGTTTTACTAAAGTCAACCTTATTCATCAAGTCTGGATTAGATGTTTTATAAAAGTATCAAAAGAAAAGCCCCTGTCATATATGTCACACAACAGGCACGAAACAGGTCTGTCTGTCTTCCTTTCGGCTTTTTCCCTTTTACTCGGGAGTCGCCCCAGGGAATCATCTGATTCGCACGTTTGATTTGGCAGAGGTTTTTACGTCGGATGCCCTTCCTGTCACAACCCTTTAAGCAAGGGACAGAAACACGCTGACGACTTTGCAGCTACTCTTTACGAAAGTCAGCAATGGTTCTTTTACATGCCTCTAACCATAGACAGTGAGAGACATGGCCCGCCTTTGATAACCCAGTTAGCCGCACACTGGGGAAGAGGGGGGGGGGGGGTGCAGTGACAACCTTGTGGAGAGTGGGACTTGAACCCCCAACCTTTGGATCAGCGATCCAGCGCCCTATACCACTAGACCACCACTGCCCCCAACAGGCACGAAACAGGTCATTGGGCAAATTCTTAGACCGACGAATTTGTACGAAACTCACTTGTGTGATAAAAACTGCGGTCGCAGAGCCTTGTTGAGGAGTTCTGAACATGTTCAAAATTGATTTCCATCTCCTCGTTTATTCTCAAAGAGAGGTCTGTTGTGTGATGCCTTACATCATTCTATGGCTATGTTATGATACACACATAAATTTTTGTCTGCTTTTTGGGTCATCCGTTGCACTCAAAATCTACGTTTTTCTTGCAGTTGTCTTGTGATTGTTATTTTTAGGACTGTGTTGGTTGAATTTCACTGAATGTGCATATTGTGCTATCTGTACAGAATACAATATGTACGTAAATCAAGTACAGACGCTCCCCGACTTACATTCATTCGTTTTATGTATTTTTTGATTTTATGTTTAAAAAAAAAAAAGTCAAATTTTGAGTTTAGCGTCCTCTCTGTAGTACGAGATGTAACTACATAGTACGCTGACGTAATACACTACTTCCGCTTGACGCTGCGTCCATTGTTTACAAACGACAGACTGAACATGCCCTCACCGCGTGTTACGTCATACGTCACTGGAACATACAGTAACAACTTACGTTTTTTTTTTTTTCACCTTAAGTTCGGCCGTCCGGAACCGAACTAAATCCTAAGTCAGTGAGCGTCTGTATCACAGGAATATCGTATGCAAATTGTTTTGTCTTGGAATAATCATATGAATATAAGACTGAGAAACCTGACCTATATCTCACATGACAGAAGTGAATTTATATTTTATATGTGAACACAACTACGCAGCTTTTAAATCCACCTTCCCCAAATTAATATCAATCATTTTTGTCATGGAATTTTTAAATTTATCCAAAGACAAAAAAAAAACAAATCCGGGCTGTTTAGAAATGAGGCTTCCCAATTAAATACCTTCTGAAAATCTTACATTCTAATCAAAATAAGTAACTGAACTGCCTTACCTCCTGCATCAATTATTATGTCCACCCCAAGTTCTCCAGTCTCTTCCAGACATGAATCCACTAAGTCCACTTTTGGGTCCCAGACTCCAATCACCCTGGCTTTATTTACAACAATAAGCAATTTAATGAAAAATCTGTTTGTTCAACATTCTTTCCATAATCTTAAAATATTTTCTCTGATGCTCACTTTCCCATCTCTGAAGATGAATAAGCACAAGAAATCAAGCTCATAGATCACAAAAAACTCACCTACTAGCGATTCCAACACACCTTGTGCAAGTGCCAGGAATCACAGAGTGAAAGTGAGGGGAGAGCTCAGAGGACAGATAAAGGTAAAGTGCAAAAGACAGAGTGATAAAGTAAGGACAGCCAATGAAAGAATCAAAACATAACAGACTTGCGCTACACCTTCTTACCTATAGTTGGTCGAAGCTGTTCCAGAAACTTCTGATCATCGGCGGACATGGCTGTAGTGAGGACTTTCACCCCGTGGTAATGGGCTAGCTGGATCGCCAACACTCCAAACGGCTAAAGACATCAAACATTCAAAGGTAAATAATAAATAGATAAATAAATAGGTCAATTAATGGACTGACTGAATGAACGTTTTTCATTGCTAATTATGATCCACTAATAATCATTCTGATTATTTTCACCATCATTCAATAATTTTCGAAGCAGTTTAATTCTAATTAGGGTCGCGGGGAGGCTGGCACCCATCTCAGATGACTCTGGGTGAGGGCAGGGTACACCCTGGACAGATTGCCAGGCCATCACAGGGTTATTATTATCATCATCATAAATTTGTTTTGTACTTAAATAGAAGTTTTCTTTACAGTTTAAATCATATAGAGAACCTTTTAAGTTTAAATATGCTCAAAAATTTACCATACTCGTATATACAGGAGTGGCTATATGAAAGTAATACTGTATTTTAACACTTATTAACCAGAAAAAAACCCAAATCTGATTAGAATTCCACCTACAGCAGCCTCTGAACATCTGGTGAGAATAAATTGTGTGACAATGTGATTCTGCTAGCTGGATAAAGATTATTAATAATAAAAATGTAAAAAAAAAGTAGACCGCTTCTGAAGTGTGATAACAATCTTGCCAGCTGGCATAGGTCCGTTGACACTTGACAAATCTTATTAAAGCCATGAGCTCTATTTTCTTGTCGTGTCCTTCTTAAGGAGAAAGAAGTTTCCAAAGTTCACTCAAAAGTCAGTGTGGCTTATGGCTATTTTACTGAAAATAAATGCAAACCATTCTCAGAGCTCTGCTTTTAAGGGGCTTGTAAGCATTTATACTACAAAATATAAGCGATATCAGTGAAGGTGAAAGTTCTTTAATAGCAGAGGACAATCCTTCTGAGTTTTTTGTTTTACAAATATGTGTCCATACATGTACACGTGGGAACCCTGTGGTGATATTTCTCATGCTGGTATATAACTGAGGTAATGACAACAAATGTCTGAGCGATGTTAACCGCTTCTACTTTATTTTCCGTTAAAAAGTATTACTGGTTTCAATCAAAAAAATAATAAAATACAGTCGGCCCTTCTACTTACAAAATTAATCCGTTCCAGCGCCTTTTTCGGAACCTGGAGTTTTCGTAAGTAGACGTGCATTTTACATGTAAAATACATGATTCATTTCAAGGCTCCCAAAGACTACCCCATAAACCCTTTAAAAATTATAAAAGTACACCAATTTTGTATGAATTATGTGTTCAAGGTAAAAGAAAATTATTTACCTTTTTTAAATCTCTCAAACCACCCATGCGACACTTAAGTCCGGGGGTTGCTGGTCTGAAGAACCCCCACCCCCACCCCCCTTCACAAGGTCCTTAAATATGGCGGTTGCTTTTTCCAAAATAATCACCTCCATCGCTGTATCTCCGCTTTTAATGCCTCCTGCTGCTTCAATATCGTCCCGATTGTAGAGGGGTTTTGGCCATACTCTTTTGCGATTTCGCTCAACCACATCCCACTTTCGTATTTTTTTATCTCCTGCTTCACTTCGATTGATAACGGAGCCCACTTCTTCTTTTTGGTGTCACCAGGAATCACTTTCTTCAGGTCCATGATGGATAACAAAATATAACGCTGCAATGATCACTCAAAAAAACTCACCAGCCAACAGTCCTGTTCAACTCTCCTTCATGCGTGTGACAAACAGGAAGTATGGGTACAGGAATGGGTACAGTTCAGCTCCCTCCTGACCAATGGGAGGCCAGCGGGGCAGGATGTGGGGAGACAGCCAATGAGAGAGCAACTCGCGCATTGTCAGAATTTTTGAATGGCGCATTTGGCGCTTTTCGTATACAGAGTGCGAAAATTTCGGAAAATGTTTTTCGTAACCTGGATTTTTCGTATTCAGAGGTTTTCGTAAGTAGAGGGCCGACTGTACACTTTTAAAAACATGAGCAGAGAATTCAATGTGAAAACAAACTCACATTGAAGCCTTTTATTAGGAGAGATCAAGTTTTTTTTTAGCTCCGCTGTATGAATGGTCCTGTTGAGCTTCCTAAGGTCAGGACCTGAAAGGGTTAATAAATTTTCTGTAGCTCTTGACTAAAACTATATAGTGGTTGTGAAGGAGGCGTCTAGTACAGCATGATGAATAAGCCTTTTATTTGTATTACAAACAATTTTAACCACCAACACACCCTCCAACCCTCAGAACAGGTGCACATTATAAGACCACAATACCCTTTTTACTTTCCTTTGTTTGTGTTTTCTTCCTCTGTTCTCTAGTATTCTTTTTAAAAAATATTGATTTTTCCTCTCGTTTTCTCCCTTGCTTGCATTATAATAATTCATGAACTCTCATTCTTTCCTTCTTTTACCTTTAAATTTTTTTGTGGACTGTCCCCTATATTTGTACACTAATATATAATACATTGACCGGTGACCACCAACCATTGACGGGCATAAGCATGTACATGCTCCCTCAGTACATGTAATGCTGCTACTCCATCTTTACGAACTGCTGTGCATGAGTATTATGAATGGCGCTATCCACCCCCTTTGTACGAGTGAGCTAACAGATGACCATGATTGGTTGATGATCGCTGTGAGTGACAGGAAAGTGAGCGTATGCCATCCTTCCCTCCCGTGAGAGCTTGGCCAATTAGCTCGCATGGACTCCTGGTCACAGATAGCTGTGGCATGAAACCGGATTTGAACTTGTGATCTCCGGGTTAATATTGTGGATTATTATGGTTGTTGTTGCGTTGTTCTGTCCTTTTGATGCTGAGCGCCAAGCAGGGAAGCAACAACTCCCAAGTTTTAACGTCTCATGGTATGACGTGGCCGGATTCGAACTCAGACCTTCCAGAGGATAAAGCGGACGCTCTACCAACTGAGCTAAATCTCTGGTTAATAGTCACGCACCTTGTCAAGGCACCTCTCAGGAGTCAACATGGTATCTTTCCTTTGGGAAATCTAGTTAATAACCAACACGCATTCACTTACACTCGCCCCATCCAGTACGAGCAATGTGTGTCCGACAGCCATACGAGCCAGAGTGTGTAGCGCAGTGTAGGCCCTGAGACCATCCTTAATTGCCCCAGCAGCTTCAAACCAGCTAACCTTCTCAGGTTTCTGAACTGTTCAAACACACACACACACACACACACACACACACACACACATATCATCATCCATCCTCTTAGTATGGTACAGCTAAATACCTCTCATATTAATATCATGACTGATCAATAATTCATTGCAGTGACCTAAATTATATTCATCCACAAGGACGACATCACAAAGGCCAGACATCTCAGTGTCCAGTGGAAGAATTCCTGTGAAAAAAAAAAAAAAAACAAAAAAAAAAAATTAAAAACGTCATACTCATTACAGTCATGTACTGACCACTCCTATGGTTCCTACCTACAACTTCATCATCAGCCTGGAAGAAGGTCACTTTAGGCCCCACTGCATAGTTGAGAAGATAAAACTGTTAAACCTAAATGACAAGAAAGTTTTACATGTGATTCAAAAAACTGGGAAAGCGAGATTCATTACCTTGGAGCACGACTCCTGATATCTCTCGACCAACTGGGATGTGTTCCCTCTGCAGCTTTAGATCCTGACACAACTGAAACACAGACACTTATTTAGGATCTGGATTGAAATTTGGGGGAAAGAGTCTCACCATGGCAGAACGACCGTGTGAGTGAACACTCACCTTCAAGTCTACAGGACTGAGTGAACAGGCTTTGACTTGAATTTTGACTTCATGATTGCCAAGAGTTGTCGCTATACTCTGTGGATTAAGTCAACAGAGTGAAAATAAGATTATTCACTAATAATTAAACAAGAACTATGCTAATTGCTGAAGTATCAGGTGAACCTGGCAGATATAGGTCAAATGTGAGGCGCTCCACCTAATGTAGGCGCTTGTCACAAGTGACGTATGGTGCTTGTGGGACAAAGCACGGCTTATCCGGACTTTGGATCTTTCAAGTGAGCAAGTGCGCGTTGAATACTTGTTTAGTAATCAATGCACCATACGTCATTTGCCATTTTGCACTGCCTGGGCTTATTGTTAGCATTGAGCTCCCATAGCATAGCATAGCATAGCAGCTCACGATAGAAGTTGTTGCGTGCTTAGTTGCCCGAAGCTGAAGCTGCTCATAGCTGTAGTAGGGTCGACCGATCATATATATTCTTCTATAATCACCTGAAGAGAGAGGATGGTTTCACCACCCCTCGAAACAGATCTGTAGTGACAAATGGAGTTTCAATAGAAAGTCTTTGTCCTGTCCTTTTATTTTTGTTATTTGCTCTACCAAAAAGTATTGAGCACTCTCCTACGGAAGGATCTACTCAGAAAATCCTATATATATATATATATATATATATATAAAAACAGTGCCAGGTGATGTGAATAACATTGCAGTACAGTGGTACCTGCCAAGAGTGGAACCTATTAAGGGAAAGTGAACAGTCAGTTTTTAAAGTTGATGGGTTCGAACAGGAAAAATGAGCAAGCGTGGAGATCTGAGTGGCTTCAAAAAGGGCCACATTGTGGTGGCTAAATAACTGGGTCTCTGATCATCTCCAAAAATGACAGGTCTTTTAAGGTGTTCTTGGTATGCACTGGTAAGTCCTGACCAAAATGGTCCAAAGAAAGCCAACCAATGCACTGGTTGAAGTGTTATCGCCGCCCAAGGCTCTCTGACGTATGTAGAAAGCAAAGACTACTATGTCTCTGAACACAGAAAAGTTATGATAACGAGAATATAGATGCGAAGCAACACCTCTTCAAAAAGTGAAGCTCAAACTCGTGCATGCAGTCAGATACTGCTCATAACCACACAACTGGGACTGTCATTGGCTAGTGACTGCAGTTCAGCATGGCACAGTTCCTACACAGTGATGAAAGGGAAGCACAATTTCAAGAGAAAAATTACATTCACTCTTGTCAGAAGTAATTAAATCTCTTATTATTCATCTCCACTGCAGAGAATAAACGATCCAATGGCAGCACATGCACTGAAATCCTAGAATGTTCATGTACCCCCTGAAGAGCTAGAGAGAGTAACATCTGGGCCTCAATGCTTAGGATACTGCCCCCACGACCCAACCCCAGAACAAGTGGAAGAAGATAATGAAGATAATGAAGACAACAATAATTTTAATGATAATAATTAAAAAAAAAAAATCACCCGTAATCACTGATCATGAAGTATTAATCCCCTTTCAACTGATGGAGGACTGAGGCTGATGTGATAAATATTGGCAGGTTTGTTTCGGCCTGTAATAATGGTAGGTTTACCTGGACATGATTTGTTCTAATGTGAAAAAAACATCAATGCTATCAATACTTACTGTCTCCTGTATCATAAATTTCAGGTCCTTGGGTTCACCCAGCTTGCAGAACAGCCCCTTCATTCTGGATTTCTAGGAAAAGACGAAAATGTTTGGTGAGGGAAAAATATTTAATCCAGTGAATCTAATGAAGCACATGATCTGCATGTACTGTATTACACTTGATCCAGCTGTTAAATTTAGGCTTCGAGATTGACTGGGGTGCACATTAGCATAGTGGTTAGTGCATACACCTCAAAACAAGAAGATTCTGGGTTCGAGTCCTGGGTTTGGGGGTTTTTGTATGGAGTTTGCATGTTCACCCTATGATTGGATCTCCGGTATGCTCCCACAGTCCAAAAACATGCAAATTGCTCCTAGGTGTTGATTATGAGTGAGATTGATTGTGTGTGATGGTCATGGTGAGCTGTTCAGGGTGTACCCCCACCTTCACCCAGTCTTTACAAGTCATAAGTCTGACCTCATTTGGAGTACTGCATCCAAGCCTGGAGTCCATATTTCATCAAGGATATGGAATATTTGGAAAATGTTCAAAGAGGAGCAACAAAGCTAGTTCCTGGATTCCAGCACTTGACCCACGAGGAACGCCTTTTAATAATTTTATCTTTATTCACAAACAACAACAGCTGAGGGGACCTGATGGACTATTACAAACTACTTACAGGCAACGTAAAGGTATACTATAAGAAAGTCTTTGGCTGGGCAGATAACTTCATGTCTGGGGCAACTCACTGGAGTTAAATAAGGCAAGGTCCAATTTTCAGGTCGGGCAGAACTTCTTCAGTTCGCGTGCGGTTAACTACTGTAATGGACTGCCAGACAGTGTAGTGATGGTGACAACAACCAATGCCTTTAAAGCAGACTTTTGGGAAGGGACAGACGTGGGACACAAAAAGCCCAGCTTGAAACATTCCATAAAACCAGAAGTGCTAGTGTTGGCTGAGATAGACTCCAGCCTTCCTGTGAATCTAATAAGAATGAATGGTTTTACAAATGAGTGATAATCAGATAGATTAGTGGTTAAACTCTCAAGACCCAAACCATTATATGAGGATAGTACATGGAAATACACACAGTGTAACTGTTCAGATCAAATTCTGAGGTCCAAAGGATCTCAAGAGGTTAAATACTGTTCTGAACATGAGATCTGCAAACACAAGACTTCATTTCACAAACACAACAACCAGGCACAAAGCATTCAATTCCTTATACAGGTATAAAATAAGTATTATATGGGCTGGGTATGCTGTTGGGTCCACTATAGACTCCAGAAGCATCGACCTGAGATACAGACTCCCTCTTGATGCACCATTCATCCTCCAAAAACTGCAAGATGATGTGAAGATGGTGTGCAAAAAAACCCTGATTTTCATTAAAAAAAGCAACAAGCATCAATCGTTGATAAATTTACTGATTTACTAAATTACACACACACACACGAATAAAAATAGTAATAATAAAAAATAGAAGTACACCCATACCTTTCTTCTCCCTCCCCAAGAAACCCTAATTCCCTTTTCCCTCTTCCTGGATGATGATCACCGTCTGTGACCTAATAATGACGTCGCCGTGTCGTCTCGTGTTATCTCGCGATACTTGGGAAATTCCAACATTGCGTAGAGAAGCCATCCGGCGGCTGCAGGATTGAGAGTGGGGTGTTGAAAAGGAAAATAAGGCATAGTGTATCAATTAAAAAACAAAACAAAACAAGGGTTTCAGTTGATTTGGCGCAATTTCCGGTTCATTCCAACCATCAGGAACTGATAAAAGATGGAAAAGGAGCGATGAGGTAAGAGAAATGTTCACTTTCAAGCCGTTTATCGTGTTTTTTATGTTCCACCCGCTTTGACAAGCGCCTTTACCTATCGACAATTCTGAGGAGAAAATCTTTGTAGTGGCGCTCGCGCGGCGTTACCACGGCTAAAGGCTACATTGCGCTCCACACTTGCACCCTACATAGTGTGCACTACCCGGCTACAGCACTGGATTTACACTATGGTACTGTTTAGTGTGCTAGGGCAGGATGATTTATATGGACGTGTGAGATTTGTGGTCATCCTGGCATTCACTCCTAAGGTTTTTTTTAAACAACAATTTAAGAAACAATACAGTTTAAACAGGTTTTTTTCTGAGTTAATCCAGTGATGTAATGTCATGGTTTGATAAATAAACGTAGGTACGTCCATTACTTCGTTTTACTGTGTTAAGTAAGCAGAGATGCTAATGCTAAAGCTACACAGGGCTGCTGCATGGTTTGTTTTCCATCTGCATCGTCGTCGTCATCACCACCAGATTTGTAGGATTAGGGGAGATGTTTCAGAGATGGGTTGTGTGCTGTTTTGTTCAAGAATATTTCGTATATATGGAGTACTTTGTGTTAACTCAACACTGCCATGACCTTAGCTGGGATTCTGCTAAGTCTCTACCTCGCGTGCTAATACAGCAAGGGCTTCAAACTACATGAACCTAATCTACACCCATGTTGTCCAACTGAAGATCACTTGTTGTGGATAATCAGGGGGTGGGGACAATGCCAGGGAAGCGTGCATCTGATTATTAGGAGAATCTGGACTAGATCACAGCTGTGTGCACCTTCAGAACTGAAAGTGGCTCAGTGGGTTCGGCTCTGGATGACTGATCTGAAGGTTAGGGGTTCAAGGCCCTGTACTGCCACGCTGCCACTGTTGGATCTCTGAACAAGGACACTCACCCTCAATTGCTTGGTTGTATAAAAAGGATGTATAAATGTAATGGGAGAAGGTTTTAGGATTGGGGTTTGTGTACTCATCATGATGAGGATCTGAGTAGAAATCTTCTAGTTGGTGTATGTGAGGATTTTTTTTTTTTTCTTTTCGCATCTTTTTATTGACATCCAGGGCCAGACATTTATGTTTGAGAAATATTCCATGTGTTTTATACATGTATCCTATATTAAAACGAACATCATGTAGATCGTGTATTGGGCAGTGGTGGCCTGGTGGTAAAGGTGCTAGATCGATGATCCTAGGGTTGGGGGTTCGAGTCCCACTCTCCACAAGGTTGTCACTGGCGCCCCCAGTCCCCACACACACTTTCTCCAAGGATTTATTTTATTTATTTATTTTATTTAAGGGACAATGTACAGGAACATTAAGCTCATAGAGACAGAGATGTACTGTACCAGATTATAGATTATAGCTAGTTTCCATCTGTAGTCCCTAATTGAGAACGGCCAATTAACCTACAGTGCATGTCTTTGGATTGTGGGAGGAAACCGGAGCACCCGGAGGAAACCCACACAAGCACGGGGAGAACATGCAAACTCCACACAGAAACGCCCAGGCCGGGAATCGAACCCGGGCCTTCTTGCTGTGAGGCGGACGTGCTAACCACTACGCCACCGTGCCGCTATCAGAGGATTTCCATCAGGCAATGTCCAACTTTGCTTGGAAAGCTATAGGAGTTGTATTGACAAACTCGGGTTCAAGCCAAGTTTCTCAAGTCATTTTAACACCAGAATGCCTGTGTTATTTTATTTATACACATTCTTTTTGCAGATGCAATTGTCTGTGAATGAAACCATGGACACACAGCTGTATACTTCTTTCTGGAGAAATAAAGTCATCATAATTCCTCTGGAATACTGTATTAGAAAATTTGAAGCCAGTGTCCACGCAATAGATAAGAGATTCAATGTCAAGTACAACTGCGTAATTTCTCTCCCAGTACCAGTGTGCACATCAACACCAAGAAAGTAAATTACATATTTCTGAGTGCATCCCCAAGTGTTAGAAGAATCAAGCCTAATCATTAAACAACAAAGTTCTTTTGTGTGTCTACATTGCAGCTCTGAATGTTCATTTATTGCCATTTTGTGTTGTATGTGGTGTTCATCATTCATATTTCTGTCTATATAGACTACACAATCCCCCATTTTTTTTTTTTCTCTTGTAGTTTTTAGTCGTATCCGATTACCACCCATTAAGTATTGCCTTTGCTATCCCACGACCAACCAAGAAGGGGCGTAAGCATGCACACGCCCACATAGTGAAACACATTGGTAGCCACCCGCCTCTTTATAAATGGCTGCGCATGCGTATTCGGGAACAAACTAATACGCTCGGAGGGAAAGCGCTATCTGCCGCATTGTACAAATGAGCTCACAGATGCCCATGATTGGCTAGTGATCACTGTGAGTGACAGGGAAGTGAGCGTATGCTATCCCTCCATCCCGTGAGAGCTTAGCCAATTATCTCTCATGGAGTGCTGGTCACGGATTGGACACAATCCTCTTTAAAATACTGGACCCGATCCCTGATATCTACTGCACACTGCTGATTTCCAGCACTAGTAACCAAACCAACTTAACTTTACATGATACAAACAAATTTTGTAAAAGCAGGGATGCACCACCTTTGAATCCCTTTTTTAATCCCTCAGCATAAAATGCAGAAAAATATCATCGATCTCGAGTCATTTCAGTTCCTGCCCAGTACACCATGTGAGATTTATTCATCAACTTGGTAGTTACTTCTACTAGGAAGTGTAACTCTGTCTTTAGATTTTTTGGGGATTTCAGCAGTTTATATTTTCTGACTTTTTTTTTTTTTTTTTTGGGAGGGGATATGTGACTTTTTATTTATTTATTTATTTATTTAAATAAATAAATAATGGTCTGCCATCAATAAGTAGCATGGCTATTAACCAAGAGATTGTCGCAAGTTTGAATCCAGGTTAATGCCAGAGCCATCTCATTACTATGAGTTTACGTGAGCTAATTAGCCAAGCTGTCCCTGGAGGGATGGCATACACTCACTTGCCTGTCACTTAGACCGATTGTCAACCAATTGTGGGTGTCGATGAGCTCATTTGTATGTCTGGTGGATAGCGCTTTCCCTCAGAGTGTGTTCGATCATCCCCCAAAAATATACATTTGCAGCAGTTTGAAAAGAGGTGGGTGACTAGCATGTCACATGGGGTGGGGGTGGATGTGCATTCTTTCGCCCCTTCCTGGTTGTTGGTGGTTGTGTGATAGGAAAGGCAATAATTGATGGGTGGGAATTGGTTGCAGCTAAAAATGGGGGAAATTAAAAAAAAAAAAAAATTATGCCACTGATTTACATTATGATCATCAAATGCTCATCAAAAACAACTTACCAATGACCAAACAAACCCACCACTGGGAATGTTAAATGTTTATATATAATTATCATAAAAAATTCATTAAAAAATGAATTTTGGCCTGGCGGGCTGTCCAGGGTGTACTCTGCTCTTGCCCTGAGTTGGCTGAGATGGGCACCAGCCTCCCCGTGACTCGTATTAGGATTAAGTGGGTCAGAAAAGAAATAAGTGAATTTTTTACATTTTTAAAAAAATTATTATTATTTTTTGTATAGAATTGCCCTGTATGTTGCTACATACTTCACATGTTATAGATTCTGTTACTGTAATGGCAGCACTGTGCACACATTCCTAGATTCTCGCAAACAGGAGACCGCCATGTCATCAATGTAGATCAATGCGTTACACTATTTGTGTGTTTTTACAATCATTGATAAAACACTGTAGATTGAGAAGATAGATCGCCAGGAACAGGCCTGGGCATCCCTTCTGTAGATCAGGGGTCTCCAACCACCGGTCCGCGGCGCAATTGGGACCGGTCCGCGGCACAATTGGTACCGTTCCGCAGAAGAAATAATTCATTATTTCCGTTCTGTTTATCTGAATCTGAACAATCTTTATTTTTGAAAAATGACGGGATTCTGTCGGTTACATGTCGGTCATTTGAGCGCTAAAATGTAACCCATAACGGGACGGCACATGAACAGAGGCAAGTTGGACATGTTTCAAACAATAGCGGGGATTTTGGGTGAGACTGAACCTGAGCCTTCATTTTCCCAGCTGGTGCACCATCACCTGTGTTTTTTTTATTTTATTTTTTTTAGAAAAGTTCCAGCTGCCAACTTTATTTCAGCTGTTGAAAAATAACATTCATGGAGTGCTTATTATTATTATTATTATTATTATTATTTATATGAATAATAATAATGAGAGAGATTTCCTCTTGGCTTTTCCCTTCAACAGGGGTCGCCACATGAATGATTCGCACGTTTGATTTGGCATAGGTTTTTACGTCGGATGGCCTTCCTGGCACAACCTTTTAGCAAGGGACAGAAACGCACTGACGGCTTTGCAGCTCCTCTTTACGAAAGTAAACAATGGATCTTTTACATGAATCTCTCACCATAGACAGTGAGAGACATGGCTGGCCTTTGATAACCCAGTTAGCTGCACTGGGGGGGCAGTGATAACCTTGTGGAGAGTGGGACTCAAAACCCCAACCTTTGGATCAGCAATCCAGCGCCCTATACCATTAAACAGACCGCCACTGCCCCGTATTATTATTATTATTATTATTATTTATTATTATTATTAATAATAATAATAATATATGAATATATTTACAATATAAACAATATGACACTCACCCCCCGGTCTGCGATAAAATTGTCAGGCGTTGACTGGTCTGTCTGTCTTCCTTTCGGCTTTTTCCACTTTTACTCGGGAGTCGCCACAGCAAATCATCTGATTCACATGTTTGATTTGGCAGAGGTTTTTATGTCGGATGCCCTTCCTGTCACAACCCTTTTAGCAAGGGACAGAAACACGCTGACGGCTTTGCAGCCTCCTCTTTACGAATGTCAGTAATGGTTCTTTTACATGCCTCTCACCATAGACAGTGAGAGACATGGCCGGCCTTTGATAACCCAGTTAGCCGCACTGGGGGGGGACAGTGACCACCTTGTGGAGAGTGGGACACGAACCCCCAACCTTTGGATCAGCGATCCAGCGCCCTATACCACTAGACCACCACTGCGAGCGTCTGTCTGCGGTGATATAAAGGTTGGGCTCTCCGGCTGTAGATCATTGTGAACGTGGGTGGAAATGGATTTAAATTCCGAAACTCATTACGGGCTAATTGTACCAAATACACCTTTTTAAAGTCGAGTTTTTTTTAATTTATGTTCTATTTCATAGGCTGCATAGCTGACACCGTGTTTCTGTCCTTTGCTAAAAGGGTTGTGTCAGGAAGGACATCTGACGTAAAAACCTATGCCAAATGAAACCCATGAATCAGATGATTCGCTGTGGCGACCTCTGAAAAAGGGAAAAAAGCTAAAAGGGAGAGAAAAAAGAAATTCTATTACATACAGAGAATGCATGTGTAGGTGCATACGAATTCAATGCTAATACATATGGAAACCGCTTGTGAATACAGGGCCTTCTCAAAAATTAGCATATTGTGATAAAGTTAATTATTTTCTGTAATGTACTGAAAAAAATTAAACTTTCATATATTTTAGATTCATTGCACACCAACTGAAATATTTCAGGTCTTTTATTGTTTTAATACTGATGATTTTGGCATACAGCTCATGAAAACCCAAAATTCCTATCTCAAAAAATTAGCATATCATGTTCAGGTAGTCTAAACGAGCTATTAGCCTAATCATCTGAATCAACCAATTAACTCTAAACACCTGCAAAAGATTCCTGAGGCTTTTAAAAACTCCCAGCCTGGTTCATTCCTCAAAACCGCAATCATGGGTAAGACTGCCGACCTGACTGCTGTTCAGAAGGCCATCATTGACACCCTCAAGCAAGAGGGTAAGACACAGAAAGAAATCTCTGAGTGAATAGGCTGTTCCCAGAGTGCTGTATCAAGGCACCTCAGTGGGACGTCTGTGGGAAGGAAAAAGTGAAAGAAGGGCCGATTCCAGACCTTGGGGGACCTGTGGAAGCAGTGGACTGAGTCTGGAGTAGAAACATCCGGAGCCACCGTGCACAGGCGTGTTTAGGAAATGGGCTACAGATGCCGCATTCCCCAGGTCAAGCTACTTTTGAACCAGAAACAACGGCAGAAGCGCCTGACCTGGGCTACAGAGAAGCAGCACTGGACTGTTGCTCAGTGGTCCAAAGTACTTTTTTCGGATGAAAGCAAATTTTGCATGTCATTCGGAAATCAAGGTGCCAGAGTCTGGAGGAAGACTGGGGAGAAGGAAATGCCAAAATGCCTGAAGTCCAGTGTCAAGTCCCCACAGTCAGTGATGGTCTGGGGTGCCATGTCAGCTGCTGGTGTTGGTCCACTGTGTTTTATCAAGGGCAGGGTCAATGCAGCTCGCTATCAGGAGATTTTGGAGCACTTCATGCTTCCATCTGCTGAAAAGCTTTATGGAGATGATGATTTCATTTTTCAGCACGACCTGGCACCTGCTCACAGTGCCAAAACCAGACCCAACACTGTGGATGAGCTTAAGGCCGCTTCCTGGGCATCCTAAGCATCCTGGGCCTCCGTAACATCTCAGCAGTGCCACAGGCTTGATTGCCTCCATGCCATGCCACATTGAAGCAGTCATTTCTGTAAAAGGATTCCCAACCAATTATTGAGTGCATACCTGAACATAATTATTTGAAGGTTGACTTTTTTATATTAAAAGCACTTTTTTTCTCTCTCTCCATTGGTCGGATGAAATATGCTAATTTTTTGAGATCGAGATTTTTGGTTTTTCTTTTTTGCCAAAATTATCAATATTAAAACAATAAAAGGCTGGAACTACTTCAGTTGTGTGTGTGTAATGAATCTAAAATACAGTATATGAATGTCTAATGTTTATCAATGCATTATAGAAAATAATGAACTTTATCACAATATGCTTATTTTTTGAGAAGGACCTGTACAATGTTTGCAAATTGCAGGAGTGATGTTTCAATGAATTGGGGTGTGTATATTTCACAGTCTGATAGCTTCGATTGAAAGTATCAGTTCCCAGCATTTCTCAGCCAATCAGAAACAGTTGATTTACCAACAGTGTTGACAGTAAAAAGATTAGTAATACTTTGCAGAAGCGTGTGTGTGTGTGCGTGTACAGTATAATAAGAACTGAGCTCACATGCTGTAATTGTTCTTTTTTTTTTTTTTCGAAAGTGCGTTCTGGGAACGATTTCTTTTTTTTTCCCCCCCTATAAAACTTCTCACACTACCATCCACATCTGGCATCACCTGATCAGCAAACATGGAAAAAGTAAACGTCACTCACTCATTTTCCGAAGCGGTTTATCCTAATTAGTGTTGCTGGGAGGCTGGTGCTTCTCTGTCAATAGTGGGCAACGACTGGGTGCACCTTAAAAGTCTCGCCAGACCTTTGCGGGGCCATCACAAACTTCAAAATTTGAGGCGAATGAATGATCGTTTGCAGTTTCCTGTTTTGAAATTTCTCAATGGATAATCAGCCACAGAGTAAAATAGGTGAACGGATTGGGGTTTTTTGTTTTTGTTTTGTTTTTTAAACTTTTTTTACGTTTGGTATCGCTGTGATATGAATTATCTGGATAGGTTTCGCTCAGGGACAGTGGGAAGTGTAGCAGCATCTCAAAGCACACTCGAACGATTAAGCTTGCTGACATTGCCTGGGGTGTTCTGTGTGAGTTAGCTTGAACACGTATCCATAATTCATATCGCTATATGTGACCTGGGCGAGATCTAAAAAGCACATGACTACATATGTTATGATGTAGGCCCTACATTGTAGGGTGTTGTGTGTTGCACGTATAGCAGTGTAAAGTGGCAGAAATTTAAAGATGATATTGAACTCAACGTCAATTCAGACGTCTATGTCAACAAACTGCGGTGTAGGATATGCTCAAAACGCATCGTTGCCATCCCAGAGGAGAGGAATATTTCCAGTTAATCATTCCACAACCACGTTCCACTATATATATATATATATATATATATATATATATTATGCAATAAATAAATAAACCCCAAACAAATAAAAACAAAAAAATCCCCCAACAAGACTACATTTTTATCTGAGGTGCGCATCTCCGTGTGTGTGCACGCACGTGAGTCTGTATATATGTGTATTTATATTTTATTTACATCTTTGGCATTATTTTTGAATATTTAATTTACATGTACGTATACGTCAGTTGGGGAGGTCGATCGTACTTCACAGAAATCGGTGGTTGCGGGGGAGGTCTCGGTCCCCATTAACTGTGGAAAGTGAGGGATCCCTGTATGTGTGTGTATGTGTACATAAAATTAAACCATGTTTTAAGTATACAGACGCTCCCCGACTTGCGTTCATTCGTTTTACGTATTTTTCGCTTTTACGGTTTTTTTTTTTTTTTTTTTTTTTTAAATTGTCAAATTTTGAGTTGAGCGTGCTCTCTAGTACGAGACGTACCTACGTAGTGCGCTGACGAAATACGCTATTTCCGCATGACGCTGCGTCCATTGTTTACAAACGACAGATTGAACGTGCCCTCCTTCTTCCCAGTTCACCACGTGTTACCCTTGTGTTAAGACATTGTCTCTGTGATCTGTGTGTTTACACTGTTTTGCAGACTTTTGTAACCCTAAGCAAATACGGTTGGTCAGAAGCGTAAGCCTAATAGTTATAGTGGTAAAAAGCGGCAAGCCATCTCGTTAGAAACGAAGATGGCTATTATCAAGAAAATTGTTGCTGGTGAAAAGCACGTGAATGCACATTTCTTTCAAACGACTTCGTCGACCATCGGAACCATTTACAAGCAGAAAGATCGCATCACAGAGAATTATATTTGTTACTGTATTTGATATTTGATGAGTGAATTTGATTAAAATTTATCTATTTGAAATTATTTTGCTTGAATTTGATTTATTTGAAATTAATGTTAATATTATTTTACAATTTTATGTTTATAATTGATTTAGGGGTGTTTTATGAGATACGGTAATGGTATTTATGGATGTATAGTATAGTATGAACGTCATACGTCACTGGAACATACAGTAACAACTTGCGTTTTTTTTTTTCACCTTACGTTTGGGCGTCCGAAACCGAACTAAAACGTAAGTTGGGGAGCGTCTGAATTGAATATTTTTTTTTTGTCTGCACCACTTGGGAGCCCCATACTGTATACCTTTTTAGTTTTCTATTCAAACACTTGTCTTAATATTTCCCTTGTGTGTACTTTCTTTACCTCCTTGTAACTACCTCTTCACACCTGCTCACTGACTAATTTATTAGGAACAGTTGATTTTGGAGCTTGTCAAGCTGGATCTTCTAATGTTGACATCGGGTCTTGGAGATATAAGCATTTTACATGTAGGAATCATAGTAATTGTTGTGCTGGGGAAATCAACTGCGAATGCAAACATTTTAATACATTTTATTGTATGTAATTTGCATTTAAATAATTAGAAGGATTTAATATCGGCATATTTCACAGTAAACTTTTAATTATGGCAACCTCTGGTGGCCTCTGGCTCTGGTGGCCTGGTTGTAAAGGGCGCTGGATCGCTGATCCAAAGGTTGGGGGTTCGAGTCCCAATCTCCACAAGGTTGTCGCTGTCCCCCCCCCCAGTGCAGCTAACTGGATTATCAAAGGCTGGCCATGTGTCTCACTGTCTGTGGTGAGAAGTTCATGTAAAAGAACCAGTGCTTACTTTCGTAAAGAGGAACTGCAAAGCTGTCAGCGTGTTTCTGTCCCTTGCTAAAGGGTTGTGTCAGGAAGGGCATCCGACATCAAAACCTATGCCAAATCAAATGTGTGAATCATTCGCTGTGGTGACCCCTGTTGAAGGGAAAAGCTGAAAGGAAATCTCAATGGCATAACCTATTGGTTTTACAAGGTAAAATCAGACGAGCAGAACTTTGGACTACCAGACTGTTTTATCCGTGAGCGAGAAAATGGTTACCAAAAATTACAAAATTTCGAGGCTTGCACAACCACTCACATTTGCACCTCCGAGCAAGTTGGAACGACCAGTTCGCCTGATGTACACGTGTTTTGATTGTGGGAGGAAACTGGTGTACCGGCCGGAAAGCCACGCAAGCACAAAGCGAACATGCAAACTCCACACAAACACCTGAACCCAGGTGCTTCTCACTGAGGCCGATGTGCTCATCTCTACACTACAAGTAGAGATAAATCTATTACGGCGTATATTTTTGTATGCTGGTCCATATTACATGTACAGGTGTATATTTTCAGTGATCTGTTCATGTGTTTCAACAAAAGGGAACTTTTATTATGTCATAATCTTGAATTTGAGCAGATAAGCGTTACAAACTGCTCTGTCACAGTTAATCATTATTTAAAATCGTGTTATCACAGCCCTGGTCGTTACTGCAAGTAAATAACTTTTTTTATTTTTTTTTACCTTCTCTTCATCTCTGTGTCGTGGAGGATACAGTGATAAGTGACGGTGGGAAGCAAATTCTTCACTTTCTACCTGTGTACTCAAAATACTTCCATTCAGATGGTTAAAGTTATTTTTAGGTAGGACATCAACCTCTTCATCCACTACCATTTTATGACTCGGATAATTATTAGTGTACTGTTGTAATCATGTTGAGTGTTCAGGCGGAGCACTGTACTGATCAGTATTAATTAGAGCTGTGTCATATCCTGTGCATCAAGATGAAGATTGTATGGTCTTGGTGTGGAAAAATTACTGTCCAGAAATAGACATGATTAAACTCGTAATGTGGATGTGATGTGCCAGGCTTTATCAGAACTGTTTGGATGGAAACCCCGAGTTTCATGATGGACAATAACAAATAACAATCTTTCACTGAAGGTGGGCAGTATATTATTCTCTCTCTCTTCTGTGTATGTGTATGTATGTATGTGTATATTTATAAAAAAAAAGTGTGTGTGTGTGTGTGTATATAGGATTTTCTGAGTAGATCCTTCCGTAGGAGAGTGCTCAATACTTTTTGGTAGAGCAAATAACAAAACTAAAATAAAAGGACAGGACAAAGACTTTCTATTGAAACTCCATTTGTCACTACAGATCTGTTTCGAGGGGTGGTGAAACCATCCTCTCTCTTCAGGTGATTATAGATTATATTCTTCTATAATCACCTGATGAGAGAGGATGGTTTCACCACCCCTCGAAACAGATCTGTAGTGACAAATGGAGTTTCAATAGAAAGTCTTTGTCCTGTCCTTTTATTTTATTTTTATATATATATATATATATATATATATATATATATATATATACACACACACACACACATACCGTGTTTATATATGCATAGCCGTCAGCGTGTTTCTGTCCCTTGCTAAAGGGTTGTGTCAGGAAGGGCATCCGGCATAAAAACCTATATTAAATCAAACATGCGAATCAGATGATTCACTGTAGCGGCCTCTGAAAAAGGGAAAAAGCCGAAAGAAAATTGTGTGTGTGTGTGTGTGTATATATATGTATGTCTGTCTTCATTCCAGCTTTTTCCCTTTTACTCAGAGTCGCCACAGCGAATCATCTGATTCACACTTTTGATTTGGCAGAGGTTTTTACGTCGGATGCCCTTCCTGTCACAACCCTTTTTAGCAAGGGACAGAAACACGCTGACGGCTTTGCAGCTACTCTTTACGAAAGTCAGCAATGGTTCTTTTACATGCCTCTCACCACAGACAGTGAGAGACATGGCCCGCCTTTGATAACCCAATTAGCCGCACTGGGGGGGGGACAGTGACAACCTTGTGCAGAGTGGGACTCGAACCCCCAACCTTTGGATCAGCGATCCAGCGCCCTATACCACTAGACCACCACTGCCCCCGTATTGTCAGAGGTGAGTACAGTACTTAAAGTATTTATATATAAATTCTATTTAAATATTCATACATTACAGTATTTACATATGCATATAACTGTGTAACGTTTAATATACACTTCTTGATATTGTATAGACGCAAAAACATAGAAATGAGACAACTTGGTAGAAATGAGAGGGGCGTTCCTACTTCGCGGTTTTTCGAATATCGCTGGTCTACATTACCCGTGATATTCAAGGGATGACCATATTCAATGCTATTCGTTTTAAAGGGCAGTGGTGGCCTCGCTGATATTAAGGTTGGGGGTTCGTGTCCCACTCTCCAGAAGGTTGTCACTGTCCCCCCAGTACAGCTAACAGGGTTATCAAAGGCCGGCCATGTCTCTCACTGTCTATGGTGAGAGGTTCATGTAAAAGAACCATTGCTGTCTTCCAACAAGAGTAGGCTGCAAAGCCGTCAGTGTGTTTCCGCCCTGTGATGGCCTGGCGAGCTGTCCAGGGTATACTCTGCCCTCGCCTGGAGTCGGCTGGAATGGGCGCCAGCCTCCCCGCGACCCTAATTAGGATTAAGCGCTCACAGAAAATGAACATATTCAATGCTATAAATGGTAATAATAACAATTAAACATTCAAAAATAATGCTTAAGATCAAATAAAATATAAATGCCCGCACGCGCGCACACAGACACAGACCTTAATAAATGAAGTTGCAATGAGCACACTCAAAACACACGGAACAACAGTAACTCTGTCCTTTCTGCTTGTTAGAACTCCGTGACGAGCAATGGGTCGAAGGCACACGAAAAGCATCATGGGTATCCTGGAGATGCAGCTCCCCCCTAGCCAATGGGAAGCCAGCGGAGCGGGGTGTTGGGACATGGCCAATGGGAGAGCAGCTCTATCGCGCCAATTTCAAAACAAAATATAGGATGCTACTACAAGTGTATTTATGTTTTGGGGGGATTCGGGCGGCTACGAAGCCGAGCGTGCATTGTTTGAATTTTTGCGATGTCGTGTTTCGTAACGTGATATTTTTTTTCATATACAGAAACAGAAATTTTCGGGAAATTTATACGTTTCTTAACTTGGATTTTTCGTTCATTGGGTCTTTCGTAAAGTGAGGTATGACTGTATATGCAGCTCGGTGCTTTTTGCAATACAATGAGGACCTGGGCAATCAGGTGTGTGGATTTATTATTCACTCACTCATCTGATATGTGGTGGTGGTGGGGGGTGTGGGTGGGGGGGGTGTACACCCTGAACAGCTTGCCATACCAATGCACAGTCATTCATTCTCTTCCATGGCTGGGGTATTTTGGAACAGCCAATTAGCCGACTGTACATGTGCCCCCCCCCCCCCCCACACACACACACACACAAAAACCCAAAAAACTTGGCTTCCTCTTCCATATTCTCTTACTTCAGTATTGACCTCAGCTCATTTTTCCTTAATGGGCCCAATGCATGTAACCAGAAATCAGTTCACCTTCAATGAATTTTAAAGGATTCTGACATGTCTTTTGATTCTTCCTTATAGGGAAACATTCATTTAAGTAAAAAAAATTCTCCATGTTGTGATAAGGTACCTTCTGGAAAAACACTCAAGGTCTCCCTTTCTTTGTTTATCAATTGAATCTTCAGAATTTTTTGAGCTTCGTGATCTGTTATATTTAACAAATAGTGGTTTTATGGATTGAGTCTACAGTGTGAGCACTTTGTTGCCGTCACTTTTCCACCACAGAAAACATTTCTGATTTCTTGGTAACATGATCAAGTGCTTTTGTCACATTTGTAAAAAATAGAGGCTTGCAGTTGATCATCCGTACATAGCTGATGTAATATATAGGGATTCCTTGCTACTTTGCGCTTCAATTCATACGGCTTCAGTGCATCGCATTTTTTTTTTTTTTTATTTAAAATATTCATCTAATTAAAAATAAGGATATGAAGGAAGAATAGAAAAAAATAAGGAAAATGTTGCAGAACAAGGCCAATTATGCAAAAAAAAACAAAAAAACCCCGAAACGGATAAAAACAAAAAACAACCCAAAACCCCCCTTCAAAACGACTTACATTTTTATGTGAGGTGTGCATCTTTATTTTTTTTTTATAAATATGTTTCTATTTTATTGACATTTATGCGTTAGTTTTGAATGTTTGTTATTATAAGCATTTATAATGTCGAATATGTATTTATTGATATCTACACACGCAAGTATTCGTCAGTCGGGGGGTTGATCCTACTTCGCGGAATTTGACGGTCATGGGGAGGGGATCCCAATTAACCGCAGAAAGTGATGGATCCCTGTCATTGTGAACAGGAAGTTCAACAATATTATCTCCCGATAAGTGGATAAAAATAAAAGATTAAAATAGTTGACAGGTCTGTGAAGAGGATCAAACTAATCTTGTTTTACTATTTCAAGTTCAAACAGAATCTCTCGAGTGTTTTCCTTTCCCCAACCCGTCAATCTGTTCTTTCACCAAGTGATAAACCGAAACCGTAACCAGTTTATTGGATTAACGTCCTTTTTTCAGGCTATTCGAATCCCCATCAGTCTGAGATAAAAACTGTGGGTAGAGCAGTTTGCTTGATGTCCCAGGTCTTTGATGAAAGGCGTAAGACCTTATCTTTTGCAGTCTCATGCCCCCCCCCCCAAAAAAAAAAAAAAAAATCTCATTCCCGCCCCTCTCTGATCCCAAACAGCTCTGTGGTCTGGAGGAGTAGCTAAAGCAGCTCTGTTTATGTGGGATAGATGGAGGGACAAGCTGTGGGGGGTGTTGGATCTCTTTCTTTTTTCCTTAGAATTGTGGACCATTTCCACCAACACCCCCACCTTCTCAAGCATTTCTGCTTGTGAAACAGCAGGCTAATATGTTTGCCCTTGGGGAGAGAGAAGACAACTTGTTTTCTCGCTTTAATAAGCTGTGAATTTTAGTACCCTGCCACCCTACAACCATGTATTAATTTTCCTTCTTTTCAGTGTGTGTGCATTCAGCAGTGACAGTCACCTTGTAGTAACATTGTGCACAGGCTGACTCATGCCTTCATAAGTCACATTAGATCAAGTAAATGTATATATATATTGCTGTCTCCAGCTGTGCAGGTTTTGTGCTTATGAAAGGATTCTACACCGTTCAAGAAGTGAAAGTGATGAATTCTGCTTTCAGATCGTGACGCCGTTGTTGTTTCAAGCTTGCGAATTTGAAGAGCTCCTTGCGCTGTCTAGCCAAAAGTGTGTGGACACTTGACCAACCCGTCCATTTGTTGCCAAAAAAGTAGCACACGATTCAAATGGTACAGTTTCACACCTTGGAACAACTTCCAGCAAGTTGTTACCCCTGTGTGGTACAATCTGCTGAGGTTGCCCAAAGCCACCGAACACCTTTTGGTGTGAACTGGAATGCTAACTGCAGGCCAAGCGTGTTCACCTAAAATCTCTACCTGAACGCAGTAATGCCCATCGTGGTTAAACGAGGACAAAGCCACATGATAAAATCTATTGCATAGCCTTCCTGGAAAAGTGGACCTTGGAGAACAGCACTTGGTTATAATGTGGAATGGGATGTTCAAGAAACACTTGAATAGGATTGGTCAGGGATCCACAAACCTACCTTTGGCCAATCATTGGCGATCCAGAGGGTCAAGAGTGGAAGAGCAGCTTCAACGCCTCTTTTGGAGTTTTCTTTTAATCAATTCAACTCCCCAGAATCTCTTGTCTTGTTAAGAATTGATGATTGTAAAGTCCCCAGCATGCGATTTCCATCCCCATTAAACCATTTGGTGAACTCTTTTATCATAAAGATCGGAAGGGACTATCCTGGAAGTGACCTGATCCATTAAATCTTTCATAATACAGTAAACTTGAGATAAAATAAGTTTGCATTGATTTGCAGTGACTGCTCCGTCTGGAAATTACAGCGTAAGAGTTTCCTGTCAAGGTCAACAAGTCAAGCGCTCGGCCGCTTGTCAGAGTGGTGGAAGATGACTCAACTGGCTGTGGCTTTAGTCTAAATATTTTGGGGTGTATGAGGTTGAGACTAAGTGAGCTGTAGGTTTGTTGAGGACGCATTATATATACTGCGAAATTCACGCCACCTGTTGTTGCCACAGTGGTCATAATTCTTTTGCTAGAAATTAGCATCTGTGTAGTTGTTTGTGTCTCACTTTAATAAGAGTGGCTTTATGTCTGTTCAGGAGGCTTGTCTGCTCTTTCGTAAACCACTGAATTAACAAATATGTGAGTGCCTAATAACGGACTTCTTTGGTATTCCATTTACCAGCGTTAATTCAGTCCATTGTATGGCTTCTTCACCACATGACTCATCATGGCTTAATGTGATATTTGGGGAATGTGTCTTTTCTGAGATCTTGCTCAGCTCTAGATTTATAGTGTTGATTCATTTTGTCTGGAGTTTTCATGATACCAAGATCTTGGAACTTTTTCATTCATTCATTTTCTGTAACTGCTTAATCCGAAATCGGGTTGCAGGGTGTCTGGCGCCCATTCCAGCCAACTCCAGGCGAGGTCAGAGAGTACATACACCCTGGACAGCTCGCCAGGCCATCGCAGGGCAGAAAAGCGCTGATGGTTATGGAGCTACTCTTGTCGAAAGTCAGCAATGGTTCTTTTACATCTTACATGAACCTCTCACCATAGACAGTGAGGGACATGGCCGGCCTTTGATAACCCAGTTAGCTGCACTGGGGGGGTGTTGAGAGTGGGGCTTGGACCCCCAACCTTAGGGTTAGTGATCCAGCACCATTACCGCCAGGCCACCACTGCCCAGTCTGGAACTTTGGTTTTTCAAAATGCTGAAAATCCATGAAATTTGTGATTCAAACTGACTGGAAGGTTGTGGTAATTTCAATTACCATTCTTTCAAACTGTGCTACACAGAAAAGCATTTCTGAATTAAAAAAAAAGTCAACCCGTCAGGCTGGATGGGCCACAATAGGAGAAACTAACTATTGAGTTCTGTTTCTGTAATTTAAGACCCGGAGTCTACACCGAACCCAGGATCTCCAAAAGGACATTGCTGAAGACTGAGAAACGATTGTGGAATCAGTAGATCGAGGCGTAAACCTAACTCTAGAGGCAGGTTGTGGCTTTGAGTGTAAATGTCAAGGTCTTTAAGAATGTGCTGGAAGGTGATGGACTAGTTCAAGCGTTGTAGTGTCTCACCCCATGCGGCACCATTATTGAGCCAAAAATAGTACTAATTAAACAGCAAATAAGGATGCAGGGAGCAGAGAGTCACAAGCGGTATACATGTAATGCTCAACAGAATCGGCTTGCGGATTAATTCTCTGCTAACATACAGTTATCTTTCAAATGAAAATTAAGTGGGTTGTTTTCTTGGTCTGATTGTGAGGATGTGAACTGTGTCAAAAGGAAAGATTTATATGCCTGTTGATGAATCAACAAGAATGTCAAGCATAATGTACTTCGGCAAACTGCAGATGATGCCCTAAAGGGTTGACCTTGTTTTTGTTCTTTGTTCTGCAAACTTGATTAAAATCTTTCCAGTCGTTCTGTTATTGGTGTCAAAAAATGATCTTTGACAGACAGTAGTTTTTAAAACAGTCCAGTCTACAATGACAACTGTAGTGATCCCTCGCTACTTCGTGCTTCAGTTTCTGCGGCTTGGCGATTACCCTATAGCTTGTGGATTTTTCAAAATTATTCATCGGAAAATAAAAAAATAAGGAAATTATGGAAAAGTAGGGGAAAAAAGTGAAGGAGAATGCTGCAAAACAAGGCCAAGTACGCAGAAAAAAGTCCAAACGAACAAAAACAAACCAAAAAAAAAAAAACAACAACCCAAACCCCCCAACAAAACGACTTACGTTTTTATGTGAGGTGCACATCTGTGTGTGCGAGCGTGTGTCTGTATACATGTGTATTTATATTTTATTTACATCTTATGCATTATTTTCGAATCTTTAATTGTTATTACAGTGGTACCTCACCTTCCGAATTTAATCCGTTCCAGAAGTAGTTTCCTAATCTGATTTTTTTTTTTTTTTTTTTTTTTTGTAAGTTGAGCCGCATTTTACATGTAAAAGGCCTGATTCGTTCCAAGACCCCCAATACTACCCCCTAAACCCTTTAAAAATTATAAAAGTATACCATTTAAGGCCTCCTTCTGATTCAATATCGTACCGATGTTAGATGGATTTGGCCATATTCCTTTGCAATATCACTCAACTGCATGCCACGAGCAAGCTTCTTCTTTTCACTCTCACCAGGAATCACACGCGTGCACGTGTGTTGACCATGTCTTCTTTGCAGCGTTCTAATCTAAAAATGTTTCTGCAAGGTTAAAAGCCTTAGCCAAAAGATAAAGTTTCAATGAGCACATTTGAAAAACTCACGAAACAACAGTAACTCTGACCTTTACGAGTGTTGGAACTCTGTGACGAACAATGGGTCGAAGGCAAATGAAAAGCATCATGGGTATTATGGAGATCCAGCTCCATAATAGCCAATGGGAGGCCAGTGGGGAGGGATGTTGGGAGATAGCCAATGGGAGAGCAACTCGTGCATTGTTTGAATTTTTGAGATGGCACATTTCGGAACATGAATTTTTTTTGTATCCAGAGATGGAAATTTTAGGTAAATGTGTTTCCTAACCTGGATTTTTTTTTTGTGGGTCTTTCGTAAGGTGAGGTACCACTGTATAAGCATTTATAGCATTGAATATGTATTTATTGATATTATATACACACATACATGTGCGTATACATCAGTCAGGGGGGTCGATCCTACTTCGCGGAAACCAGCGTTTGGAGGGGGCTCGGTTCCCATTCACCATGGAAAGTGAGGGGTCCTTGTATTACCCAGGGTGTTCCCTCAGAAGCATTTTTGTTCACATTGCTGTTTATTATTTATACGCTAAATCTGGATCATTACAGCTGTTAGTGCTGTAATTATGGTACAGGTTGTCTGTGCTTGTATCATATATTTGTAATCAGGAATGTTGAAGTATTAAGTTTCAAAGAAAGTTTTTGCATTATTGATAGATAAATGGACCTGTGGCAAATGGATGGAAACATTTTAGATGTTCTGTAAGTTTCCGTCAGTCATTACAGCGAGTAGTGAACAAAATTGTTTTTTTTTTTTTTTTTTTTTTTTGCAGCTCATCACATAATTTCAGAAATGTTTGTTTCCATGCTCAGCATATGCGGTCGAAACTTGTAGGTGGTGAAACTTGGCGAGGAAAGATACCATTGTATAACTCTTACCATAGCTACAGTATAGTATAAAATGCTGATTACATCTGGCTGTGCCTGAGCACTGATAATTCAGTTATTGCAATCTGGATTGTTTTTGGTGCATTTGAACGCTTATGTGTCTGAAAGGTTGAAGGAAGACCGCAAAAAATGCTCTGTATGCTGGATATCCTTCATCCCTGGGAAAACCTCCTGCGTGTAAACCAGAGCACAATAGCCTGTAATGATGCTAGAAATTAGAACAGTGCTCTATGGACTTGCTGTCTGAGCAAAACGATTCACTGTAATGTTCCCCGGCTGTTTCGTGTTTAGCTCTGTGTATTAAGAGTAGAGTTTGCACTCAAAAAATACTCTAAATGAAAGGAGGCAGTTGTCATCGAACACTGAAATAATTGACCATTGCACAGGTTTTTTTATCTGCACAATAATGACTGCTATCCAGGAAGCTCCACCCCTTTAATCCAGTGTCCCCATGTATATATTTTTGGCATTGTCTCACCACTCACTTTGCTCCACGGTCCATGTAGAAAAATCGGGTTAAAAATGATGTACTTCCACTGATGTGGGTGTGGGCTGGTAGCTGAGTTGAACTTGGATGTAGCGTCAAGCATGATGTAATGGCCTTATCTAGGGAGTAAAACTTAAAGGTATAGGTCTTTTCAACATGCTCCCAAAAATGGATGCAGTCACATCAAAGGACACGTTTTATTGATTACTTTTAAATTGTAATATATTTTAAAAAGTAAGTTTATAATGAAGACAAAGGTGTTGAAAGGGTGGGATAAATTGCAGTGATTCGGGATTGGTCAGCTTGGAACATAAGTCATTAGTAATTGGTTCTGGTGGAACACTGAGTTTTGTCAACCTTTGTACATTTGGTCTGGAGATCAATATTAAGCTCAAAACAACCATTAATGTGGTCTGAAAGTCACAAGTTTGGGGTGAAGATTGGTTTTTTTTTTTGTTTGTTTTTTTCTCTCTTTGTTGTAAATTAAGGTCGATAAAGGGCTCTAAATGTTCCAAATCTAGTGGCAAAGTATCTGGTGTCAACCCTGAAGCAGCGGAGATAGATTAACAAACGGTATTTCTTAAGCTCCGCCCAGACGTAGACAATAAAGCCTTTTCTTTCTGCCTCTTTCTTAAGTTTTTACTATTTTCCTGTAAATAAGGAACATGTGTGTTTCATGAAAATGCGACAGTCTCAGTGTCCTCATAGGTCGGTGTGTATTTAATTGATTCATAGCCGTTTGAAAGGGTGTGTGTGTGTGTGTGTGTGTGTGTGAGTGAGTGAGAACGAGAGAGAGAGAGTAAAGCAAATCACTGGATTTGTTCTTTATCTGATCCAGCAGCCTTTTGATTGAAAATAGTTCCGGCTGAAATTCCTTCATCCAATGGCAGCATTGCAGATGTATTACATCATCACCTCGTGGCTCTCTGCGCTGCAAAAGGGCGTGTCCTTCTGAAGAACCTTCTGCGAGACTGAGATATGAGCTTGTGCAAAGTGCAGTCTCCTTGTACCTGCTGATCTGAGACGACCTGTAAACATTGAGGTTTTTTTTTTTTTTTTTTTTTTTTGAGCGCCTGGTGAAAGTACATTTGTCCCCAGCAAATCTTCATTAGAACCAGAAGAAAGTGCAACAGGGGTGGGGAAGTAGGTCAGACGCTCAAAGACGAAGCGCACACACACACACTCTCATACATGCATGCTCTGCCATTAGGAAGGCTGTGACAAGAGCCAGATTAGCCATGAATGTGACAGCATTGCTCACACTGCAGTGTTTAATAGAGCTGTGTGTGAGTGAGCGAAAGAGGGAGAGGGAGCAGTGTTTAATCAGTAGAACAGAATGCTTTCTGTGCAATGTTTAACGTGGAGGGCTGTTCAATAAAAAGCTTGACACCACACAGAAGGCATTTGCTGGAGTGATTTGCGCCATGACAGTTTCTCACCGACACATTGATATATTCCTCATTTTATAGTTTCCTTACTTTGAAACTGTTAGATTAATCCACTGTTCCATTGGTGAAAAGTATCAAGTGTCAAACATATTCAGGAATTTATGATGTTACGATCACATCAATCCACACAAATTCACCCAATCCTTTTGCATTTTGTGTATGATCTTGCAGAGTTAACCAATCACAGCAGCTTTTCTCCCCAAATGTGGCCAATCATTGTGTTTTACCATGAGCGTCACCATTCGTAGGCAGTCCCCCGTACAAGCCTTGAGCCATGTGTCACGTCATTATTTCTGCTTTTGAAGACATTAATATGTAGACGTGCGACTACTTTTGTGTTGCAATTTACCTGCAATTGTGGAATTTTATTACAATCTGCAGCAAACGTAGCATTTTAGACTTTAACGTTCACTGTACATAAGCCTATGTTCTATCATGGAGAACATTTTTTTTTTTTTTAGTTGAAAAGATACTAAAACCTTTTGTCAAAGGTTATTTACAGATTAAATATTTTGAGTTTTGTATTCGTGAAAATTTGTGAATTTGAGTATATAAACCTCATTAACCTTCCTTTAAATTTTCATCTCCCGTGTTTGGCAAATGCCGTCTTTATTTGCTGGCTAACGCCGTCTTTATTTGCTGGCTAACGCCGTCTTTATTTGCTGGCTAACGCCGTCTTTATTTGCTGGCTAACGCCGTCTTTATTTGCTGGCAAATGCCGTCTTTATTTGCCGTCAAACGCCATTTCTCTGATCACATGCTCACCAACAACTAGGAAGTTACAAAAGCATGCACATGACATGCAATGCTATCACCCGCCTCTTTATGAACTGTTGCTCATGTGTATTCGGGGGGCGGCCTCATACACTTGGGAAAGCGCTATCTGCCCCCTCATATGAATGAGCACACAGACACTCATGATTGGCTGGTGATCACTGTGAATGACAGGGAAGTGGGTTTGTCATCCCTTGGCCAGTTACCTCCCATGGACTCCCAGTCATGGATGGCTATGGGGTCAACCTGGATTCAAACTTGCGATCCTCAGGTTGATAATCACTCATCTTGCCTATACCCCAATTGGGAGCTCTATTCTTTTAATGTTGGTTGATCCTTGTATGGATGGGGTTGAGTTTAGTGTAAACAACTTTGCCTGAAAGAAAGAAATTGAATGCAGATTAATAAATTTAAAGCCAATTATTTAAACAAGAATAATAAAAAAATGCTAGCCATCTAAGTAAGAAGGAGGAAATGAGGCCATGCTAAAAAGATGAAGACTTGCTGATGTGTTGCAGTGGTTGAGTTGCATTACTGGAACATTTGGCAAAATCTATTCTAGAGTTGGGAAACACATGGGCTTTTATCAATTATTTGAAATGTTTGCTTGAGGAAAATTTGTTCAATGAAAACTATTTAATTAATACAGAGATTATAAAGTTCCCAAAATAGCTTACATGTATAAGAATTTACTGGGATGGCTCCATAAATTTTGCTCTGGGCTGACCACATTGTAATTTACAATTGTAAATTGCTGTGTATGTTAAAAAAAATGTAAAACTTGAGGGTATACAGGGCTTCATGTGGAGTAACTCGGTGTAGATAAGTGACCTATTTGAAATTAATGTTGATATTATTTGATTGATTTGATATTATTTTACAATGTTGTGTTTGTGGTAATTGCTTTGGGGGTGTTTTATGAGATACGGTAATGGTATATATATTTATGGATGTATAGTAATGTATGAGCGTAGGGGCAGTGGTGGTCTAGTGGTATAGGGCGCTGGATCGCTGATCCAAAGGTTGGGGGTTCGAGTCCCACTCTCCACAAGGTTGTCACTGTCCCCCCAGTGCGGCTAACTGGGTTATCAAAGGCGGGTCATGTCTCTCACTGTCTATGGTGAGAGGCATGTAAAAGAACCATTGCTGACTTTCGTAAAGAGTAGCTGCAAAGTCGTCAGCGTGTTTCTGTCCCTTGCTAAAAGGGTTGTGACAGGAAGGGCATCCAACGTAAAAACCTCTTCCAAATCAAACGTGCGAATCAGATGATTCGCTGTGGCGACTCCTGAGTAAAAGGGATAAAGCCAAAAGGAAGACAGACAGGGTATACAGGGATCCCTCACTTTCTGCGGTTAATGGGGACCGAGACTCCCACCCCGTGCAATTGCTGTTTTCTGTGAAGTAGGATGGAACACCCCCCCCCCCCCCCCCCGAATGATGTATACGTACTGTACATGTATGTGCTTATATAATATCATTAAGTAGATATTCTACACTATTAATGATTTATAGTAATAATTAAACAGTCAAAAATAATGCATAAGATATAAATACACCCACACAGATGTGCACCTCACATAAGTAGTTTTGTTTGGGGGGTTTTGGGTTGTTGTTTTTGTTTGTTTGGTTTTTTTTTTTTTTTTTTTTTTTTGCCTAATTGGTTTTGTTTTGTGGCATTTTCCTTAACTTTTTCCCTATTTTACCTAATTTTCTTATGTTTATTTTTAGATGAATATTTTTGAAAAACCCGCGATGCACAAAGTAGCGAGGGATCAATGTATTTTATTCCATATCGCTTAGTGCTATGCCCCAGCTTGGGAAACCATTTTATCATTACTTATCACTTTGGTGTTTTCAGCTCTCTGTGAGCTTTGCCTTGTATGCCGCTTGGTGGAATTACTAAATGGTAATCAACGTGAACAAGCAACCAATGGGTGGTTGGTATTTTTAACACCGTATTCAACGTAATAAGCGCTCTGCTCCAATGAGGGCCCCCCTCACAGTGTTTTTGATCTTGCGTCTAATAAGCGCCCACTTGTCCTGGGAGCAAAATGGTTAATCAAACTGACCACTTTTATTCGATCAGTCTCTGTAAGGGTAAAATGAGGCATTCACTGCCTGTAAAAGTGAGTTTGCAGGGTATTTCAAGACCCCCTGCCACTGGAGAATGTCTGTAATGTTCATCATAACAACAGATTTGATTGTTCCGCCATGCTTTAAAAATAAGGAAAATACTTTGCTTTGTTCTCTTGGTAAATGCCAACGATGAACCATTAGACACTGCTACAGCAAAGCTATGGGATGATCTGAATGAATGGCGTGATAAGCCAGATATGGACCTATCAGAAAGGGATGACGAGAATTTTTCACCCGATTCTCCTGCTCACTAACTTCATACATTTAAAGATGCTCCTGGCCATGTGCCAAAGATGACATTTGTGTTGATTTAGCTCATTTTACTTGGGAAAATGTTTAAGGGAAATGTTTAAAGGAAAAGCAAAGGAGGGGGAAAATAAGGGAAGGAAAAATCATGTGCTAAAGTTGACATTCATGTTGATTTGACATCTGGGGGAGCTATTTAAAGGAACAGCACCAGGAGGGAAAATTAAAGTTTTTTTTTTTTTTTTTTTTAATTTATGCAGTTTTCTATTTATTTTCAGCTTTCATGCAAGTTGTTTGGTTGATACCACAAAATGAATAACACAAATTCCAGTAAAACTCTCTTATTGTTCTGTTGTTATTTATGTTTTCCACCTTGATTGTAATTAAGCACTTACCGTTCCACTCCAGCTGGTAACATTTTAATAAGCGCCCACCCACTCCAATTTTTTAAGCGCCCTGGGCACTTATCACGTCGAATACGATAAATATCTCTACAAGCACAAAGAAAATGCATCTTGGTGAAATATCTGTGAGTGTGGCAGGAATCTTGGCTTTGGTTTAGCTGAACACGCACCTCTTAAGTACAAATTGCTGCTGATGACGCCCTCATTGGTTTTGTGATGTTCCTCAAAGTTAAATAGCTTTTCTCCCTCATTTGATCTCTTTATTCAGATAATCTGGCCACATTTTCAGGCTGCCTAGCAATCTCCGAGTGTTTCTCTTGCCAACCTTAATAACTGTAATATATTCTCAAGACATAGACACGGGGTTACGGCACTTAAAACAGCACAGAGCAGTTCTTAAGGGATTTACTCCTGATTCTTTAGGGCAGAAAATGAGGTTTTATGTAATAGAAGAGAAGCAGAAAATGCCACTTCAGTTTTTCTTTTGTTGAATACAGTATTGAACTTTAAGGAAGAGAAAATTGTACTTGGTGTGTTATAAACCTCATCACATTCTGCCAATGTGGTCCCCCCCCCACAAGTCGACCCATAACTGCCACAAAATGACTCACAGTCAGTGTTCTGATGGGTGGGACTCTTTATGGAGGAACACCAAGCGGTTTGTGCAAAACGTACTCCTTTTGTGCTTTTTTTTTTTTTTTTTTTTTTTTTTTTTTTTTTTTTAAAGCGCTTGCCGTTCATCTGTGTAATTGAGTGTGGAGAAGGTACCTTGTCAGCAGTTAGACCTTGTGATCGATGCATGCTGGGAGAAACTTTGCCCTGGCAGTTCTCAGATCTGAAGGAATATGAGCAGAATTGGTGCATGCATTCTTTCAGACCAGGTTTTACAGGGGAGCTGAGAGAGAGAGAGAGAGAGAGTCAGAGAGAGTCAGAGAGAGTCGGGGTTCTGTGGAGAGGCAGAGTGGGAGAGCATCTGGCACTGATTGGAGTATTTTTGTCTTTGTGCCTCAGGGTGTGTGTGTGTGTGTGTGTGTGTGAGGCAGAGAGAGTGCGAGAGAATGTGAGGGTGAGTTACAGTGGGTGGATTTACATGCGCTGAGGCGGAGTTTACACAGCTGGGAGATAACGCTTAACAGACTGTGATTCTCCATCTTCCTGCTTTCTCTTTCTCTTCACCTTTTATTCACGGTTATCTCTACGTCCTCTGTTTTTTTTCAGTCACAGTTCTCTGACGGCCCCCCCCCCCTTCTTTTTAATAAGAACAGGAAACATACCGTACCAGTTGGGAAAGGATTCATTAGCACTAAAACCCGAAAGGCCTGAACAAGTGTCTCATTGATTTCGCACTCAAATACAAAACACTTGAATGAGCAGTCGCCCATTACACAGGGAAGTAATGATGAGCAAATTCCATCTGGAAAATATTAATTGGAATTTACATTTTAAAGATTTTTTTTTTTTTTTTTTTTTTAGCGTCACGTTTTTCTTTCATCCGACTCAGATGGAGATTCACTCTTAAACATTCCAGGCACAGTTATCCGCTTTTTGTACTCGCCGTCTACATCTGACGTCATTCTGCAACACCTGCAATTTCCAGACATGCCCCTTTTCCCCTCCTGAATTTTTTTAGCGGGTGTGGTGTCTGGGTGGTTAACGCTGTGTCGCCTCACAGCAAGATGGGTTCAGGATTCAAATGTCCGCCAAGTGTCGTGCTGTATGGAGTTTGCATGGTGCATGGTTTGCATGTTTGCATGTTTGCATGGTTGCTTTGCAACCTTCCAGGTTTCTCCCACAGTCTAAAGATATGCATAGAAGGTCAGCAGAATACTCTGAGTTGCCGGTAGGTGAGTGCGAGTGGATCTTTGTGATCGTGTGAGTACCGCAATAAACTCATGGCCGGTTTAGGGTGTTTCTTCCCTTCTCACCCCAAGAGAGCTCGGATTGGTCCACCCCCCCCCCCCAAAAAAAAAAAAAAAAAGACCATGTTGAATAATTTGTAAGGGTAACGGATGGGTGAATCTTCAGAAAGAACAGCCTAAAATACAGGGATCTCTTGCTACTTCGTGCTTCAATTCATGTGGCTTCAGTGCATCATGGTTTTTTTTTTTTTTTTTTTTTTTTTTTTTTTTTTTTTTAAATAAATATTCATTTAATAAAAAAAAAAAAAATAAGGAAGTTAAGGAAGAATTGGGGAAAGGTTAAGTAAAATGCCACAAAACAAGGCCAATCTCGCAAAAAAACTAAACAAATGAACCCCCCCCCCCCCCATCAAAACTACATTTTTATGTGATGTGCACATCTGAGTATGTGCGCACATGTCTGTATGTATTTATATTTTATTTACATCTTCTGCATTTTCGTTGACTGTTTATTGTAAACATTTATAGCGTTGAATATGTATTTATTGGTATATACACATATGTCACAGTAGAGATGACTATTCAGTAGAATTGGCAGTTCACCTAGGAGAGATACCAATCGCAATCTCTACTAGAAAAATTGCCAATTCTACTGAATTGCCATCTCTACTGTGACATATACATGTATGTGTACGTCAGTCAGGGGGGGTTGATCCTACTTCGCGGAATTCAGCAGTCGCGGGGGGATCTTGGTCTGAATTAGCTGTGGAAAGTGAGGGATCCCTGTATTCAGTAAAACAGACACTTTCACTCTGTGAGGTATAAAGGCCAAAATTAATGCACCATATTTGATACAGATTTCATCTAGTCAAACTGTACATGTCAGTTGGAGTGATGACACATCTGGTAGGTGCTCAGTGAAGAACCTTTTTTTTTTTTTGTAACTTGCTCTTGTCTTGTTCTGTTTTCCAACATTAGCATTAAAGGATCATGAAAGAAATACACTCCAGACTCCTGTTACACTCATCCCTTGCCACTTCGTGACTTGAAGTTTGCGGCCTCGGTGTATCGCAGTATTTTCCAGAAGTATCCAAAATCAAAAAAATATTCATAAAATTCAAAATTCGTGCTGAAACTCGCATGTACGCAAGCGGAAGGCAGGGAACCAAGGCAGGCTGCGTCCATTGTTTACACAAGACAGACTGAAGTTCCCCTCCTTCAGTCCCAGTTCAGGCAGGGACCGCCCACTCAACTCAATCTCACAAGCTGATTGGCTTAGACGCATGACGCTGTAGCCTTGCACATTCCCGCAGGAAGTTTTGTGATTTTGTGATCTTATAGTGTTTGTGAACGTCCTGCACCATCTAAGGCATCCAGTGAGCCCAAGAAAAAGCGAAATATGAAGACAGTGACCCAAAACTGAAGTTGCTAGATATGCTGACGGCGGGAAAGACGTATGCCCATGTAGCACGCCATTACGACATAAAAGAATCTACCATGCATTACATCAAAAAATACTAAGATTAAGATCAAGCAGAGAAGAGCTATTTTCAGAGGTAAGGGGGCAGAGGTGGTCTAGTGGTATAGGGCGCTGGATCGCTGATCCAAAGGTTGGGGGTTCGAGTCCCACTCTCCACAAGGTTTCCACTGTCCCAACAAGGGTTGTGACAGGAAGGGCATCCGACGTAAAAACCTCTGCCAAATCAAACGTGCGAATCAGATGATTCGCTGTGGTGACTCCCGAGTAAAAGGGAAAAAGCCGAAAGGAAGACAGACAGTACAGTATTTATAGTGTATATAAATTCTATTTCAATATTACTGTAAAATATTACAGTATTTACATATGCATATAACTGTAATGTTCAATATACGTTTAATATACACTTGTTGATATTGTATAGATGCTAAAACATATGCGTGTGGTAGAAATGAGAAGGGTGTTCCTACTTCGCGGTTTTTCGAATATTGTGGCCAGGTCTCGTCTATATTATCCGCAATATTCAAGGGATGACTGAAAATATGTATATTTTCATTATTGTTTATGTACATCTACGAAATTGCTAAAACTTGTTTGATGGTCTATTAGCCTGTTCGAAAACATTATTTGTAAATAGTCTCACTCTTGTGAGTGAAAAAGTTGCAAAAGTAGGTGTACACATCAGTCCCAACAACTCCTGCCACTCTCTCTCTCTCTCTCTCTCTCTCTCTCTCTCTCTCTCTCTTCCCCCCCCCCTAATTTTAGCTGTATCCAATTCACACCCATCAAGCATTGACCACCACCAACCAGGGAGGAGGAAAAAGAATGCACATGTTCCCGATATGACATGCAATGCAAGCCACCCCCACCTTTTCAAACTGTGTGCGGTCTAATGCACTTGAAGGAAAAGCGCTGTCCTCCTCCTCGTACAAATGAGCTCATAGATGCCTATGATTGGCCGTGAATGCACACCTGAGAACTGCTTGTCCCAGAGGCAGTTGTGGAAATTTGGCTGGATGGTGCGTTTGAAGGTTCTGCAGTCATATGCAGCAAAAAGACCAAGTCCATCTTCCATGAGATCATTTTCAAAATTCAGTGTTGTAATGTCCACATGGACAACATTTTGTGAGCTTAACACATCAGAATGCAGCTGAGTGCTGATGCAACTATTTTTCTGATGCTGATCGCTAGAATATCGTCTGGATGAATTCCTAATGAGGGGACAGGAAAATATCATGCAAATGTATCTGCTGCATTTATTTACAGAAGATTCTATCAGTGAAGAGAATAGTCAACCATCAGGATCTCTGCTTCCAACATGTTTGCACTTATATTAGGATTACAGTCAGCAATAAGAAATTGACATTGTTTAAACTGAAGCTACAAGCAGAGTTAAACTTTTTTTTTTTTTTCTTTTTTAAGATTCAAGCCAAATAAAGTTATGAAAATAGTGACTAGCGGGGAAGTTGTGCTCTTGCGGCTGTGCTTCTCCCTGACCTCAAGCTTTGTTTATTTCTCAGCCAAGTTGGAAACCGGCAACGCAGCAGTGTCGTGGTTAGCACGTCCGCCTCACAGCGCTCAGGTCCAGCACTACACAGCATTCTTAGGCTGATTGCTTCGAATTGTCATGTGTGTGTGTTAGTACTGTGATGGTTTGGCAAACATAGTGTTGGCTGAGACAGGTCTAGCCTTACCGCGACCCAAGAGGATAAAGTGGTTTTGTATATGAGTGAGTCAGAAACATTACACCTGATTGATATTTTGTTGTTGGACTGAAACACGTTCAGGCCCCAGATTTCATTGAAGTAGGATAGCGCTCGGGTCATAATTATAATCATGTTGAAATACTTGACTGTTTGATACAACAGCCTTCAGTGCTTGAGCTCCACCTCATCCACCGCAATAAAACGGCTGTAGACTAAGACACACCCTTGGGGGCGGGACAAACATATTCTTCGGGGCATTCAATAGGAGGGTCTTTTTAATATGCTTTCACATTACATGATGGGAGGGCAGTGGTGGTGGTAAAGAAGCTGGATCACTGATCCCAAGGTTGGGGGGGTTCAAGCCTTCCTCTCAACGGGTTGCCACTGCCCTGCCAGTGCAGCTCACTGGGTTATCAAAGGCCGGTCATGTCTCTCACTGCCTATGATGTGAGGTTCATGTAAAAGAACCATTTTTGACTTTTGACAAGTAGCTATGTTGCCGTCAGTGTGTGTGTGTGTGTGTGTGTGTCCCCCCCCCCCCCCCCCGCCCTGCAATGGCCTGGCGAGCTGTCCAGGGTGTACTCTGCCCTTGTCCAGAGTCGGCTGGGATGGGCGCCAGCCTCCCCATTACCCAAATTAGGATTAAGCAGAATAACATGATGGGTTTTTTTCGGGAATTTAAGTCTGCTATAAAGGTGCTGGAAAAGTTATTTAACACACCCCACCCCGGCTCTCTGAGACAGCAGGAAGCACCACGGAAATTTCTTAAGCTGTACTGTCGATGGCGGTTATACCCAGAGACGGGATTTGGATGTTTGTATTCATTTTGCAAGTGGCAATTTCCTCTTCAGTCACCTTGTCTCTTCGTCCCACAGTTGAAGCCGTGACAAACCAAATGGAGTGGTGACTAAAGAACGAGAGTCACTGTTTCAAGAATGAGAGTAATATTTCTGGTTGTGTGTGTTACAGGAGTGTTACAGGAAGCAGTTAACTGTCTGAATCATGGCTCAGTTTCCCACGCCCTTTGGAGGTGAGTGCAATTACACACACACACACAGGACTGCATGCTGGAGTATGCTTTCCTCGCAAGTGTTTGATTTGCAAGCATCTTTGCGGCAAGTTCATCTAAAGTGTGTGTGTGTGTGTGTTTGTTGATGGGGTAGGGGGGCTGGACACGTGGGTTATCTCCGTGGACGAGAGAGCCAAACATGATCAACAGTTCCATAGCCTGACCCCCACACCTGCTGGCTTCATTACAGGTCTGTATTTATATTGATACACACATGACCCATATTGGTCTATTTGGCTCCACGTATAGCCATCCATCCAGCAAGCATACTGGGTAGAGCTTCAATTGTATTTTTTTCCCCTTAACGCACTATAAAAAAACAAATGAGTAATAAAACTGGATGGTGGTGTTAAGGTTGAAGCAAAGGTTCAAACCTCGATACCACCAAGCTGCCACTGTTGGGCTCTTGAGCATGGCCCTTAACTCTCAACTTCTCAGTTGTATGAATGAGAGTAAAATGGTTGTTGCTCTCGATGAGCGTGTTTGCCAGAATGCCATAAATGTAAACGAATAGAACTCGTAAGCCATCAGGCTGCTGAACTGTTGAAATACAGAACACTTTACATATGACATTTTGCACACTCATTATATATGTTACAGGCATGGCAGATTTTTTTTTTTTTTTTTTTTTTTTTTTTTTTTTAAATAAATAGTATTCTGTATTTATCTTATGTGGTATGTGTATACATATACAGTCACTATTCGAGTTACCACCTAGATCGGTTCTGACCAACCAGTCGTAAGTCGGATTGATTGAAAGTCAGATATTTAACACGATGAAACGGAAACCACCCAGCACTCGCTATGAATTCATGTGAAGCGTGTTCTTCACTTGCACGTTCTTTCAACATGCGAAATAAACTTGTAGCCTTACTTTGCACTGCTCGCAACATCAGTTTCACATTTCTTTGCCCATTATCTTCCAACCACGTGTATAGCAACGTTTCCATCTCTGCAATCAGTCCTTCACGCTGTTTTGTGATTGGAGCTGCCGCTTTCACTGCTTCCTTAATGCGGTCCTTGGCCTTCAAATTTGTAGACACCGTGAAGTGGGAGAGAAGGAGATTCCTTCCTTGCTTTCTTGGTAGAATTGCCTTCTGATGAATCAGACTTCCACTTGGGGGGGCCATGGTAATGGTGTACAGTAAATGAATGTAAAATTGTACTGTAAAAGAGATGTTACTGCGACGGTATCTAGTCACTGAGTGAAGCGGTAGAACGCTGCGAGTTTGAGATGCTGGGATGCTGTGCTTCACAACGGACATGTACATTAAACTCATAATAGGCATCTGCTAGACCTGGTCATCACTCGCGTACGTCGTAACTCAGATAGTGAGTGTATATTCACTTTTTTAAATTTAGATAATAATCATTTCATTTATATATTTTATATTCTTTATTTTATTTAAATGTTAATTTTATGGGCAACATTTGTTTATGTGCACTATTGAGAAGGCCAAAACTTTCATTGCTGGTTGCGATGTTCCGCTGTTATTTGTATATGACAAACTTGAAAATAAAAAGTTTATTTGAATATTAAATCAAACATAAAAGACGATAAACGACATTTAAAACCAGACGGAAACTACTGTAGTTCTGCCTGTTTATTCATGCAGTTGACTCGTGGCAGCAGTGCTGTGCATATAATCGACTGCTGTCCGGGTCAAGAGCCTCGGTTCGGTTTCACTTGAAACATCAGAATGAATAAATATCCCCTCAGAATTGATCGTTGGTGCCAAAAAACTGCTGATCTTCTGAGATTTTAATGCTCAACAGTCTGAACAGAAACCGGCGGTTACTCAGAATTAAAATACTGCCAGGTTTTTTATTTCAAGGTTAATTTTGGGAGACCCTGTAGCTTCGGTTCTGTTCTTGGCTGAACAGGACTGGAACCTGTTCTGCTGTGACGTGTGGGCTGAGAGGATTTCTCTACTCGTCATTACTGTAAAGAGTTCTTGTACACTGGAACCACTCTGACTGTACTTCCTCTAATTTCTTCGAATAAGGCATTTATTTTCATCAGGGATTTTTATTTTTGCACATTCTGTGTGTACTCGATTGCTTTGAAATTTACATAAAATTACAGAAGCGCTGCTCATCTGACACTAACAACCACCGTGATGCCGTTTGCATCATATCGTCACCGTGATGACATTTTCCTCTCTTTCTGCTGCTTCATATAAAAATAAATTGAAACCCTTGAACGGTTATTGAAAGATTTTCTCCACTGGACTGCTGCGACCTGATTGGATAATCATGTGAATGAGTGCGTAACAAAGTGGCCAGTGTGAGTATAAATATGTGATGTCAGTAAATTTGACATGACAAAAGCACGTCCCAGTGCTCTTTTGACTCCTCAGAGCTTGTCCTCATAAACGAACTGTTATGCTGCAGGAAGCCGCTCTTACCGGCTCATGACGTTGTACTCGAGAAATGCGGCGAGATATGGTTGTGGCTCTGCTGTACATATGCGAGAAATTCGGCCCAACACTGTGGATGAGCTTAAGGCCGCTATCGAAGCATCCTGGGCCTCCATAACACCTCAGCAGTGCCACAGGCTGATTGCCTCCATGCTACGCCACATCGAAGCAGTCATTTCTGCAAAAGGATTCCCGACCAAGTATTGAGCGCATAACTGAAGTGAAGTAAATGAAGTAATTATTTGAAGGTTGACCTTTTTTGTATTAAAAGCACTTTTTTTATTGGTCAGATGAAATATGCTAATTTTTTTGAGATTGGGATTTTGGGTTTTCATGAGCTGTATGCCAAAATCATCAGTATTAAAACAATAAAAGACCTGAAATATTTCAGTTGGTGTGCAATGAATCTAAAATATATGAAAATTTAATTTTTATCAGTACATTTGCAGAAAATAATGAACTTTATTACAATATGCTAATTTTATGAGAAGGACTAGTGTGTATATATATATATATATAATATAAAATTTTGCTCTACAGTGGGCCCTTGACCATTCGCGGTTCGGCGCTCACGCCCCCACGTACTCGTGGATTGATGACAAACCAGGAAGTAACTGGCATGTGATTCAAATTTAGCCAATGGCTGAGAGCTTTTGTTTTTCCCTCCTGCTGATTGGTTGCAAATATCCTATTTTCTACCCTCCTTCACACACACATCATCAACGTGATTGCTTGAATTGTGAATTCCTGTTTTTTTTAGTGTGTTTTTAATTATTTAAGCCCTATGATGCCACTCAAATGCCCTGCATCTTCTCTAGCTTCTGGTAGGGAGCCTAAGTGCTTTATTTATTCATCCATATTACCACAGTACAAAATTAAAAAGTTTTTACTTCATCATTACAACATTTTACTGCATTATTACTGTATTAATGAGTTAGACCGTCTATAGAATGGGTTTAACATGCATATTTTCATCATTCATTTTCTGTCACCGCTTAATCCTAATTCGGGTCTCGGGGAGGCTGGTACCTATCCCAGCCAACTCCGGGAGAGGGCAGAGTAAACCCTGGACAGCTCGCCAGGCCATTGCAGGGCGGAAACACGCTGACGGCTTTGCAGTCTACTCTTGACTAAAGTCAGCGATGGTTCTTTTACATGAACCTCACACCATAGACAGTGAAAGGCATGGCCGGCCTTTGATAACCCAGTGAGCTGCACTGGTGGGGGACAGTAACAACCTGTGGTGAGTGGGACTCAAACCTCCAACCTTAGGATCAGTGATCCAGCACCTATACCACTCGGCCACCACTGCCCTGAAGCATATTTTATCACATGTAATATCATACATAGGGTTTTAAAACTGCATCAATAACTCACAGATTTTCTTGGTCCACGGGAAGGGCTGGAATTGAACCATTGTGAAAAATTGTGGGCCCACTCTACTGTTTTAAGCAATATCCACAAGGGAAATTATTGCTTCTACATTTACCCCATTCACTTACACACAACTTACACATACTTGGAGCAGCCACACACATTGGGGGCACCTGGAGAGCAGTTGCGGGTATGTACTTGAAGGCATAACCGAGAAGCAGCCTCCCGCCACCACACATTTTTTTTTTTCGCCCCAAGGCTGCTTCTTTTACAGGTTCTTCTTTGGCTGCCTTAAAGTGCTGACTGATTGAGCCGTTAACCTACAGATCAATAACCCATCGCCATAACCGCTCAGCCACCATTGCTCAAGCCTCCCACCCTGGAATCATGGCCGATTTTGCTGCCGTCATGGCTGGAGAAGGATCATTCTGGGGCAGAGAGGTTATTATGTTGTAATTTTTCATTTTCATTCAGCCGAGAACCAGCACACGGTTCTAAAGCATGTGAATGTTTTAACTTCTCCTATTTAGAATAGAAATTAATAGTTTTGTACAATTTTTCCCTTTTTAATTTGCTAAAATTAATTATTGTTTGTACTTCTCCCATTTGAATATTATTATTTGTAATTTCTTTTCGAGTTATAACCCCTCTCTTATGGTTACACTCAACCGGCTCACTGCCAAATGTTGCTAGTTTTAAAAAAATAGTGCTGTAATTACACTGAGTTTCAGATTTACACGATGTTAGCCTGTTGGAGTAAACAGTGCTAAATGAGCAGATTTTAGCTGAAGTAGAGGTTGTTGACCCGACGGTGATCCCAGCACAGGATAGATCTTCTTTGTATTGGCTGAAGAGGAATGGTATGGCTGCCAGCCCACAATCGGCCACTCCGAGAGAGGGAAGAGGTTGTTTTTATCCTTTTGGAGGGGAATAAAGGCGCTCTCTGTACTTGTGCGGGAATGAGCAGATAAACAGAGGTTAAGGACACATACAGGGATCCCTCGCTACTTCGTGCTTCAATTCATGCGGCTTCAGTGCATTGTGGCTTTAAAAAAAAAAAAAATATATATATATACACATACATACAGTGATACCTCAGCTCACGAACATAATTGGTTCCCAGAAAGTGTGTGTGAGGCGAAAAGTTTGTCTTCCGAACATTTATTTCCCATAAGAAACCATTAAAATGAGAATAATCCGTTCCCAGGTCCCCATAAAACATAATTTTCTACTAAATAAGCCTTAAAACTACACAAAAATATACCTTATTTTATGTATAATAAATGTGCTATTGTATTGTAATGAAAGAAATAAACTGTACTGTATAATAAAGTGGTTTTATTAACTTTGTGATGGTAGTTGACGGCTTGATGGAATGGAGTGGGAGGAGGAGGGAGGGAGGGAGGGACTTACTGTTTGGAAGGAGAGTTTGGAAACGCCTACTGTTTGGAAACACCCTTAGCCACACACGCACCCTTAATAGCTTCCTTGTTCTTAAGGATGGTAGCAATGGTAGACTTAGCGTACTGGTACTGGGACGCTGAGTCACACAAACGCACACCTCGTTCGTGTTTTTCAATGATCTCCGCCTGTGGTGGGGTCTTTTTCGGTCCCATAATAGCAAAAGTACACTCAATATGGTCCAAAATGTCTATCAAACACAAACCACGTCCGCACTCAAAGAAAGGGGGTGACGAACTGTGACGCCGTGAACGTGCGTCAGCGTCTCGTGGCCGCCACCGTGGCGCTGTTCGACCGCGTGGTTTGATTCGTCCGCCGAAAACTAGTTCGTCAGCAGAAACAATATGCTCGCAAATTTAATGTTCTTGAGGCGAAAAGTTCGTGAGCTTAAGCGTTCGTCAGCGGAGGTTTTACTGATATATATATATATATGTATTAATTGAATTAAAAATAAGGAAATTAAGGAAGAATAGGAGGAAAAGTTAAGGAAAATGCCACAAAACAAGGCCAATGATGCAAAAAAAAAAAAAAAAAACCCAAAATCCCCCCCAACAAAACTACTTACATTTTTATGTGAGGTGTGTGTGTCTGTATTTATATTTTATTTACATCTTATGAATTATTTTTGAATGTTTCATTGTTATAATAAACATTTATAGTGTTGAATATGTATTTATTGATATTATATACACACATACATGTCCATATGTGGGGGGGGGGGGGGGGGGGTGTTGATCCTACTTCATGGAATTCGGCGGTCGCAGGGGAATCTCGGTCCCAGTTAACTGCGGAAAGTGAGGGATCCCTGTACTGATAGAATGGGATGGAGCATTTGTCTGTCTCTGTATCACAGCTCACAAGACACAACTGGTACTTTCATCCTCATTCTGTGGTTATCTTAAGGCGGAACATGTAATGGCACTTAATTTTTTATACAGCCAGAGTCATGCCATCACTACACATTTAGTAACTCATCTGGAAAAATACATCAAGATTGTTTTCTTTTTTTTTTTTACTGTCACTGTGGTTTCTGATTGATTGTTGATTTAAGAACTGAAGTCACACACACACACACACACACACACACATACACACAGGAAATGATTTGTGGTGCCGAGATGCGAGCATAGTGTGCTGAAAAGTTTAAGACCCTCCAGAAAAATAGGAACCCTCATGCTGTGCGCCAAAAGTGCTCTCTACCTGTAACACTCAGAAGGTGGAGTCCACTCCGAATACTCCAGTCCGAACCCGGACTCAAATTGAATTTAACCTGAACCAAGACTCTTATTGAATGCATGCTAATTTAACCATCAGTGATCTTTAAGAGCTTGCACATTGTTTACTTGTTCTCACAGCACCTCGCTTTTTTGTTCGTTTCCTACATCACTCCAATCACTGCAGCTGTTATGTGTCACGATGACAACAGTACAGAGCATTGGCTTGGGGTAGGGGTGGCTCAGCGCTTAATGCTTCGGGTTACTGATCAGAAGGTTGGCGGTTCTCGTTTTAGTACCAACAACCTCCCACTGTTGGGTCCTTGTCCAAGGCTCTTCACTCTCAATTGCCCAGTTGTATGAATGACACGTCAATGCAAGTCGCTCTGGATAAGGGCGTCTGCTAAATTCTGTAAATGTGAACGGTTGGTCTGTCGTTAACAAGCTGAGGACATTACTTTTCAAGCAGTTTACTGGTTTGTCGGTACTGAGCCCGTGGACAGTTTTACAGTCCTGAAAATCAGGCTGCTCATATTCTTGAACACGGAGCTTCCATCTGTTATCATGAAGCATTTGATGGACGTTGTCCTTCATTAATATTGAAAGCGAGCCCAGTGTATGGTTTAATGAGGATGAAAGCTTGCTATCCAAGAACTAAAAGAAACGAAACTGATAAATTGTGACGTTGAAGTGCTTTATTCCTTCTCATATTTTAGTGATACATTTATGGTCTCATCAGGAACATTCCAGTTACTGGTCTATTTGCTCAAACGTTTGTGGGTGGGATGGACAAGACAGTTACCCAGGCAACTAGCGCCTGGAATGTCCTGGTAATGGGGAATCGTTTTTGTGTGTGGAAAGCCAGAACGGCAAATATTCAGCAATAATCAGATCACTTCCTGTGTTTTTGCTCCTTAACATGTGCTATACCTCGCAAAAAGCTTTGTTTTGATATTCCCCAGTTGCCTCGCGACGGTATTGCTGCAACTTTTCCTGCCATGTCAAAAATAATTTCACACACCCACCCACACACTATTGTAAATCTGAGTCGAGTCGTGGAACTTTTCGCTCTGAATCATGAATTGTTTTGAGTTCTCGAGTGAATAAGACCAATACGCTGAATGAATAGCATGCTGAACTGAACCAGGCTGTCTCTGTTCTGTGCTTACACAAGCTCTGGTGGGCGGATGGCCCGATTCCTGGCCTGCTCATAATGCCGAGCCACTTTTATATTACTGTAGTGACTGTGCGTGATTGTGTACGTTTTGACACTTTAACATTTAATGCGTTTAAAACCTGCAACGACGCTTTGGGCTTTCAGCTTTTGATTTCTTTTTGATTTCTTGAAGCCCTAATTAAAAAAAAAGACAAACAACCAATCACAAAAAACCCTTTATTTCCTATGAACAGTTCAGAGTCATGTGCTTATATTATTTTGACCTCGGTATTGTGTTGTTTGTATGTTGAGCTTGACTTTCTGTTGGTGTTGTTTCTGTAGTAAATGTTTGAGTATTTGTTTGCTTGTAGGTGACCAGGCGAAGAATTTTTTCCTGCAGTCAGGTTTACCTCCACCTGTTCTGGCTCAGATCTGGTACGAGTGTGTTCAATCTCTTTCAACCATTTGGACAGCTACAGTATTAAATGTTATTGAACTGTATCATGTGTAGCCTCAGTCTGGCCCATTTGCCTGGAACTTCTGCCGTTCTGATTTAATCATCGAAAATTCTGAAAAAATTCTTCCTTCTTCCTCCTCCTTGTCGTCTTCCTTTTTTTGTTTCTCTTCTTCCTCCTCCTCTTCTTTTTCTTCCTCTTTTTGTTCCTCTTTTTCTTTTCTCCTCCTCTTTTTCCTCTTTTTGTTCCTCTTTTTCTTTTCTCCTCCTCTTTTTCCTCTTCCTCCTCCTCTATTTCTTTTCTCCTCTTTTTTGTCTTCCTCCTCATCTTTTTCCTCTTCCTCCGCTTTTTCTTCTTCTTTCTCCCCCACTTTTTCTTTTTCCTCCTCCTCTTCTTCCTACTCTTCTTCTTCTTATTATTATTATATTGGCTGCAGTCCTCACCTTGACTTCTTAATAGAGTTTGTAAATCTCTCCTGCACTTGAAAGCATATTTTCCTAAATGCTTTTTTTGTACCTCAGGGCTCTGGCCGATATGAACAACGACGGCAAGATGGACATGCACGAATTCTCCATCGCTATGAAACTAATCAAGCTGAAGCTGCAGGGCCATCCTCTGCCCCCGACCCTGCCCCCCTCCATGAAGCAGCCTCCTCTCTCTTTACCTCCTCCAGCTCCTTTCGGTAACAGCCTGCAAAACAGATGAGTCATTATCATCTGAACAGATGAATAATTTAGTTTAATTACTTGTGAGACTCCATGCATGATTTATTCGTCATCCTGCTTTTGACATGCAGCACTTTTTTTTTTTTTTTGGTTAAATTTGGTTCCTTGCATGATCTCCTGTTGATGGGAGGCCTGGTTACATTAGGCATTTGAGATACTTGGTTATTAAAACCGGGTAAATGAGTCAGGGAATTAAAGGTGCAAGTTCTGGTTCTGAAAAAGTTTTCCTAGACGTGTTCTACAGTAATCCCTCGTTATTCGCGGGAGTTGCGTTTCGCCCCTTTCCGCAGATCCTGAAAATCTGTGAATTATTGATGCGGTTTTAAAACCATATGTATGATATTACATGCGCCAAAATATACTTCTGAAGCACATTCTGTAGACGGTCTTACTCATTAATACAGTAGTAATGATGAAATAAAATCTTTTTAATTTTGTACTGTGGTAATATTTATGAATAAATAAAGCACTTCAGCTCTTTACCAGAAGCTAGAGAAGATGTAGGGTGTTTGAGTGACATCATAGGGTTTAAATAATCATTAAAAATAAACGAAAAAAACATAAATTCACAATTCAAGCAATTATGTTGTTGACATGTGCACGAAGGAGAAAAAAGGGTGTACACATCATCTGCAACCAATCAGCAGGAGGGAGAAGCAAAAGCTCTCAGCTATTGGCTAAATTTGAATCACGTGCCAGTAACTTCGGGGGCCGCCGCTAATCCTCGAGTATGCAGGGCCGCGACCGGGGAACAGTGAATAGGCGGGGTGTGTGTGTGTGTGTGTGTGACTGTCCTGCATTAATTAAAAATAAACCAGTTTCTGAGCCATATATAATTTGAAGTGAAAGCTCGGTGAAGGAGAAGACATGCTGATTGTTTTATTTAATTGCAGTTTATCTCTGAAGCAGAAGTTGGCCCTGAAGTGCTGGGTTATATTAGTACGTGTTCAAGGGGAGCTGTAGTACCAGATTAAATTACTTTTACTGTGATTTGTACGAGGTGGAATGTAAAGTTAAACGTGCATGAGAAGAGCAAAACAGCCCCGGTAATTCATAACTGAGCTTTTTTCCCAATGATATGGGCGGCGCCCGACCCTTCATGGCCGCTCGCGGCCATTATTCCATTGTGTTCTTTGTAACACAAGAAGATAAAATGTGGAAATATAAAGCAATTTGGCCAAACGCCTGTATCCTGTTGCCAAAATGGTCCCATTTAGATTGATCCAAATGTATACAGCTTAAACGGTCCTAATGCAAATTTAGCAGCCGGACTCGAAAAAATATATACAAGTGCTCCATTTAGCAGCTGCTAATGAGGGTATGTCTCTAAATGGCTTAAAGTATTTTTGCAACATCTTGCAAAAGTGTAGGTGCTTGAAGTATTATTCAGAGAGGAAATGCATATCATTTTTTTCCTTTCGGCTGCTCCCTTCAGGGGTAGCCACAGCGAATCATTTGCCTCCATCTCACCCTGTCCTCTGCATCTTCTTCTCTTACGCCGACAACCTTCATGTCTTCCTTCACCACATCCATAAATCTTCTCTTTGGTCTTCCTCTAGGCCTTTCTGCCTGGTAGTTCCAACCTCCGCATCCTACTACCAATATACTCACTATCCCTCTTCTGTACATGTCCAAACCATCTCAGTCTAGCCTCTCTGACTTTGTCTCCAAAACCTCTTACATGTGCTGTCCCTCTGATGTACTCATTCCTGATCCTACCCATCCTCGTTACTCCCAAAGAGAACCCAAACATTTTCATCTCTGAGAGAGGAAATGCATATAAATACCAGAATACGCACCTGGTATGAAGATAAGGTGTTGGTTATAGAAACTCGAATCAGCCGGAAGGACAGCTCCAGCAGGGTACATCAGTTCGGTGCGATACTAGCGTACTGCAAGTGTATACAGGGATCCCTCGCTACTTCGCACTTCAATTCATGCGGATTCGGTGCATTGCGGTTAATAAAAATTCATTGAATTAAAAAATGAGGAAATTAAGGAAGGGGGGGGGGGTAACTAAAATTCTGCAGAACAAGACCAATTATGCCAAAAAAAAGAGAAGCCAAAAAAAAAAAAAAAAACCAAAATTCCCCATCAAAACTAATTACATTTTTATGTGAGGTGCGCATCTGTGTGTGTGTATTTATATTTTATTTACATCTTATGAATGATTTTATAATGTTTAATTGTTATTATATGCATTTATAGCATTGAATATGTATTTATTGATATCATGTACACATATACATGTACGTATACGTCAGTCAGGGGGCTTGATCTGACTTGGTGGAATTTGGCGGTAGCGGGGGTCCCAATTAACCGCGGAAAGTGAGGGATCCCTGTATTTGTATTTTTATAAATGAATAACCCTTCCCAACGAAGTAGACAATTACAGTGATCTAGTTTGGATTGCGCTCTCGGTCTCTAAATTTATGCAGTTCAACGCTTTCATCAAGCAGACTGAATGAAAATCCCTGTCATGCAGGATTCCATTCCAAAGGTGAATTGCATTTTAGGCAAATTCAAAATAACAGGAGTTTTTTTTTAATTTGATATCAGCAAAATACTACAGCTGTCACAATCGCACCGATCTTTTTTTTTCCTTGCGTCTCTGGTTTGGTATCGAGGTAGTCTTTTGTCTGTCTGGTACTCGTCGTTTTCTCGCAACATGTGCTGGCCATTCTGGCTCGGGTGTGTATGTACAGCGCTTCTTTCTGCTCAGGATCCATTCTGTAATAACTTATATTTTTTTTCAAATATCACTTAAAAAAAAAGTCAAGTGATTACACTACACGCACAACCGCCTGATCACCATTTTGTTGTTGTTGAATGTACAGTGTTGGGGTTTGCTCCAAAACTTTGTAAACAACTTTTATTGTGAAATTATATCTAGTACCTATTTATATTAATGTGAAATATTGCTCTCCTTCAATAATGTTACCCAAGTCCAAATTGCCCACATTCCCACAAACTGAGACTTGTGTATCAATTGGCTTTTTCTTAGGAATGCCCAGTATGGGCCCCATGACGGGTTTACCAGCAGTGCCACCCATGCCCCTCCCACCTCTTCCTCCTGGGGTACCAGGGATGGGCATGTCACCCCCACTAGTCTCAACTGTGACTCCTCCTGTACCTCCGATGGCCAATGGAGCCCCTTCGTTGATGCAGCCTATATCAGGCTTTTCCCACCCAGGTGAGAGACTGCTGTGGAAAAACTCCACCTCTTGTCATGTGGTGCTGGCTAGCCTATTGCACGTGTTTTTATTATTAGCACTAGGTTTTATTTTTTTTAATAAATTATCCGTCTTCATGTTTTCCCCCCATCTCAGCCACAGGTATCAACAAAACCCCTTCTTTCAACCGCTCCAGTGTCAAACTTCCCAAAGGCCAGTCTTTTGAGACGCCCAGGTGAGCCTCCTCTCAACATGTTGGTAAATCTATACACGTGCACTTGCAAACATTTTCCAAATCCTCTCATCTGTCTTTTTAGTGCCCCTGTGGCCCCTGTACCCACCGATTGGGCGGTGCCCCAGTCATCACGACTCAAATATCGCCAACTCTTTAACAGCCATGACAAAATGATGAGCGGCCACCTTACAGGTACGACGCATCCGGGGGTTTCATCAGACGGTTATTTCTTTGTACGGTCGGCCCCCTGCCTACGAAATTACTCCGTTCCACTTTTTTCGTAATGCGGAGATTTCGTCAGTAGGGGTCACATTTTACATGTTAAACGCCTGATTCTTGCCACGGCTCCAGTCTTTGGACTGGGTAAACCGCATAAACCCTTTAAAAATTATAAAAGTACACCAATTTTAGTATGAAATATGTGTTAAAAGTAAAAAACTTATTTATTAAACCATTTAAACATTTTATTAACTTAATAACCATTTCATTAACATATTTATTAATTAAACCATTATTAAACATTTTTTATTAACACACATATATATATACACACACACACACACACACACACCCCTGTCTCTCTCTCACACACTCTCTCTCTCTCTCTCTATCTCTCTATCTCACACACACACACGTGGATGGGATGTTTTATTTAAAGCAGAATTACAGTACCTTTTCAAAGATCAGAGGTCCTCACTGTATTTCTGCTTTAAGGTCTCCTTCTGGTTCTGCATCATCCCTCCTAGCTAATGGGAAGCCAGCCCTTCGTAAGTAGGGGGCTGACTGTATTCAGTGTTGTGATGCAATGTGAAACGAAGTGCATGCTTCGAAGATAAGATTTATCATTCTGCAATTTTCTGAACTGCCTCACCGTGCAATTCACTGATCACAAATCCACTTTGCTGTGTGTAAGTGAACTGCTCCAACTTAAACCCTTCTGATGAGTCACTGAAGTCTAGAGGATCTTGTAAACATCAGTCAGCATTGACAGGATCCCGTTTCAGATCTCTCGCTTTTCTTGTGTCTTCTCTTTTCAGGACCACAGGCTCGAACTATCCTCATGCAGTCCAGTCTACCACAGTCCCAGTTGGCGACCATTTGGTGAGGATGAATATCTATATGCAGTATACTTGCCTTTCCTTTTACCTCCACCAGAACCTGATGTTCTGCTATTTTGGTATTGTTTGCTGGTTAGATTGCCAACACTACTCAAACTCCACCAGTAATACACAAGGAGAGGGAAATGGTGGTATCTTACCAGTGTAATACTGAGGTGCACCTTCATCACTGTGGCTGATGGGATAAACATCTGCTAATGACTCTGCATATTCAGGATGCCTGTGAAACAACTATTCAAATTATCACGGTTTAATGATTCAGTGTGATTCAATACAGTGCATTGCAGTGGGGCCGGTGGCGTAGTGGTTAGGGTGCTGCGCTCATGATCGGGAGGTTGTGTGTTTGAATCCCAGTTAGACCCCCACTGTGCTAAGACCCCTGGGCAAGGTCTTAACCACAAGTGTGCCTCTGTTCACCCAGCAGTATAAATTGGTGCCAGTAAAAATATACTGGGAACGTAACCTGCGATGGACGAGTGTTCCATCCAGGAGGAATTGAACTCCTGGTAGCTTCTGTTCTTCTTCTTTTCCTTTCGGCTTTCCCCCTTTTTCAGGGGTCGCCACAGCGAATCATGGAAACCGGGGTTAACCACCAGCCTGATGAGCCACTAGGCTCGGGTGTCAAAAGCCCAACAGACTTTACCTTACAGTGCAGTGCAAAAAAAAAATAGGATGGAGCTCTTGCTCTTCAATAATGGTCTGCGGCCTGCACATTTTATAGTCCCCGCCCCCTCCCCAAATAAATAAAAAACCCTCAAGCTCAAGAAAAAAATGTATAGATACAATCAACCTACAGTATATATACAATGTATATCAATGGAAAGGGACAAGACATCTACTAATACCCCTCTACCCTATTTATTTAAAGTCACTTCTACCTTTAAAAAGTTTCATAACTGCTGCTTTGCAATTGAAAAGCAACTGTATATTCTTCTTCTTGTCCTTTCGGCTTTTCCCGTCAGGGGTCGCCACAGCGAATCATCTGCCTCCATCTCACCCTATCCTTTGCATCTTCTTCTCTTACACCAGCTACCTTCATGTCCTCCTTCACCACAACCATGTATCGTCTCTTTGGTCTTCCTCTAGGACCAACCTCAGCATCCTATTACCAATATACTCACTATCCCTCCTCTGTACATGTCCAAACCATCTCAATCTAGCCTCTCTGACTTTGTCTCCAAAACCTCTTGAAAAGCAACTGTATATGAATTCTGTTTATTACTGTGTGTAAAGGAACTTTTTTTGGTTGTAGGAATCTGTCAGACATTGATCAGGATGGAAAACTCACTGCTGAGGAATTTATTTTGGCCATGCACTTGATTGACATGGCCATGTCTGGTTTGCCTCTCCCACCTCTGCTACCAACTGAACTCCTTCCACCAACCTTCAGGTCAGAGTCACGAATTAAACACCCACTTCTCCAGGTTGACAGAGCGAAAAGAGTCAATGATTTTTTCATGTTGGCGATTAAACGTATGTATGCATTTGTTTCAACAAACTTGTTGGTTGATGGTTGACCATTTTTAGGGTATTGTGTTCTCTACACATTTTTATTGCGATTATGATGAGGGTGTGTTATGTTAATTGACGTGTGTGGGTTTGGGTAGGAGGGTGCGTTCTGGAAGTGGTGTCGGTACGACCAGCATACACCCTACAGATCAGCGAGTGCAGGAGGAGTCTGCAGAAGAAGAAGAGAAAGAGCTGGAGAAAAAGCTTCCAGGTCAGCACTTGAACTTTTAAACACAGGGAAGATTTTGTTTTATCATGATATGGGTGAGGACAAAGGGGGTGGGTCCTGGATGACACCAGAGGTATCACGGCATGTAGATAGCACAGATATTGCTCAATCTGTCTGTATTTTCACAAGGCAAACATGTGAAGATGTTCTTGGGTCAGTTCTTGTTTATGTTATCAAAATTATCCAATTGTATGTAGAGAGTAACAGTAGAATATGTAGCGATAAGTCCCTTAATACCTCAAAATCATTTTCCCAACCCTGTTCTTGTACCCAGTCACCTTTGAGGATAAGAAGCGGGAAAACTTTGAGCGTGGCAACCTGGAGCTGGAGAAGAGGAGACAGGCTCTCCTGGAGCAGCAGCGTAAGGAGCAGGAACGTCTGGCAACTCTCGAGCGTGAGGAACAGGAGCGGAAGGAACGAGAACGCCAGGAACAAGAGCGGCGTCGGCAACAGGAGCTCGAGAAGCAGCTGGAAAAGCAGCGAGAGCTGGAGAGACAGCGTGAAGAGGAACGACGCAAGGAGATCGAAAGGAGAGAGGTGAGCAGTGTGTGTAGTGCTGTTACCACTTTCAGGAACAGTTGTCACATCCCTCAAGGAATGAATCACACACTTACTGTATTGTCTGTAATAGAAGTTGCACTTTTTTCATGGCTGAAGGTGCGACTTGTGTGAGAAAAAGAAAGTTTGGACTGAATAAGAAACTTGTGAGGGACTGGAGAAAAGCGGAGATTACTATTACTACAATTAAGAAAACAAAACAAAAAAAAAGCTTATTGCGGGCTAAAAGCTAGATGGTCACAGCTAGAGGAACGAGTTCATGCATGGGTGTTGAGCAATGTGCCTCAGAGAGAGGCTTGTCAACAGTACAGTTGTCTCCACATCCAGGTAGTTGTCAAGGAGATGAATATAAATTACTTTGCGTGAAGACTTTTTTGGTGTTACCGCTTCATGCAATGCAACCCCCTCTCTATCAGAATAAGGACCACAACGTCACAAAAAATGGCCAGCAGATTTCCAAGCCAAGGTAGACAGTTTCCATGAGGTTGCGACTTATAGTCCAGTGCGACTTATATGTGGGTGTTTTTTTTTTTGTTGTTGTTTTTTTTTTCTTCTTCTTTGTTATGCATTTTTTTTGGCCAATGCGACTTGTACTCCGGGGTGACGTTCGGAAAAATACGGTAAGCTTTGTTAGCATGTTTTGCGTAAAACAGAAGACAGGGCACTTCATGTCTGTGGTATACGGAATAAAAGACATTGCCATATGCTCCAACATGAGCTTAACGCAACTGGCTTTGTATGCATAGGCAGCTAAACGAGAACTGGAGCGGCAGCGGCAGCTGGAGTGGGAGAGGAATCGCAGACAGGAGTTACTGACCCAGAGAAACCGCGAACAGGAGAACATTGTCCTGCTCAAAGCACGCAAGAAAACCCTGGAGTTTGAATTGGAGGCTTTGGTAATGACACACACACACACACACACCCCATTAATTGATTTAGAAGCAGATGATGGATTGACTGAAAGAGGGCGGATTACGTTTTCAACTTCACTCTTTCTAGAATGATAAGAAGTCTCAGCTGGAAGGGAAACTGCAGGATATCCGTTTCCGTCTGTCCTCTCAGAGGCAGGAGATTGAGAGCACTAATAAGACGCGGGAGGTCCGTATCGCTGAGATCACCACGCTGCAGCAGCAGCTACAGGTAGCTCACAATGCTCAGGCGCCTCCTTCAGGTTACGGTCTACATAACAGTGCAGGATTTCACCATGGCCATGTGTTCTATTTTGCTTTTTGTGTCTGAGAGTAATGCGTTTTATGCTTTGTTGTGTTTTTTGTTTTTTTGTTTTTTTTTCCTTTCATGCCAGACTCGGGCTTCAGAATTTCAATCCTACTGATTTCTCTCTCTGCATGCTGTCGATGCTCTTTCTGCAACTACTCTCATTCTAATATTCATGTCGTGTGTGTGTGTCCCCCACCCCCCCACCTGCTTTCTTCCATTTCTTTACCGTCTGTCATGTGTAGGAATCTCAGCAGTGGCTGGGGAGACTGATTCCTGATAAACAGTGTCTGAATGATCAGCTGAAGCAGGTGCAACAGAACAGCCTGCATAGTAAGATCATCTCATTCCCCTTCATGTCGCTGAAGTTGTTTGCATTTGATTATTTTACCACAAATTTTGCACCAAGTATACTCAGAAGTGGTTTCCATCCAGATACAATTGTATAATGTTTAAAATCAAAATACCGTATTTGACATATGTGCCGTGCTCCAATAAGCGCCCCACAGTGTTTTTGATCTTGCGTCTAATAACCACCCATGTGTACTTGGAGCAAAATCGTAGATCAAACGGACCAATTTTATTTGATCAGTCACTGTTACGGTAAAATGAGGCATTTAGGGCCTGTAAAAGTGAGTTTACATGGTATTTCAAGACCCCCTGCCACTGGGAAATGTCTAGAATGTTCATCAGTAACAACACATTTGATTTTTCCGCCATGCTTTAAAAAACAGGAAAGTATTTTGCTGTGTTCTCTTGGTAAATGTCCAACAACCGATGAACCATTAGAAACTGCTACAGCAAAACTATGGGATGCTCTGAATGAATGGAGCGATGAGCCAGATATGGACCTATCAGAGAGTGATGACGAGTATTTTTCACCTGATTCTCCTGCTCACTAACTTCATACATTTAAAGACTTTCCTGGCCATGTGCTTGTTTATGTTGATTGGTTCAAAGTGCCGTTTGCTAAGGTTGACATTCATGTTGATTGGCTCGATTTGACATCTAGGGGAAATATTTAATGGAACACCACCAGGAGGGGGAAATTAAAGGCTCTTTTTTTTTTTTTTTTTTTTTTTTTTTTTGTAAATGATGCTGTTTTCTGTTTTTCAGCTTTCATGTAAGTAATATGGTTGATGCCACAAAATTAATAACACAAATACCAGTAAAACTCTTTCATTGTTCTGTTATTATTCATGTTTTCCACCTCGATGGTAATAAGCACTCACTGTTCCACTCTGCTGGTAGTTATTTTAATAAGCCTCCTGCCCCCCTCCAATTTTTTAACCGTCGAATATGGTATTTAAAAAAAATAATAGATAGAAATTATTTAATTTGATAAATATATTTATATTAAGTTTGAACTTTGTCATGTACATGGGTGGCGCAGTAGTTAGCATGTCTGTCTCGTAGTAAGAAGGTCCTAGGGGGTCGATTCCCAGGCTCGGGTGTTTGTGTGTGGAGTTCTTGTATCGTCCCTTCACTTGCATGGACTTCTTCCAGGTACTCAGGTTTTCTCCTACAGCCCGAAGACATGCACATTAAACATATTGGCTGTTGTATGTGTGTGCTGCCTTGTGATGGTCCTGTGAACTGTTCAGGAGTACCCTGCCTTCATCCAGTGTCAGCAGAGAGAGGCACTCCTACAGCCCCCTTTCGATCCCCCCCATCCCTCCTGTTTTCTAACTAATTTAGTCGTATCCCATTCCAAGTCGTCAGGTATTGCCTTCCTTATCACATAACCACCGCCAACCAGGGAAGGGCGAAAGTATGCACACGCCCCCTCTTCGTGATGTGCAGTGCAAACCAACCACTTTTCAAACTGTGGTGCATGTTCATTTAGGGGGCGGTGTAACACACACGGAGGGAAAGTGCTGTCTGCCCCCCCTCGTACGAATGAGCTCACAGACACCACGAGTGGCTGGCGATCGCTGTGATTGACAGGGAAGTGAGTGTATCCCATCCTTCCCATGAGAGCTCGACCAATTAACTACCACGGTCTCCTGGCCACGGACAAAAATATGACACAAATTATATGTTGATGAATTGAAGTATGACAGGAATTAAGAATCTTAAATAATTAAGAATTTTAAAATACAGTGATCCCTCGTGACTTCGTGCTTCAGTTTCTGTGGCTTCAGTGCATTGTGGGTTTTTAAACAATATTCAATGAAAAATAAAATTGAATTTTAAATAAATTCATGAAAAGACAAATAAATTAATGAAAAATATGGGAAAAGTTAAGGAAAATGTCACAAAACAAGGCCAATTATGCAAAAAAAAACCTAAACAAACAAAAATCAACCAAAAACTACTTACATTTTTTATGTGAGCTGCACGTCTGTGTTTGCGCACGCGCGTGTGTTTATTTATATTTTATTTACATCTTATGCATTATTTTTGAATGTTTAATTGTTGTAAGCATTTATAATGTTGAATATGTATTTATGGATATTATATATATATATATATATATATACATGTACAGTACGTATACGTCAGTCAGGGGGTCGATCCTACATGGTGGAAATTGGCAGCGTGGTGGGGGGTGGTTTCCTCGTGCCCCATTAACCGCGGAAAGTGAGGGATCCCTGTATTACTGCTTCTGTTCGGCTGAAGACCTTGAGGTTTGAAGTGCACCAGAGAATGGCTGTTAGAACTCTCTCCGTGGAAGCTCTTGGATAAACCTGCACGATCTGGATTCCTGTATCGCAACGTCTTGGAGTACTCCGGGAGCAACAGACAAGCGAACCACACGAGTGAAATCAGTCTGGTTTATTCATCGGAAGCTCATCGAACACATGCAGTGTCCGCTTATTTATACAGAGGGATGTGCGTGCAAAGCAGTAATTGCGTGTTCACAAAGCATTCACATATATGTTTGTGCACTGTGGCACTTAACACTTGGGGATGTGCATGCAAAGTAGTAATTGCGTGTTCACAAAGCATTTCCATATATATGTTTGTGCCCTGCGGCGCTGAACACTTGGCTAATTCCATTTCAAAGCAATTCCTCATTGTTACATTGTTACTTTTCGAATCCCACACCCGAACCGAAACACGACACAGGAACACCCACCCAACAGTTTCATGTGCCTAGCGCACATGTCACAATTGCAAGTAGAACAGGAAGCTTTACACACACATAGCTGCATCTCATTTATCCTATCAATTTATTCCTTCAATGGCACATTTTTGTTTTTTGATTTTTCTTCCCTTTTTTTTTTAAGAAAAACTTGAAAGCAGAATTTCAGTCTATTTATTTATACTGACAGCGTTTGTGTGAATCTTGTAGGGGACTCATTGTCCAACCTGCAGAAGGCCGTGGAGATGAAGGAGGCGACCAGGCAGCAACTCCGCGAGCAGTTGGAAACCGTGGAGAAGGAGACGCGCTCCAAACTGCTGGAGATAGACGCGTTTAATACACAGCTGAAGGTACACTATGCATTTCCTTAAAGCTACAGGTATAGATTACACACAACAGAGTGTAGGTGTCGCCTCACATTCTATATTCTGTGTGTGCGTGTGTGTGTGTGTGTGTGTGTGTGTGTGTGTGTGTGAGAGAGAGAGAGAGATATGTGCACCATTTGAGAAATTTTGACTTGACACATGCTTCGCTAGTGATGAGACATGTAGGGCTCCTCAAAAAATGTTCAAGCTCTGAAATTGACAGTATCCTTCTAACCGGAATTTAGACTCTGTCCCTGTGTGCACACCAGAATATGACATCACACATGTTGCCCTGTTTGTTTGGCTTATTTGTTACAAAATTATATACAGAATTATGACGGGAGAAAATATCTTCACAAACCAAAGGTATATTCATATGTTCTTCCATTCGGAAAGAATAAAGCATGTCAAAGTTCTGGTTGTTCGTGCCACAGGACGAGTTCTATGGTAGCATTTCTAACATCCAAATGTTTCTGGAATACACACTTTGCTAAGCGTGATGTTCATAGGAACTTCTCACATGGTTCTTTCTCTGAAACTGGTACTATGAAGTGTGAAATTGGGGTGAAAACCTTTCAATCCCCAAATTTCTTGGTAGTCCTGCTTATTTCCCTCCATATTGATCATAAATCAATGAACGACTTCATGCACATAACTTGACTTTCATTAGAACCAAACAGGAATAAAGCCGTATCTAAATTCATCTTCAGTTTCGTTCACATATGGACATAAAATTCCTCCCATTTGTTTTTGGTGCATAAATTAAGTGTGAAGTAAATACACTTCAGGAGGACATCGATTGTACAGTGAACTTCGGAATGGGGAACCTCACCCCAACAGGAAAAATAGCTTCCTTATATTTTTGGCGTGGATATCACTTATGTACTGTAACGTAAACTGATGTTCGATTCTCAATTCACGGAGGAAGAAAAACAGGAATTTCTACGATTAATTTTAATTGGAGGTTTGTATTGCAAGCCCAACTCGTTTGAGATAATACTTTCAGTGAGGCGTGGCATTCAACAGAAGGAACAAAAAGTTGGAATTTTCGACAACTGTTTTGCAGAAAAATTTCGCGTCCACCTCCTTCCCCTAAATTATTTAATCTGGCGTGTTGTATGTGTCCATGCGGCATTTTTGATCCAGTTTCAGAGAATGAAATAAACAAATATTGGGATTACACTTTTTTTTTTTTTTTTTTTTTTGGAATTTCGATTAAATTCTATAGATATGAAATGAATGTCACTTTTTAGTGTGAACATAGAGAAATAAAAATCGGGTTTAAAAAAAAAAAACAAAAAAACATCTGAACCCTGATATTCCTTCAAATCAATTTCACGATTTGTCGCTTATTCTTTTTTTGCTTTTTTTGCTTTTTGGTCACCATCATCCTCCTCCTCATCCTACTCTCATCCTGGCCTTATGCCACCCACCCGTACCCTGACTCCCCCTTATTATCCTGCCATGGTGGTACAGTCCTTGGGTCTGTTCTATCAGGTCCACACTGTGCGGATAGAGCGCCTTCGACTGGAACTACTTCTTCAGGAGCAGAGAGGGAGACAGGTAGACAAGCAGAAGCGCTGCTATCCCCAACCATAATAACTACCACCAATAAACTGTGCCCCAACCTCACCCCTTACTCACCGCTCTGTGCTATTTGCTGCCCTCTACACAACGGGTTGCAGTGCTGCATTGTCTCACCATTCCTTGCTATTAAGCCCAACTATGTTTGATTTCACTGATATTAATAGTGAAATTGAAAGCCCGCAGCGCTCCGGGCACCAAAGATCAGCACATTTGGGGTGCTTTAGGGCTTCATCAAACTCCTTTATCACTTTTTAATAAATAATAATTCAGCAGTAGCCTTATTTGCTGTTCAGAGGTTTAGTGTTTTTCCTTCGAATGTTTGAATATGAGACTGTTAATATAATGTACTTTATTGCTTTGGTGGCTGTGTGTCTGTTACGGGGCTACATAGCAGGGGCTGCTGGACTGCCTCGTGGCTTTGCTTGCCTGTTTGATCCATTTAAAACTCTCCTTTTGGTAGCTAAGCTGCAGAAATATAAATAACTTCCTGAACTTGCCTTAGAGCATCCCAGACAACACACTATCCCTCTGTGTGTCGTCCTGCAACCTCCCCTTCCATTTTCCTCATGAAAGCGCTTTTGACATTATCCAAGTGAATGGGCCAGTTTTTGTAGGAATAACTGACATCAATACTGGTTTCCTCAATCAGAAAGTTGATTCATGACGGTAAATAGAACTTTCAATAAGATGGTGATTCACTCCAAATATAACTCGGTCTAAATCAACACGAAATTGTGTGATACAGACGTGAACACTTCACCTTCTAACTAAAGTGTATAGGTATGTATTGATGTTTGCAGGGAAACATTATATTGTATATACCATGTCTGACGTAATATGCGCCCTCCTCCAATACCCCCCCCCCTCCTCCAAAAAAAAAAAAAAGTTTTTGCTCTTATGTCGAATAACCACCCATGTGTACTGGGAGCAAAATGGTATATCAAACTTACCAATTTTATTCAATCAGTCACTGTAACAGTAAAATGAGGCGTTCACTGCCTGTAAATGTGAGTTTACATGGTATTTCAATACCCTCTGCCACTGGGGAATGGCTATAATGTTCATCAGTAACAACACATTTGATTGTTCCGCCATTTTTTAAAAAAAGGAAAATATTTTGATGTGGTCTCTTGGTAAATGTTCAACAAGATGAACCATTAGAAACTACTACAGCAAAACTATGGGATGTTCTGAATGAATGGAGCGATGAGCCAGATATGGACCTATCAGAAAGTGATGACGAGGATTTTTCACCCAATTCTCCTGCTCAATAACTTCACAAGTTTAAGGACGTTCCTGGACATGTGCTTTTGTTTATGCTTGTGTTGATTGGTTCAAGGTGTCATGTGCTCAAATTGACATTCATGTTGATTGGCTCGATTTTACTTCCGGGAAAACGTTTAAAGGAACAGCACTGGGAGGGAAAATTAAAGGGTCTTTTTTTTTATTTTATTATTATTATTTATTATTTATTTATTCTGTTTTCTGTTTATTTTCAGCTTTCATGAAAGTAATTTGGTTGATGCCTCAAAATGAACAACTCAAATACCAGTAAAACTCTTTTACTGTTCTGTTGTTATTCATGTTTTCCACCTCGATGGTAATAAGCACTTAGCGTTCCACTTTGCTGGTAAAATTTTAAATGCCCTGGGTGCTTATCACGTCAATTAGTGTGTGTGTGTATATATATATATATATATATAAATTGTGTGTGTGTGTATAATATTTGTGTGCTTGTGGTAGAATTGGTTTTGGGAACCCTGCAATGGCCTGGTGAGCTGTTCAGGGTGTACCTTGTCCGGAGTCTGCTGAGATGGGCGCTAGCCTCCCTGCAACCCTAATTAGGATGAAGCAGTTCAGAAAATGAATGTATGTAGTGGGCCCCCTTCTTACGAAAACCCCTGAATATGAAAAATCCAGTATACGAAAAATATTTTCCTAAATTTTTGTCCTTTGTATACGAAACCTCTTCTCACGAAAAGTGCCAAACATGCCATTCAAACAATGCGCGAGTTGCTCTCTCATTGGCTGTCTCCCAACACCCCCCCCTTGCTGGCCTCCCATTGGCTAGGAGGGATGACACAACTCGCTGCCATTGGCTATCTCCCAACATCCCGCCCCACTGGCCTCCCATTGGCTAGGAGGGCTGACGCTGTCATTCCAACATTGTTCAAGTTTGTGTGAACTGTGTTCATGTTTGTGTCATTCCAACTGTATTTTATGGCTCAGGCTTTTAAACTTCCATAAACATTTGTAAGATTATAACTCTGCTAAGAAGACATAGTCAACACACGCACGCGTATGATTCCCAGTGAAAGTTATTCCCGGTGCCATGGTCATTGTAAGATTATAACTCTGCTAAGAAGACATGGTCAACACAAAGTAATTACCTGAAAAGGTATGCTTTTATCATTTTTAAAGGGTTTATGGGGTAGTCTTGGGAGCCTTGGAAACGAATCACGCGTTTTACATGTAAAATGCGCTTCTACTTACGAAACCTCCAGGTTCCAAAAAAGGCGCTGGAACAATTTGATTTCATAAGAAGGGGCCCGACTGTAGATAGAGAATATCTCAGGATGTCAAAGTAAATCAAGTCGAATATGACCAATGTGCAGTTCTATGAGCACAAACTTGGTGCACGAGGATTAAAGTTTCAGACAGGAACAGAGAATTGTGGGCAAACAGATTTGAAGGTCATGTCATTTAAAGTGTCCTCTGGGAATGTAAATTGCACTTCTGAGCCAACTTTAAGCCCTAATATCAGCTGTAGCTTTGACTTTCGGATGCAACTAATGTTCGAAGCAGCCTCATGCATGAACCTGGCTTAATTGTTTATTATTAATATATCTCTTCATTCCCGGGTTTTAATTATTTTACATCATGATGAATTAAGCTTTCTGTTTTTATCCTGCCCAAAGTGTGACTTAGAAATGAATTAAATTCAAATTTTTTTATAGAAGCACTAACTTTAAAACTTAGGTTTTTTTTTTTTTTGGTTTTTTTTTGTTTGTTTGTTGTTGTTTTTTTTTTCCCCTCCCAGTAACTCACAAGACTTCTAGAAATGTGAGGAAAATTATAGCTGTGAACATTGACATAAAAAGTTTGGCTAAATCTAACATGTGTTCAGTAAAGTGCATGGATGTTTACAACCAATTTGATTAATGAGTTCTAACCTGGCACATGCTGTGTGTGTATGTGTTTGCTTGATTTGATAACGGTTTGTGCATTTCTATGAATTTGTGAATTTGAAAGGAATTATTTGTCACTCACTCCAGCATAATACAGATTAAGTTAAAAGGTAGTGTTTTTAGTCAGAGCCCAAGTCATATAACCAAGCTCAAATATCCATATACACAATCCATCCATGCTAAAATGTTTGCTGAAGAAAAGAAAAATATTCACCTATGTTGTCATTTTTCAAACTAATTTTATGATGGCTCAGGGTTTCTCTTTATTACAGTATAACCTCGATAGACGAACACAATTCGTTCCAAAAAATGTGAGGTGCTCCACCGAATGTAGGCGCTTGTCACAAGTGACGTATGGTGCTTGTGAGACAAAGCGTGGCTTATCCGGACTTCTGATCTTTCAAGTGAGCAAGTGAAGGTTGAGTACTAAACAAAATGCCGGTACAATTGTGCTGATTGGTCATTTCGTTTATCGATGCTTGAGAGTTTGTGGATATTCAGAAAATGAGTATTGACTTAGAATTTTTTGAAAAATAAAAGAACTATTTCCTGATTAGAAACCTACACAGGGATGCAACTCGGTCAAGTTATTTTGCTATAATCCTATTAAACCTTATTTTTAAACAGATTAAATTCTCTTTCCAAATGTAAGTATATATGCCTGTTAAATTTCCTATTTAATATGTATTATGCTGGAGCAGTTCACATTTTATATAAACTGGTGGTACCCTGTTGTTGATGTATGTGCAACACATTGTACCAAGTTCCATGGAACAGTACTTGGTGGAACAGGACATGGTATAATTCATTAAAAAGCTAAATATTCAAATTGTTAGGCCAAAACACTCAAAACTGTTAAATGTACCCCAAAGTAGCGAAACCTGGTGCTTATTTGCATATTACATTTTTAGGAGAGAGGCACACATAAGTAAAAGTGCAAATGCAGACCTATTTTTTAATTCTCCAGCTGTATGGTTGATACTGTTGCTTTGGACCTTGTATTAAAAAAAAACAATCAGTAAGTTACTCATAAAACGTCTCCATAATATAATTTGACAACGAGCGCAGGATTTTTGCTAAATTGGGTCATAAATAGTTAGTAGGTGAAGAATTAATTGAGGTACGAGAGGGGGATCAATAGAAAAATTTATTGGGGAGTGCAAACCATCACCAGGACAAAAATAAAAATTTGTAAACAGCACCCCCTGCTGGAGCTACTGTAATACTACACAAAGGTTTTTTTTGTTTTTTTTTAAATAAATTCCTGGATATTAAAGTTAATCCAGATCACAACCAATCTAATGGAATCTTACTTGTTGTAGGAGGAAACACCCCCCCCCAAATTTTTTTTAAGTAGTTTCTGTTGAAATACTCTCTACTTGTAATACTTCTAAATTTATATTGGACAAGACATGGTTGGGTTCTTCACTCACAGCCAAATAAAAAGCCCATTCATGTCTTCATCAGTGTGTTCGATGATGTAGTCTCATTTTCTGAAAGCTGAAGAATGTACTGTAGCATGAAAAGCATTGATGCTTATTGGGATAAAGGACAGTGTGAATAATTTAAAAGGCCTTGAATGACCAGTGCTTGCACAACCAGTTGCAGGCATGTTACATTTGCTTGTTTAGGTTCACTCTCTCTTTCTCTCTTTCAGGAGCTCAGGGAGATTCATAACAAGCAGCAGCGATTAAAGCAAAAGGAGTTTCAGCCTCCACTGGACACCAAACCTGCAGAGGTGCAGGAGAACAGGTGTGTGTGTGTGTGTGTGTGTGTGTTTGTGTGTGTATATTTGCTTTTATGAAGTTTCATCAATGGTTCAACAATGGATGTGTCCATAACAACATTTTTAATTTGCCAGGGAAACATTGCTTTCATTCCAGCTTGTGGGATTTGTTTCTATGACAACAGTGTCTTGATGACATATCAATCCAGAAATCATTGTATGATAACATCACCCCATGTACAGGGATCCCTCACTTTCCGCGGTTATGTGGGACCGAGATCCCCCCACGACCACCGAATTTGGCAAAGTAGGATCACCCCACCCTCGACTGACGTATACGTACATGTATGTGTATATAATATCAATAAATACATATTCAATGCTATAAATGCTTATAATAACAAACATTCAAAAAATAATGTATAAGATGTAAATTAAATATAAATATACACACAGATGCGTGCCTCACATAAAAATGTAAGTAGTTTTGTTGGGGGGGATTTCAGTTGGGTTTTTTTGTTTTGGTTTGTTTGGAATTTTTTTGCATAATTGGCCTTGTCTTTGTGGCATTTTCTTTAACTTTTTCCCTATTTTTCCTTATTTTTTATTTCGATGTCTGTCTTCCTTTCGGCTTTTTCCTTTTACTCGGGAGTCGCCACAGCAAATCATCTGATTCGCACGTTTGATTTGGCAGAGGTTTTTACGTCGGATGCCCTTCCTGTCACAACCCTTTTAGCAAGGGACAGAAACACGCTGACGGCTTTGCAGCTACTCTTTACGAAAGTCAGCAATGGTTCTTTTACATGCCTCACACCATAGACAGTTACAGACATGGCCTGCCTTTGATAACCCAGTTAGCTGCACTGGGGGATTTTTTATTTCGATGAATATTATTTTTTTTTGATAAAATTAAAAAAAAAATTGTATAATTTTTTTTTTTTTATATTTATTTCGATGAATATTAAAAAAAAACAAACAAAAAAAAAATGCAATGTACTGAAGCCACATGAATTGAAGCGCGAAGTAACGAGGGGGTGCCTTGACAATGATGTGATATTCTTACTGTGCTTTTGGGTCGGGTGCCTGCATTTGCTGTCGTCTCTTTTTAAGAACAATGAAAAGAAAGTCACTTTGTAAAAAAACAAACTTGAAAGGAAGACTCGAGCAGGGGTTGGTTTTTGCATCATGCTATTCAAACCTGTTGGTAACAGCGTATTCTATCCCCACTGTCTGCTCCTTCAGGCTGGTGGCTTCTGATGACCGTGTGTCTCCTGCCTGGCGGGACCCGACGATAGCAAAGGACTCCACACCGCCCATCTCCGAGCCATGGGTCAGCCACTTGGGAGAGGAAGAGAACCAGAGCTCCAGAAATGTACAGGACAAAATGTCCAAGCTGTTCTTGCAGCAGCCAGAGCCAAATAAACAGCTGGGGAAATCACCCTGGCCGCCAGGAGGTAAGGAGTGCACAGCAAGGGCATATTATGTTCAGGACTGAGTGCTTATGCTGGTTATTTCTTTTATTTATTTATTTATTTTAATGTATGAGTGCTTCTGGTAGATGATTTAGTGGAAGAATGAATGGATGGTGCAGAATGGATGGGTAGTGGTTGCTTAGTGGTTAAAGGAAATGGGTTCCTGATCCGTCGGTCAGTGGTTCAGTCCCCACTATCGCCGCTGTTGGGCTCTTGAGCAAGGCCCTTGACCCTCCTCTGTATAAAAATGATAATTGTAAGTCGCTCTGGATAAGAACGTCTGCCAAATGCTGTACATGTAAAAAAATTAAAAATAATAATAATAATAATGGATGAGTGGTCAGAGGAGAAAAGAAATGGAATTTTGGGTTGATGCATAAATAGTTTATGCGATTAAATGATGTTTGTGGGATGAGTGCAAACACAGTTCTGAAATAGAAGAACGGATGAAATGTGCTGGGTGGATGAATAGATTAAAGGAAGGTTGGGATACTTTTTATTTTTTTACATTTTATATCGTTACACCAATATTTCATACAAAGTTTTTATTAATTAGTTCATAATTTTTAGAGGTTCTGACATGGGTATGGCCATGGGGAGGCCTACCTCGAGAGGACTCTACTACAGGGGTCACCAACCATTTTGAAACTGAGTAACTGAGTTCTTGGGTACCAATTACTGCAAAGGGCTACCAGGTCAATACACACTTCTGAAATGACAAATTTGCTCAACTGACCTTTAATTATATATAAATATATAATAACTAATTGTTGTCATCTATATGAAGATATTGATTTGATTTAAAAAATAATAATAAATAAATAAACAAATAAAGCAAAAAAATTAAATGCAGCTCAATTGAAAGCGGCGATATGGAGCTGCGAGCCTGTTCTAAAAGTAGCGTGGAACAGGCCAACGGGCAACTCATGTTGTCCTTGCGGACGACCTGGTGCCTGCAGGCACCATGGTGGTGACCTCTGCTCTCCTAACTCCAAAATTACCCTCTGTATATTGTACGCAGGTCACGTGTCTAAAATTCATGGACCTGATTGGCTTAATAGAATTGATCACTTTTATTTTTTTCTCCTGATAAGTATGTACAGCGATCCCTCACTTTTCGCAGTTAATGGGAACTGAGACCCCCCCCCCGACTGACGTATACGTATATAATCTCAATAAATACATATTCAACACGATAAATGCTGAATTAAACATTCAAAAATAATGCAGATGATGCAAATAAAATATAAATACACACACATGCAGATGCATGCACACTCACACACAGATGCACATCTCATATAAAAATGTAAGTAGTTTTGTTGGGGGGTTTTGGGTTGGGTTTTTGTTTTTTTTTTTGTTTTTTTGCATAATTGGGCTTGTTTTGAAGCATTTTCCTTAACTTTTCCCCTATTTTCCATTAATTTCCTAATTTTTTTTAAATTTTAAATTCTAGACATAGGTACATGCTTTTACTGGGGCACCAAAATGAACAGTGCATTAACATCACTGTGTTCAAAGAACAAAACCAATACAATGCATGAACTCCCCCATCACAACTACTTACATTTTCATGTGAGGTGCACATCTGTGTGCGTCTGTATGTGTGTATTTGTTTCATTTACATCTTATGCATTATTTTTGAATGTTTAATCATTATAAACATTTATAGTATTGAATATGTATTTATTGATATTATATATACATGTACGTATACGTCAGTCAGCGGGGGTTGATCCTACTTTGCAATTCATGCAGATAGGACACAGACTAGCATCACGTTCCATTATTTTTAGATATATATATAATATGAATCGATGTTGTACATATTCGTCCGATCACTTTTTTTTTTTTTTTTTTTTTTTTTTTTTTTTGCTCAACATAGTATGGATTAAAGCATTAAGAAAGAAATCACACGACGTACCATCGCAACAGTCATAAGTTGACTACTGAGCACACCAAATTTACTGCAGCACAGATTCACCAAGCAATGTAGCGTGATCGCCTGCAGCCAGTGATGGCCAAGTGGGGTGTGTCGTCTTGAATATGAGTCGGGTGTGTGTCTTGACCTCTGCCGAACCCAGGTTAAGAACCAGTGGTCTAAATCCCAAAATGGATTATCAACCCTCTTAATTGCAACATGTGACTTACTCAGTTTTTCCGGACCAGGACAGGCATGTTTGTGTATATTTCACTTTTTAATGAGAAAACAGCACTTTTACACCAAAATGTTTTTACCCTTTCTCTGTTCGTGTACGTTTCAGATAAGATGTCGATGTCTGGTTTTAACCAGGAGAAGGTAAGAGTGGTGTACTACAGAGCACTTTATCCTTTCGAGGCCCGTAGTCATGATGAGATCAGCATCCAGCCAGGAGACATAGTCTTGGTGAGTAATCACAAGAATCTCAGTAAATGGTGACGTGTTCATGATCAGACATGACTTGCAGTAATAACTACAACTGCCATATAGGAGTCATAGTATGGGGTGAAAAAACAAAAAACAAACACATGACGTCATTGTTGATTGGTAGATACTTATTATTTCTCAAGTCAATGCGTCTCAAGTCATTTATCCTCATTGGCTCTCTATGGAAAGGTTTGTGCGTGCATTATTGAGCAGAGTATATGCAAACATACGTGTGTGTGTGTGTATAGGGATTAACCTTTGACCTCTCTCTCTCATATTTGTGCTTCCTCTTGGTGAAGGTGAAAGGGGAGTGGGTAAGTCCTGGTCCAATGCTGCCTGTTTGTACCCGTTCCCATGCTTTCATTTCCACTTTGCTGATTCGCAGTTCAAACCGTTACCTCAATCTTATTTCATCTATTTTTCAGCACTTTCCTCAAGAAATAATACGCATATAAATAAATAGTAAACACAATTTGGCCATCTTTTGACTCAGACAATTAAAACAATCAATCAGTTGTTAATTGCACGTGGTGTCAGACAGTTAAATGGTGTGATCAGACTCGCAATATAATCTATGCTAATGCCCTCGCAGAATAATAATCTGTGATATAAAAGCACTTTTCTCTATTCCACATGAAATAGTAACTAACATTAAGAAAAACATATGGAGAACAAATATAATAATTAAACAATCAAAAAAGAAAACAATTCCTTCCTATGGTTGACTTGCACATTGGAAGGTCTGTTGCAATGGAAGGCGAGACAAGCTTATTAAGAGGAGGAAACTGGAATCTCCAGAGAGTCCTCGGTCTGGCACCGCACATCTGATGTATTCTTCGGCAGCTCATGAGCTAGTTTTTATTCATGATGCAAATTTCAAAAGGCAGAAAAATTCTCAATGGCTTGTAGCACAAGTGTCGTAACCTTGAATTGTCAGGTCCATTGTAAGTTGCGGACGTAAATAAAAACTGTTCAGTCCTATTTATTCCAGACACACTTGTCATGGGTTATGTGATTGAATTTCTTTTTTTTTTAATCCACCAACTCAAAATCAACCTTTTGGCTGGTGGGATATAATGAGGTGAAAAGGATGATATTTATTATATAGATATACATGATGTATGTCTATAACAGCTGTTTATATTGTTACGATATATACTGATGTGAACATAGGCCAGAGGTATTCAGTCTTATCCACAAAGGGCCAGCACACCTTCCACCTGTTTCAATTATTTAAATAATCTTCACTTTCAATAAACTGTTAGGTGTGGCTCCTGCTGGATGGGGATGGAAACCTGCACCCATACCGGCCCTTTGTGGGGAAGATTGAATAACTCGGTCATAGTTCATGCTGAAGATCCAGTAAGATCATGAAAATCTGCTGTGTCTGTTAAAAAAAAAAAAAAGTCAATGACCCCTGCACCAGGTCCCATGATGTTATAGTAAACATGCCCAGCCTGTGGTGTGGGTGCAGTACAGTTATCACAACTAAAACGGTGGACGTTGTCACAGACATGGACAAGACAAGCAGTGAACAATCAGTGCGAGATTTTTATTTTTTATTTTTCCTGGTTATGCGTTCTTCTCACTGTTACTGTAAACTGACAGAACCAAAACAAGATGTTTTTATATTTTCATATATATATATATATATATATATATGAATATATATGAATATATATATATGTGTGTGTGTGTGTATATATGTGTATAATATATATATATATATGTATATATATATATAATATATATATATATATATATATATATATATATATATATATATATATATATATATATATATATATATATATATATATATATGTGTGTGTGTGTATATGTATATATATATATATATATATATATATATGTGTGTATATATATATATATATATATTGTGTATGTGTATATATATATATATATATATATATACACATACACACACTTTATATATATATATATATATATATATATATATATATATTATACATATATATATATATATATATATATACATATATATATATATTATACATATATATATATATATATATATATATATATATATATATATATATATATATATATATATATATATATATATATATAATGACCTCTGAAGGGAATAGCCGAAAGGAAAAGAAGAAAGAAGATATATATATATATATATATATATATATATATATATATATATATATATATATATATATATATATATATATATATATATATATATATAAGGGGCAGTGATGGTCTGTCTAGTGGATAGGGCGCAGGATCTCTGATCCTAAGGTCCCCACAAGGTTGTCACGGCCCCATCCCCCCCAGTGCAGCTAACTGGGTTATCAAAGGCGGGCCATGTCTCTCATTGTCTATAGTGTGAGAGATAGAGAGATAGATAGACAGACAGACACACACACACAGGGATCCCTCACTTTTTGTGGTTAATTTGGACCGAGACCCCCCACGGTCACCGATTTCTGCGAAGTAGGATCAACCCCCCCCTGACTGAAGTTTACGTACATGTATGTGTATATAACATGAATAAATACATATTCAATGTTATAAATGCTTATACAACAATTAAACATTCAAAAATAATGCATAAGATGTAAATAAAGTATAAATACACGCACGCACGCACATGCGCACCTCCCAAATATGTAAGTAGTTTTAATGGGAGATTTTTGGGTTGTTTTTGTTTGTTTAGGGGGTTTTTGCATAATTGGCCTTGTTTTTGCAGCATTTTCCTTAATTTTTTACCTATTTTTTCTTAATTTCTTTCTTTCTTTATTTTTTCTCGATGAATATTTTTGAAAAACCTGCGATACTGAAGCACGAAGTAGCGAGGGATCACTGTATACTTAAAAAATACACAATAATGGCTGCACTGAAGCTCTAATGTGACCTACTGATAGACGACCACTGTGTGATGATCAATCAGTTGGTGACATCACAGAGTGTGTAGGTTTTGTGATATACCAGTGGAGCATTGTAATCGAGAGAAGCAAAAGGAAAATGTAGGACATAGGACATCCCATGATTAGATATTTCAGATTCTCCTTCACTGAAGGAAGATGGTTCACATTTTGAAATCTGAGTAAAATGAATATCACACAGTTGCGTCATGGCTGACGCTGAACTCCTTCATTTTAATATCAATTGATGATCTTTTGAGTCCGTCCTTTAATTCAGAACTGCTGTTCAGTTCAGTTAAAAAAAATTATTAAAGTTATGAATCATTTAAACATTTTTTAACCGCTCTCTCAGGTGGATGAATCTCAGACGGGCGAACCTGGCTGGTTGGGAGGAGAGATCAAAGGAAAGACCGGATGGTTTCCTGCTAATTATGCAGAGAAGATTCCTGAATCTGAAGTCCCGCTCAATTTGAGATCCAGCGCCATCACCTCCAAGCTGTGTGCACGCATCACCCCCACCCCTAGCTCGACCACACCCACAGCCATGCAGCCGGTCACCGCGGAGACGGTGGTCGCAGCTCCTCCCCCTCCAGCTGCAGCTGCTCCAGCTGCTGCCTCCTCATCTTCATCTGCTTCTAGTAACTGGGCAGATTTCAGCACGACGTGAGTTTGCACTGTTGCTGACAATTCCAAAAAAAAAACTTGAAACACTTGTTCAGATCAGTTTGTTCACGTTATCATTTATAATTAATTCCATATCGTCCTATAGATGGCCGACAAACTCTGCAGTGGAAAAACAGGATGCTGATGGGTGGGAGGCATGGCCTACTCAACCAACGCAACCTTCTCTGTCTGTACCAACTGGAGGGCAAGGCCGACAGCGCTCAGCATTTACCCCTGCCACTCTCTCTGGCTCCTCCCCCTCACCTGTGCTCGGACAGGTGGGATGGGACACTTGGCTTTTTACCAATTCCTCTGCTCGAGCTTTATTTAATGATGCAGTGTTAACTTGTGAAAAAATTAGAACTAGCTAGATCTCATTTTTGTGTAAGTAAAAAAAATTATGCTTTTGTGTACATCCTGTTTATAATCACTGTTGAATTTTTGACTTTAATTTTATACAAACACATTTCTCTGTTTTCTTGAACTTGGTTAAAAGTTTTGTTGTTTGATTTTGGGGGGACATGAATGCATGTCATTCATTTAATTTTCAGAGCCGCTTAAACTCATTAGGGTTGCAGGGAGGCTGGTGCCATCTCACCCGACTCTGGGTGAGGGCAGAGTACACCCTGGACAGCTTACAAGGCCATCGCAGGGTAGAAACACGCTGACGGTTATGCAGCTACTCTTGATGAAAGTCAGCAATGGTTCTTTTACATGATCCTCTCACCATAGAAACTGATGGTCTTTGATAGCCCAGTTAGCTATATTGGGGGTGGGGGGGGGTGACAACTGTGGCGGTGGGGATTGAACCCTCTACCTTAGGGTCGGAAAATAGTTGAAGCATGTAAATATGCTATAAAAGTGATGATAAATATAAATCAATTAGTTCCAATCAGACGATAGGAAAGCTATCATGCCCTTGGTGTTCAGCATCGGACGCCATTTGTTCCGGAGCAAAAAAAAACGCATGTACTCTGCACTCGCCCGGAGTCGGCTGGGATGGCCGCCAGCCTCCCCGCGACCCGAATTAGGATTAAGTGAATACAGAAAATGAACTGAACTTCATGATCATTCAGGGATTTCTCACTTTCCACGGTGAATGAGAGACAGACACCCCCCCCTTTCCACCCGTGCGTGACTGCCGATTTCCGCGAAGTAGGATCGACGACCCCCTCCCCCGACTAACGTATGCGTACATGTAGATGTGTATATAATATCAATAAATACATATTCAACGCACACACTCAGATGTGCGCCTCACGTAAAAATTAAGTAGTTTTGTTGGGGGGGCTTCTGGGTTTTTTTTTTTTTGTTTTTGTTTTTTTTTTGCATAATTGGCCTTGTATTGCCACATTTTCCTTAATTTCCTTATTTTTCGATGAATATTTTTGAAAAACCCGTGGTGCACTGAAGCCACGTGTGTTGTTTTCGGGGGCTGGAATGGATTATGCTGTTTCCATGTAAAACATGTCCAATTAAATTGCGAAAAAAATGACCATACGGAAGCCCATCTGGAACAAATTAATTTTCCTATCTCGAGGTATCACTGTATTAATAAAAATTTAAAAAAGATGAATCTAAGTCACTTTGGGTAAGAACATTGCCAAATTCCATAAATATAGTTGTGTCTTGGTGATGCACTCTTCAGATTCTACTTGTACAGATTAAACTGTGTGCAATGTTGCACCCCTCCGAGTCTGTGCCAGTATAAGATTGTGTCCTTTTGCCTGTTCACCCTCTCCTTCTTAATTTCAGGGGGAGAAAGTGGAGGGGATGCAGGCTCAGGCTCTATATCCATGGCGGGCAAAGAAAGATAACCATCTGAACTTCAACAAGAGTGATGTCATCACTGTACTGGAGCAGCAGGACATGTGGTGGTTTGGTGAAGTGCAGGGTCAGAGAGGCTGGTTCCCAAAATCTTACGTCAAGCTCATTTCTGGACCTGTGCGCAAATCCATGAGGTTTGTATTCATGCCTCTAAGTACAAGTAAAATAACTCAAAAGACTTAAGATGAATTGAACTAGATTGGTGTATGATTTCATTCTTAATGTGTATCGGCGGTTAAGAAGTGAAGTGACGGTCAGTCACAAGAGGTTGAATTTGAAGAAGATTCATTTGAACCAGCATGAAAAAATATTTGGTTTCAGCATCGAGTCTGGATCCTCTGATAGTCCACCCACCATGAAGAGGCCCAGCCCTACTCCGAACAAACCCATCGAGCTTGGAGAGGGTATCGTTTATATACTCCCTTAGAGTGTACACAGTCAATTCACACTCACTCCAAGATTTCAATTCTTTCTGTCTCATGTGTCTGTTTATACCCATCACGATCCACCTTTATAATTCAGCTATGTTTTATGTATATTTGCAGAATATATAGCAATGTACACCTATGAAAGCAGCGAGCAGGGTGACCTCGTCTTCCAGCAGGGTGATGTCATCACAGTATTGAAGAAAGAGGGAGACTGGTGGACAGGGACAGTTGGGGGAAAGACGGGCGTTTTCCCCTCGAACTACGTCAAACTCAAGGACTCTGAGGTGAGACCCTCCTAAAAACTCCTTTGGGCTTTTTACACCCGAGCCGAGTTGCTCATCAGGCCGGTACCGATCCCTAGTTTGGTTTCCATAGCGTGAAGTAACGAGGAGTACAACTCCTCCTGGATGGGACTCTAGTCCATCGCAGGTTACCTTCCCAGTATATTTTACTGGTACCCATTTATACTGCTGAGGTGAATATACTGCACTTGTGGTTGAGACCTTGCCCAGGGGTCTGAGCACAGTGAGGGTCGAACTGGGATTTGAACACACAACCTCTCGATCATGAGCCCAGCACCCAAACCGCTATACCACCAGCCCCATGAGACCCTCCGAAAGGCTTTATTAAATAGTCTGAACACCTCACTGATCAGTCTGTCGCCATAACGACAGAACTCGACACACCTGAACCAGTGAATAATTATTTTTTTGCTCGTTCCTGTGGGGAGGGGACGATGTCGAATTACTGGAAAAAAATTCAATCCCTGAAATAAAAACTGAAGTGGACTTGCAAGTAAATGCAAAATTATTCATTAAATTTTCGTTGGATTGTTGGTTTCATTAAAAAAATAAAAAATAAAGAGCATTTATGATCGTGCTCTATCCTTATAGGTCGTGCCGCATACTGTACCTTGTGATGATAAATAAAGATATTAAAGGTATTATGGGATGTTTTATAATGGAAACCAATAAAAAGTATGCATGTTTTCCACAGTGCTGCTGAATTCTCAATGCTGATTGGTTTAATTAGTATTGATTCATATTCACTAACAGCACGGCATGGATGGTTATTCTGACTGCATCGGCGGAGGCTGGGGTTTTATACCATTGCGTATAGCTTCAAAAGAACATTTTATTAAAATTATCCACTAATTTGATTGGCTGAAGTTCGAGCAGTTGTTTTACTCACACTTACTATGGCATATAGCATTAGCTACATCATCAAGGGACATTCATAAATACGTTTGTCTAACTGCTTGCTCCTACAAGGGTCACAGGGAGGCTGGAGCTTATCTTGGCCAACTCTGGGTGAAGTTGGGGTACATCTCGCATTCACATGTTGAGGCAGTTTGAAACTGCTGGTTAAAATGTGCCTGTCTGAGGACTCTTGACACAAGACACGTACTAAGAAATAGATTTTTATGAATCTTCTTCTTTTCCTTTCGGCGGTTCCCTTTTTCTCAGGGGTCGCCACAGCGAATCATCTGCCTCCATCGTCATGGAAGTCATATTAACGATTCGCATGTTTGATTTGGCATAAGTTTTTACGTCAGATGCCCTTCCTGACATTAGCAAAGGGCAGAAACACGCTGACGCCTATGCAGCTACTCTTGACAAAAGCCAGCAATGGTTCTTTTACATGCTTTACATTATAGTGAGCGACATGGCCGGCCTTTGATAACCCAGATAACCCAGCACTGGGGGGGGGACAGGAACAACCTTAGGAAGAGTGGGACTCGAACCCCCAACCATCAGTGATCCAGTGCCTTTTACCACCAGGCCACCATCACCGCCGTGAAGAATGCGAACTTTAAACTTAAAAATATTTTAAGTGGTCACCATGGCTTTCAAATTGTTTTTGAGTAGCAAGAGCACCACCCAAAGTTGCAGGAACCTCTGACCTCATGGCACCATGATTACCATTGATCAACCTGAAAATGACACAGAACAAGACACTGAATTGAGGATCCATCATGAGAAATGGACAACCATGCACAACATGGCACTGGCTGTGTGTGTGAATTATGCTTCAGCAGCTAAATTGCTGTCTTGCAGGGGTCCTCAACCACCGGTCCACATCTTTATTTTGAAAAAACTTTTATTTTGAAAAATGACCGGATTCTCTGTTACATGTTGGTCATTTGAGCACTAAAATGTAACCCACAAGGAGAGGGCACATGAACAGAGGTGAGTTGGACATGTTTCAAACAATACTGGCGATTTTGGGTGAGTCTGCGCCATCATTCTCCCCGCTGATGCGCCATCACCTGTGGGTTTTTTTTTTTTTTTCTTTTCTTTTCTTAAAAGTTCAAGCTCTACTTTCCAACCAACTTTATTTCAGATGTTGAAAAAATAACATTTATGGAGTGCTTAATAATAATAATAATAATAATAGTAGTAGTAGTAAGAATAATATTTTATATACATAACTTGTATGTACAATATAAACAATCTATGGACACCCCCACCCGCCCCGCGATAAAATAGACTAAATTCACATCTCGGCTCTTAACAGCGTTTACAGCATTTTGGCAGACGCTCTTATCCAGAGCGACTTACAATTGTTGTTTTTATATACAACTGACCAAATTGAGGGTTAAGGGCCTTGCTCAAGGGCCCAACAGTGATGACAGAGGGGATTGAACAGCTGACTTTTCAGATTAGCAACTCGTTGTCTTATTCACTAAGCCACCACTTATTTTATTTTTAAGTTATTGTTTCTCCAGTATGTTTTTCCTTGGTCACATTTAAAAGCCTCTTTCACGACTGCTTCTTTAGGGCCTGGGGCCTGCTGGGAAATCTGGAAGCTTGGGAAAGAAACCAGGTGAGGGTTTTGTTTTATTTATTGATTTATGTTTTGCTGGGGTTTTTTTTTCTAATATAGTCATCGTCATCACCTAGTTGTCTGTGAACAGGTTTTTTTTTTTTTTTTTTTTTTTCAGCCAATAACATTTTCTGCCCTGTACTTTATTCTTCTTTCAGAAATTGCTCAGGTGATTGCCGCCTACACTGCCACTGGGTTAGAGCAGCTGACTCTAGCACCTGGCCAACTCATCCTCATTCGCAAGAAAAATGCTGGTGGCTGGTGGGAGGGAGAACTACAGGTCTGGAAATAAAAATACAGTGTTTGTATACATTTTGCTATTTGTGTCTCTACCCATAACAATTCTGAAGGAAATTTGATTCGTAGGAGTCTCCACAAGGTGCCTCCCTCTCTTTGTATGACTTAGCTTTTGCTCCAATTGAGGACTTTTTGAATTCTTGTTTGGCTGAACAGTTTTCAAAGCTTGAAATACTGCGGCAGGCTTCTCAGTCAATTTGTTTTACGGATTGACTTCATGTCTCATGTTCTTCGGAAACCATATTATCGTCTTTATAAATAATTATGCTCTCATCAGTAACCCCACTGATAACCTGCCATTGGTAACCCCCGATTATTCAAGATAATTTCTGTAAGCAATCATGACGACACCCCTTTAAAGCCTCCTTCTTGGATGACGTCTGCCTTTACCCGATTGGCCAGATGTGATGCAACCAACATACTCACGATCATTTGTATAAAAGCGAGCACTTCAGACCTTTGTGCATTATGATGCGATGTTGATGACATGCTCGTGAATATAAATAGCTATATGTAATGTACACCCACTCGCTCTCTCTCTTTCTCTCTGTCTTTTCTACTCGAGTAGAAAAACAGTAGTCAGACTCATCTGTTTTGATTTTTTCCCAACATGAACTGTTGATGAATGAAAAGAAAGAAAAAAAAAATCAAAGTTTTATTAACTGTTGATGAGTAAAAATTTTTGCAAAATGTGTTCCATATACAGTTATTCATTTTGCCTGGTTTAAACATTCAACTGAAATTATTTGTAACTTGGTTCTGCAAATGTTCCTGTCCAAGGTTCGCTTCCTAAAGACTAGTAAAACAATTCAATCTTCAATCTCCTTAAAATAAACCTTTGGAAAGTGGTCATTTTTTAAATAGTTTTTCAGGACCGTAGGTATGAGCTGTTAAACAGAACTAATCCATAGGAAGGCAGAGGTTTTTTTTTTGTTTGTTTGTTTGTTTGTTTTTTTTTGTTTTTTTTTTTCTTTCAATGAAAGGTCAACGGGATTAGTTTTGAATGTTATGTCTCTTTCGATCTTGTTTTAAACTGATATGGACTACCCCCCTTCTCTTTTAAATGTAGGCCAGAGGAAAGAAGCGTCAGATTGGCTGGTTCCCAGCTAATTATGTGAAACTCTTAAGCCCAAGTACCAGTAAGACCACACCCACTGAGCCAACCCCTCCCAAACTGCCAACACCAAATGCAGGTTTGTACATCACTCACAAATGTAAGTTCGGCATTTTTAATGGGGCCAACCACAGACCGGTTCATTCACCTCTAACAATTGAATTACGTTTTACTCACTGTTTGTTTGTTAGCAAGATTACGCAAAATGTAATGTGCAACTTAAGACGTTTAAGACTCCGTTAGATTTTAGAAATGATCTGGCTCAAATTCTGCATTCAAGAATTTTTTAGAGGATTCCTTACCATTGTGGGATAGAAATATTTGACATTTTAGTTGACATCAGCGTGTTTCTGTACCTTGCTGAAGGGTTGTGACAGGAAGGGCATCCAACGTAAAAACCCATGCCAAATCAAATGTGCGAATCAGATGATTCGCTGTGGTGACTCTCGAGAAACGGGGGAAAAAGCCGAAAAGAAAAGATGTTTGCATAGTTATACCGAAAATTAAACTACAGTGGTACCACACCTTATGAAATTAATCCGTTCCAGAGCCTTTTTCGTAACCTGGATTTTTCGTAAGTAGAACCGCATTTTACATGTAAAACGCATGATTCATTCAAAGCCCCCAATACTACCATTTAAAAATCATAAAAGCATACCTTTTAAGGTACTTCCTTTGTGTCTTCTTAGCAGAGTTATAATCTGACAAATGTTTATGCAAGGTTAAATCCTGAGCCAAAAAATAGTTTCAATGAGCACACTCGAAAACTCATGAACAAGCTGCTGCTCAAGGGAGCTGCGTCATCCCTCCTAGTTAATGGGAGGCCAGTGGGGCAGGATGTAGGAAGATAGTCCATGGGAGAGTAGCTCGTGCATTGTTTGAATGTTTGAATGGCGCGTTTGAATTTTTGAATGGCACATTTGGCGCATTTCGTAAGGAGAACTTGCTTCATATACAGAGACAAAAAATTTTGGAAAATGTTTTACGTAATCTGGATTTTTCATTTGCTGGGACTATCGTAAGGTGAGGTACCACTGTACATGCATATAGTTTCTGGAGTTGATAGAGCAATGTGATGAGGGAAGTGAAAGTTAATGAAGCTATATGATGCAATCCATGTAATTTATGATGCAATACCAGCTTCACATTGCATAATTGCATATTGCATGGGGTCCCGCCACCCTAGTTAGGATTAAGCGGTTACAGAAAATGAACCGTTTCAATCCCAGTGGTTCAATATTCAGAAAGTTTGACTGCATTTATTGCAGAAACATTTTGTCTGTAGCCCAATGTTAATGTGTGGTAATAGCAGGGCTTGGTTGGGGTTTGTTTTCTGAGTGCACTTGTGAATGCTTTTGAATGTGTTTTACTCAACACTGAATGCTTCTAGAAAACTAATAGAATAAATAGCAAGAAATAAAACACAGTTGTTTGCTGTTTAGATGTTTCATTGGATTTGCGGTAGATTCTGTATTAGGACAAGTCATCATTTCTGAAGTTTTATCAGTAGGAGCTGGCTTTATTTTCCTGCAGCTCTCATTATCATCAGATATATTAGTGTATGAATGTAGCGTGGGAATATAAAGTCTCCCGCTCTGGACAAAGGACGAGCCATCTATCTTACAGTTCGTGTCTGAATGCCGAGCTGTAATCGTTTTTTTTGGTTGTTTGTTTTTTGGTACAATACAGACACTCCCCGCTTTACATTCATTCGTTTTATGTATTTTTCTATTTTACATTTTTTTTTGTTTTTTAAATGATCAAATTTTGAGTTTAGCGTGCTCTCTGTCGTACGATATGTACCTATGTAGCACGCTGACATAATACACTATTTCTACATGATGCTGCGTCCATTGTTTACAAACGACAGACTGAACGTGCCCCTCCTTCTTCCCAATTCACTGCATGTTACCCTTGTGTTAAGACGTCGTCTCTGTGATCTTTGTGTTTCCACTGTTTTGCGGACTTTTGTAACCCTAAGCAAATATGGTTGGTCAGAAGCGTAAGCCTACTAGTGATAGTGGTAATCAGAAAAGGCGGCAAGCCATCTCGTAGAAACAAAGATGGCTATTATCAAGAAAATTGATGCTGGTGAAAAACATGTGAATGTTGCTCGTTTCTTCCAAATGGCTGCGTCAACCATCTGAACCATTGACATGCAGAAAGATCACATCATAGAGAATGTTAAAGGTTATATTTGATGCTGTATTTGATATTTTGATGAGTGAAATTGATTAAAATGTATTTTTAAATTATTTTGCTTGAATTTAATTTATTTGAAATTTAATGTTGCTATTATTTGATATATTTGATATTATTTTACAATGTTATTTTTATAATAATTGATTTAGGGGTGTTTTATGAGATACGGTAATGGTATCTATGGATGTGTAGTACAGTATGAACGTCATACCTCACTGGAACATACAGTAACAACTTGCGTTTTTTTTTCACCTTACGTTCGGCCGTCCGGAACCGAACTAAAACGTAAGTCGGGGAGCGTCTGTATTTTTATTATCTGTTGGTTTTCACTGTTCGAATTAATTGACGTACTTGTTAAAATGGGTGTCATTTGTGTGTTCAGTGTGCCAGGTGATCGGCATGTACGACTACACAGCTCAGAACGATGATGAGCTGCCCTTTGGGAAGGGACAGATCATCAACGTACTGAGCAGGGAGGATCCTGATTGGTGGAAAGGCGAGCTGAACGGTTCCATCGGTCTTTTCCCTTCCAACTATGTCAAACTAACCACCGACACAGACCCCAGCCAGCAATGTGAGTATAAACAAAATGCTTTTTCTTTTTATTTTCTCCTTTTTTTTTTTTTTTGGTTTGTTTTCAATCTCTCTAATTAGTGATGGCTTTGTTCCCACAGCAGGGCAAATCAGATTAAATTTTAATGACACGTGGCCAAATTAGATTTGTTTCTTCAGTTGTACTCCTCTACTATATTAGCTCATATGTCTATGTTTGTTGTTCTGATAATGTCAGGCATGGATCAGCTGATGACCTAAGTTAAAACAAAACTATAAGCCAGTTAAAGCAAGGGATGTGGTGATTTATGGCCTGGCTTGGTGAGGGTTTCCCAGTATTTTTGTGGGGATCCATTTATCCTGTTTGGGGGGCGCGCAGAGGCACACTTGCTTGGTTCAGACCTTTTGGTTTGCAGTGTATAGGGTGCTGGGCTCATGATCACTGGGTTGTAGGTTTGAGTCCCCATTTGAAGCTGACTCAAACTCACAACCCAGTGATCATGAGCCCAGCACCCTATATACTGCAAACCATCTGACCCCTGACCCCACTCTAATATATTTTATGCTTTATGCAATTGCTTTCGAAACGCTTTCCTTTACGGATATGCTCAGATTGCTCAGGGGTTGTACACATCCCTGTGGAAAGAAAATCCCTGTGACATAACTTACCATTAAGAGGGAAAAAGAGCCTTCAATACAAAAACGAGAGCTGGTTGACTCAAACAATGCAGGTATTGGATAAAAATAATTAGCATTGGGATTTTATTTATTGAAAGCAGCTCAAAATGCCCTCTACTGGTGATAATTATTCTGAACCTTAAAGAGCCCATGCTGACCAAAAACCGACTGTTTTGAATATTTCTCCAAAAAAAATTTTCTTTAAATTAAAATAATCTGAGATAGAGAGACTTCTTCCCCAAACCTCAGCCCTTAATTGGGAGTCTGTGAAAGCATGCTGATTTTTAAATACACTAGTCCTTCTCAAAAAATTAGCATATTGTGATCAAGTTCATTATTTTCTGTAATGTACTGATAAAAATTAAACTTTCATATATTTTAGATTCATTGCACACCAACTGAAATATTTCAGGTCTTTTATTGTTTTAATACTGATGATTTTGGCATACAGCTCATGAAAACCCAAAATTCCTGTCTCAAAAAATTAGTATGTCATGTTCAGGTTAGTGTTTGTGAAGAAGTTCTTCACAAACACTGTTTACGGTGGAGGTGGGGAGCTGCTTACCTTGACTGGGGATGTTGTTGAGAGGTGGAGGGAATACTTTGAGGACCTTCTCAATCCCACCAACACGCCCTCCGTGGAAGAGGAAGACCCTGGGGGTTCGGGTGAGGGTCCGCCCATCACTGGAGTGGAGGTCACTGAGGTTGTCAAAAAGCTCCTCGGTGGTCGAGCTCCGGGGTTGGACGAGATCCGCCCGGAATACCTCAGGACTCTGGATGTTGTAGGACTGTCTTGGTTGACACGTCTCTGCAACATCAGCGTGGTCATCGGGGCTGTATCTCTGGATTGGCAAACTGGGGTGGTGGTCCCAATTTTTAAGAAGGGGGACCGGAGGGTGTGTTCCAATTATCGGGAATTACACTCCTCAGCCTACCTGGTAAAGTCTATGCAGGGTACTAGAGAGGAGGATCCGACCGATAGTCGAACCTCGGATTCAGGAGGAACAATGTGGTTTTCGTCCTGGCCGCAGCACTCTTGACCAACTCTATACGCTCCACAGGATTCTGGAGGGGCATGGGAGTTTGCCCAATCTGTCCACATGTGCTTTGTGGATTTGGAGAAGGCTTTCGACCGTGTCCCTCGAAAGATCTTGTGGGGCGTGCTCGAGAGTACGGCGTTCGGATCCGTTGCTTACGAGCTATTCGGTCGCTGTATCACCGAGCCAGAGTTTGGTCCGTATTGGTAACAGCAGCTCGGATTCGTTTCCGGTGGGAGTTGGAGTCCGCCAAGGCTGTCCTTTGTCACCGATTCTGTTCATAATTTTTATGGACAGAATTTCTAGGCGCAGTCGAGGCGATGAGGGGTTCTGGTTCGGTGGCCATCGGATATCATCTCTGCTTTTTGCGGATGATGTTGGCCTTTTGGCTTCATCAAGTCGGGCCCTCCAGCTCTCATTGGAGCGATTCGCAGCTGAGTGCGAAGCAGCCGGGATGAAGATCAGTACCTCCAAGTCCGAGGCCATGGTTCTCAGTCGGACAATGGTGGAATGCACCCTCTGGGTCGGGGATGAGGTCCTGCCCCAAGTGGAGGAGTTTAAGTATCTTGGGGTCTTGTTTACGAGTGAGGAAGGATGGAGCGAGAGATCGACAGACGGATCGCTGCAGCCTCTGCTGTTAAGCGGTGCCTGTACCGGTCCGTCGTGGTGAAAAAGGAGCTGAGCCGCAAGGCGAAGCTCTCAATTTACCAGTCGATCTACGTTCCAACCCTCACCTATGGTCATGAGCTTTGGGTAATGACCGAAAGAACAAGATCACGGATACAAGCGGCTGAAATGAGCTTTCTTCGCCGGGTGGCGGGTTCTCCCTTAGAGATAGGGTGAGAAGCTCCGCCATCCGGGAGAGCTTCGAGTAGATCCGCTGCTCCTCCGCATTGAGAGGGGCCAGTTGAGGTGGCTCGGGCATCTGGTTAGAATGCCCCCGGACGCTTCCCTGGTGTGGTGTTTCGGGCATGTCCAACCGGGAAGAGACCCCGGGGTCGACCTAGAACACGCTGGAGGGACTATGTCTCTCGGCTTGTCTGGGACCGCCTCGGTGTCCCCCCGGGAGAGTTGGAGGAAGTGGCTCGGGAGAGGGATGTCTGGACCTCTTTGCTAAGGTTGCTGCCCCCGCGACCCGACCCCGGACTAAGCGGAAGAAGATGAGATGAGATGAGATGAGATGTTCAGGTTACTCTAAACGAGCTATTAAGCTAATCATCTGAATCAACCAATTAACTCTAAACACCTGCAAAAGATTCCTGAGGCTTTTAAAAACTCCCAGCCTGGTTCATTACTCAAAACTGCAATCATGGGTAAGACTGCCGACCTGACTGCTGTCCAGAAGGCCATCATTGACACCCTCAAGCAAGAGGGTAAGACACAGAAAAAAAATCTCTGAGCGAATAGGCTGTTCCCAGAGTGCTGTATCAAGGCACCTCAGTGGGACGTCTGTGGGAAGGAAAAAGTGTGGCAGAAAACGCTGCACAACCAGAAGAGGTGACCGGACCCTGAGGAAGATTGTGGAGAAGGGCCGATTCCAGACCTTGGGGGTCCTGTGGAAGCAGTGGACTGGGCTACAGGTGCCGCATTCCCCAGGTCAAGCCACTTTTGAACCACAAACAGCGGCAGAAGCGCCTGACCTGGGCTACAGAGAAGCAGCACCGGACTGTTGCTCAGTGGTCCAAAGTACTTTTTTCGAATGAAAGCAAAATTTGCATGTCATTCGGAAATCAAGGTGCCAGAGTCTGGAGGAAGACTGGGGAGAAGGAAATGCCAAAATGCCTGAAGTCCAGTGTCAAGTACCCACAGTCGGTGATGGTCTGGGGTGCCATGTCAGCTGCTGGTGTTGGTCCACGGTGTTTTATCAAGGGCAGGGTCAGTGCAGCTAGCTATCAGGAGATTTTGGAGCACTTCATGCTTCCATCTGCTGAAAAGCTTTATGGAGATGAAGATTTGCATTTTTCAGCACGACCTGGCACCTGCTCACAGTGCCAAAATCACTGCTAAATGATTTACTGACCATGGTATTACTGTGCTCAATTGGCCTGCCAACTCTCCTGACCTGAACCTCATAGAGAATCTGTGAGATATTGTGAAGAGAAAGTTGAGAGACACCAGACCCAACACTGTGGATGAGCTTAAGGCCGCTATCGAAGCATCCTGGGCCTCCGTAACACCTCAGCAGTGCCACAGGCTGATTGCCTCCATGCCACGCCGCATTGAAGCAGACATTTCTGCAAAAGGATTCCCGACCGAGTATTGAGTGCATAACTGAACATAATTATTTGAAGGTTGACTTTTTTGTATTAAAAGCACTTTTTTTTTTTTTAATTGGTCGGATGAAATATGCTAATTTTTTGAGATAGGAATTTTGGGTTTTCATGAGCTGTATGCCAAAATCATCAGCATTAAAACAATAAAAGACCTGAAATATTTCAGTTGGTGTGCAATGAATCTAAAATATATGAAAGTCTAATTTCAGTACATTACAGAAAATAATGAACTTTATCGCAATATGCAAATCTTTTTAGAAGGACTAGTAGAGGAGATTTATGTTTTTCTAGCACTGAAGTGTTAATTACGTGAATTCACACGGAAAATCGTCAAATCCAACTTAAAAAGTGACTCGGACCGCTGAAAATATTTAAAACGAAGCTCCTGAGTCATGCACAATAGTGAAGCATGGCTCAGATAGTTGTCCCTTGTCCTGTTCGGTATCCATGCATACCTACCACAGGAAACCTGATGAGTTGATGCTGATTTGGCTATTCTGCATGTTATGTCAGCTGACTTGTATCACCTAATATTGATAGAACTGAAATGCAAAAATAAATTTTCATATGTCACCACTCAGAGTGGCACAGAATTAAAAAAAATACGTAGTCACATAGGCAGACAGACTTGGAGATGAATAAAGGTTCGAGGAGCAAATGCCAAAAATCAGAAGCCTGACAGAACATGAACTTGTTAAACGGATAATTAAATTAATTCCCTTCCTTCACCTTCATGGCTGAAATGCCCTTGAGCAAAACACCGAACCTCCAAATGCTTTTCATGTGCCCCCAATGTGTGTGGCAGCCCATTGCTTAGTGTGCTCAGTGTGTGTGTGTGTGTGTGTGTGCTCACTTTGGATGGGTTAAATGCAGAGGCAATAATTTCCCTTGTGGGATTAATACAGTACAGGGATCCCTCGTTACTTCGCACTTCAATTCATGCGTCTGCAGTGCATCTTGTGTGTTTTTTTTTTTTGTTTTTTTTTTTTTTAATATTCATCGAATTAAAAAAAAAAAAAGGAAATTTAAGGAAGAATTGGGGGAAAAGTTAAGGAAAATGTCACAAAAACAAGGCCAATTATGCAAAACAAAAAAAAAAAACCCCAACAAAACTACTTCCATTTTTGTGAGGTGACGCATCTGACTCTGTGCACGCGCATCACACACACTCAGATGCGCACCTCACATAAAAATGTATGTGTATTTATTTTGTTTACATCCTATGCATTATTTTTGAATGTTTAATTGTTATTATAAGCATTTATAGCGTTGAATATGTATTTATTGATATTATATACACATACACATGTACGTATACATCAGCCAGGGATGGTTGATCCTACTTCGCGGAATTCGACGGTTGCGGGGGGATCTCGGTCCCAATTAAGTGCGGAAAGTGAGGGACCCCTGTATATCAAAATTAAAAAAATAAATAAACTCACAAGAAGGGTGATGCAAAAAAAAAAAAAAAAATCAAATCCAGGACACCCATCAGGAGATATCTATTGAGAACGCTGCATTTAGGGAGTGTTTAAATTTGTACATTTTATTTATTTAATTATATTATGTCATATCAGATTTAAGCTCTCTGTTTGAACACAGCCATTATCATTTTATCAATTATTTATTTATTTATTTATTTATTTTTTTTACACTCTGTCCCTCTAAAACATTTTGTACACTAATTTTCTCTATCCTGCCCACTTGTAAACACTGACAACTTGCAACATTTTGAAGTTTGAAATGTGAATTCTGAATTTAAAAAAAAAACACCAGTAAATTATTCTGGATGCTTCAGTTCTTTCAGAGGTTATAAGAGCTTGTTCCTCTTTAAGGAATGTTCTTCACCCATTTCCAAACATTATGGTTTAACAGGTTTCAGGAGATACTCCTACCTAATCTGACCTTTATTTCGGGTTTCTTTGTCGTCGTCCTCCTCCCGTGTCTGATCTTCTTCCCCGACCACACTAACACTCCCGTCCTGCTTGTGTCCTGCATCTCCTCACATCTGTCCTAAAGTGGAACAGTGTCTCTGTCTGTCTCTCTCTCTCTCTCTGAGTCCTTACACCTGCATGTTGTCGTCTTGTGCTCATTCGTCGTCCTCCAAGCTTGTACTGTTTGCACATTGTTAGTATCGTTTCATTCTTTCTTTCATTTATTTATTTATTTTCAGTCCTGATTTCTTTTTGTTTGTTTGTTTTTTACTTCGTTTTTTTGCTTATGTGCTGTGTTTTCCTCTTTCTAGGACTCTTATGTTGCCCATTTCCCACTCAGCCTTGAAAGTCCTCAAAGCGACCCACTATCCCCTATACACTGCCCAGCGGGATGATGGGAGATGGAACCCCCCTCACATTGGTCATGTGACTGCCCCTCTCAGCTGGCTTTGTGGCCAGAAGAAACGAATCCCGAATACTGCAGAATGAGCAGTTGTTAACCTCAGAAGTGTAGACACACGCAAAAGAAAAAATATATATCTATATCTATATTGCCAAGCAGCATTCCCTGCATTTAAAAAGAATGCTTCAGAAAAAAAAAAAATCTTTAACATTTGAATAATTTAACAACGTTGACTTATATGGATTGTAACCATATGTATGGTTGCTGGATAGTGGGTCCTTTTGTGGCTTTCTGTGATCTTATTGTGTAGCTTGAATAATGCAGTTAAAATCACAACCATTTGGAATTAGGCTCCTCCCACCATTTGATGTTAAGCTCCACCCCACTCACTAACAGTTGCCTTTTTTGCTCCTTCCAAGCAACACCCACGACTTCTCATTGGACCCACAGCACCACAGAAAGACCCACTATTCATGTCCGGTGACCTGGTAAACATATACTTGTGTGTCATTACTGACCTGTACCGTAACATACCTGTTATACAAACTGAAGTGGGTTTACAGCACCACAGATTTGACTAATTCTTTATTTTCTTTTGTATAGTAATTATGTATTTGTTTTCCTTTCATTCATATATCTGTGAAAGTATTCACTGTTTAATCAAAGCGAGTAAAACTCTTCACATGATACAACACAACAGGACCTGGGTCCCGGTCATGAAGATGGACCTTATCGCTGTTGTGTGTATAATTAATAAAAGACACAGGTGCTGTCAGTGATTTTAGATGGGCAGGATGGGATTTCTTCATTCATCCAATCACATGAGTCCATGTTGTTGTTGTTTGTCACATGCTCATACCTAAATATATGATAAGTCGACTTGATCGTGTGTGTGTGTGTGTGTGTGTGTGTGTGTGTGTGTGTGTGTGTGTTCACGGTTTTGTTTAGTTAAACTTTTCTCACAGTATTTGTGTGACCGGGTTGATAAAATGGTGTTGCAAGCCAAATACTGCACAACTGCCACTTAGGGAGCATGGTACAGATACTGTTGTATTACACACACTTGCACACTTTATGTTGGATATATAAAGGCTGCAGTCTCCCATCGAGAATTTAACATGTTTATTTCTTGTATAATTGTTTCGCGGTGCAGATTGAATAGTTTATCTCTAATTTCCCAATTGTTTATACAGTATACCCTTGAGTTTTGAAATTATTTTTGGATCGTCAAGGCCGGTTCGGAGAATGTGTGAAGTTGCATAAACAGCTCCGTTCTATTTTTATAACGATGGGGAAATTGTTGTTTAGAGCATTTTAAAAGTGCACAAGGTGAGGATGTGTGCTTTCCCTTTTTAAATATAGAAGTCGGTAGAAATGTTGAGTCTGTCACCAAACTCTGTGAACATGAAGTTTTGAACTCGACCATCAGGAGAGAGAGGGGGGGGTTGGGGGGGGAACAAGCTAATGATGATTATGATAATATACAACATTGAACCGTAACACTTACTAAACACAAATGGTAAGGAATTAAAAATGTTTACAGCTAATAAAAGGAGTGTATTAGTCGGATCAAGTCCTAAGGCTTGGAAACTGTTGAGGTTTATTTTTTCTGCTTGTTTAAGAAAGGCATGGCATTAATTTATGCTTAAACTTTATTGTACTAATTGTACCATATCAGCTGATTTTGTTGCTTGTTTTATATCCAACAGCAGTATTGTAATATCTTCTGAAGTGGATGAACTCTGTGTCGTTTTTGTTATCAGTCGAATATGATGAATGGGATGATTTATTCTCTGTCTCCCCCCTCACACACACACACACACACACACACACACACACATACGCCTTCTTGATATTTTCTCAGTGTAAAAGTATTAGTGTGCTGCTTAATACAGACTCTTTGGGCTGTCCATCATGTCCTTAATAGTGTGTGTGTGTGTGTGTGTGTGTGTGTGCGCACCTGAACAGACCTCTCATTGAAATTCATTATCTGTCATACTGTATATGTACATGAAATCCTTGATTTTTTTATTTTTTTTTTTTTTTTTTTTTTTTTTTTTGACACTCAAGACAGCAAATCCAAAACCATTGCACTTGGTCAATGCAGCATTTCATGAAAGCAAGTAAATAAAAATGAATGTACAACTGAATCATATCCGATCCTTAGCTTTAATAAAAGTGGCATGTTATGTTTATAGAAAATAACGTGTAACCATTAAAGAACTACATGGCAATGGTGCACTTGTGTACTTTCTTTATTACATCTTTCCCTGACATTAAAGCATGGGCTTTATTGTATAATAGCTCTATTAATTGTATCATCAACAATGTTGTCATCTGTCGTAGCATTAAACCATTGAATGTACTGTATAGTCATGCATGTATAACACTGCTTTATAAACAGTGATTATATGATGATAACTGAATCTCGTGATCAGAACAGGAGAAAGAACTGAAAGCTACTGTTTGCTGACTGGACATTTTTCAGGCTAACATTCCCAAAAAGTCCTTTTCAGTGCAGTACTGTACATCGATGAGATGACAGTAGTGACCTTTAACCTGTCTGCAGGGTGTGCTGACCTCCACCTGCTGGATATGTTGACCCCAGTGGAGAGGAAAAGGCAGGGCTACATCCATGAGCTCATTGTCACTGAGGAGAACTATGTCAACGACCTGCAGCTAGTCACCGAGGTAAGATCAGTGAATTGTGTTCACAACTTTAAGTGAGAGCCTCTCAACACTAAAAACTCAAGTGAGCCTGGGTATGTTGACGGTTCGGCATCGCTGCTCAGTAATCACTTCCTGTAATAATGTAGTTGGAAAGACACTGCATAAGTGGTTAGCACGTTCACCTCGCAGCAGGAAAGTCCAGAGTTGGAGTCCCAGGCTTCAGCATTTGTATGGAGTTTGCATGTTCTCCCAGTCCAAAGACATGACATTATGCTATTTGGCTGTTCCAGACTGGTGCCCATCAGTGGTCTGGTGAGCTGTTCAGGGTGTAACCTGCCTTGTGCCAGTGTTGGCTGAGTCTTCCTGTTGGAGCCCCAGTTGGATTAAGCAGTTTGGCAAATAAGTGAGATGAGAATACTGTCATGGGAAAGAAATTTTAATTGCGTCATCTTACTAGACGATTCCAAATGTATGACCTTCGTAATAATTACAGTACAGGGTTTAGAAACAAGCAGCCAGCCAATCACATCTGAACTGCATCTCGTACTGTATCACGTAGCAGAGTAACCTATTCATCAGTAACCCATCTTCGTTCACCAGCTCATACCTATAATTGGCCCGTTCAACAGGGCAGGAGATGAACATTGTCATTGAGAAATTTGCTCTCTTGTCTTACAGCCATTTCCAAAAGGCCAAAGTCAGTAACCGAAGGCCCAATAGAACCCACTCTTTTGGCTGCCACCCAGCTCACACTGCACCCAACCCCGACAGCGCCTCCACAGGTGGTGGGTCCATGGGACCCATGTCTCTTCTTCAGGTTAGGCCTGGCTAGGTTCCATGGTCAGAAGTTTGATCAGCAAGCGCCTGTTTCCAAGCCTGTCTCCCCAAGCATGGCTTCAGGGGGGAACCTGGTAACCTGCGTATGAGCAAGGAAAACCGGTGCAGCAAAGTGAAGTCTGTATTGGTCTGTTGTGGTGAAGAGGGAGCCGGAAGGCAAAGCTCTCAATCTACCAGTCGATCCATGTTTCTATCCTCAGATCTGGTTATGAGCTTTGGGTACTGACCAAAAAGAACAAGATCACAGATACAAATGGCTGAAATGAGCTTCTGTCGCAGGGTAGTGGGGCTCTCCTCAGGGTGTGACAAGTTCAGCCATCCAGGATGAGCTCGGCGTAGAACCGCTGCTCCTCTGCATTGATAGGAGCCAGTTGAGGTGGCTCGGGCGTCTGGTTATTATGCCTCCTGACCGCCTCCTTTTTGTGGTGTTTCGGGCATGTCCAACTGGTATGAGACCGCGGGGTTGATCCGGAACACGCCAGAGGGACCATATCTCTCGATTGGCCTGGGAAAGCCTTGGTGTCCTGCTCCTCTCGAGGAGCTGAATGAAGTAGCTGGGGAGAGGGAGGTCTTCACCTTCCTGTTTAGGTGACCCTATTCTGGACCAAATGGAAGAAGATGGTGGACTTGCAGCCACAGATGATGGCAGTGTTGACTCGGTTCAACACGCGGTCTCCTGGAAAATTCAGAGTCTTTATTCCGTTGTTCCACTCGTTCGCTCTTATTTTTATTATTTCATTTATATTGATTTCGGTCTTTATAGATGAAACACTCTCAATATTTAATTAAAGACTCCGATGTGAACTTCTGTCAGCCCAACATCACTCTCTCCTTTTTATTACTTTTGACTTTCTTTCTCTTTTTAATTGTTTGGTGTTTCTTCCCTTTTTGTTCTTTCTTTTGCTACTTTTATATTTTTCCCCTTACATTTGTCTTCTATACTTATTTAATTTTTTTACTTTCCATTGATTCATCGTTCTTTCTTTTATTTCCTTCACTTTGATTCTTTTCCTTCTTTATATTCTATCCTTTTTTAATTTTTTCCTCTCTTCCTTCCCATGCGTTCTTTGTTCCTTTCATTCTCTTTTTCTTCACTTCATTCCATCCATCCATCTCTCTAATATTTTGCCCTTTTTTTCCTTTTTTTGTGTTGGCTGTGTATTTCTCTTTCATTCATTTATCTATTTATATGCTTGTCTTCATTTCCCTCACATTCATTCTTTCCCTTTATATTCGATGCTGTCGTTACTCTTCCCTTGTTCCCATTTTTCTTTCTCCCGTTCCCTTCATTTCTTTCATTCCCTCCTCTCCATCCATCGGTCCTTACACCCTTTTCTTACCTTCCTTTTCTACCCCCTTGTCGCTTGTTCATTGACGTGTCCGCTGTGTGTTTCTCTCATGGCTTGTAAGACACGTGTAAAAGGACTGGTTCCTCACCTGTCTTGTCTCACAGACGTTTCAGAAGCCTCTGCTGGAGTCAGAGTTGTTAACTGAGAAGGAGGTGGCCATGATCTTTGTCAACTGGAAGGAGCTCATCATGTGCAACATCAAATTGCTGAAGTATGATTTAATTTATTTTCCTAATTATTCTAAACTCATAAACTTCGCATTTTAAATTCTGTGATTTACCAAGTCAGGGTTCCAAAAAATTCTATTTCCCTCCACCAAGGGGATAGTTTTTGGTCAGAGTTGTGGTGTTTGTAGGATTAAACAAAAGGTCTGGATTTTCATTAAATTTCCAACTCCGATGGGATTTGGACAAGGACGACTCCATTAGATCTTGGAGATGATCAATTTCTGAATCCAGGAATTTTTGAAAGGATTCTTAACAACTGTCAAAATTTTTTACATTACAGCAGTGAGGTGTTCAGACTATTTAATAAACTTTTAGAACGGTCTCATGGGGCTAGTGGTTAGGGTGCTGGACTCATGATCGGGAGGTTGTGTGTTCGAATCCCAGTTAGACCCCCACTGTGCTAAGACCCCTGGGCAAGGTCTTAACCACAAGTGTGCCTCTGTTCACCCAGCAGTATAAATGTGTACCAGTAAAAATATACTGGGAAGGTAACCTGCGATAAACTCGCGGCCCATCCAGGAGGAGTTGAACTCCTGGTCGCTACAGAACCCGGGGATAAGCACCAGCCTGATGAGCCGCTCGGCTTGGGTGTAAATAGCCCAACAGACTTTACCTTTTTTTTTTTTTTATCTCACCTACATTACAGCAGGTCCGGGTGAGGGGGCGGGTGGAGTGCATTTTGTGATATTTTTAAAAATATGAGGTAGAGGCCGGCAGTAAACAAGGAAGGCTCCAGTTGGTTTTGGAGATCTAATGCTGCCACAGCAGGGGGTGTTGTGTCCTTTTTTCAGACGTTTGCGCTCTCCGGGTATTCTGGTTACTTGTACCCGAGTTCTTGTTATTTATCTGAGTACATGGTTCTGTGTATTAAGGATTTGTTCTCACGTCAGGGGCGTAGTACAATGGTTCTGAGTTTAAATCCAAAGTTGAGAATAGGTTGATGATTTCAGTTCTCGAAGAGCAATTATAACTGATATGGAAGAGAAATCCCCTGTGCATTGGGCATCAAAGGTTAATGTAGCTTTTGGAGCATCAGACTTTAGTGAGACCTGTACTACAGCTGCACCCTGATGACATCCTGGAACCATGAAATAGAAAATGTGTGACATTGAACATCCTTCAAAACCTCTCTGAATCGCTCCTGCAGGGCTTTACGGGTAAGAAAGAAGATGTCGGGCGAACGCATGCCAGTGAAGATGATTGGTGACATACTGACAGCACAATTGCCCCACATGCAGCCTTACATCCGCTTCTGTAGCTGTCAGCTCAACGGTGCTACACTCATCCAACAGAAAACTGATGAGGTGCCCGACTTCAAGGACCTTGTCAAGGTAACAGCAAACGGGCTAACAGGCGTGTGTGTTATTTGCATTTCAGAAATTAGTCAAATGCCTTATGGTAAGAGGTTGATATTGGTCGACTGAGATTTTTAAAAAAATGTACATTTGGATGTGTGTTCCAGAGGTTGGCCATGGATCCTCGGTGTAAAGGAATGCCTTTGTCTAGTTTCCTGCTGAAACCCATGCAGAGAGTCACCCGCTACCCTCTTATCATCAAAAATGTAAGCACACACAGCCTTGTTGTCTTAGCTTCAGGGGACATGCTTTACATTATGGGGACATGCATTTTGTCCCCACAACTAAGAAAGTCAGAATGTGACTCTGGAAACCGATTCACTACAACAGAATGAATACTTGGACCACACACACACAGGAAGCCAAATAATTTTATGTAAAAATTACGACATTTTAAATTGTTCTATTCCTTGAAAAATTCTTTTCTGTTCATGACATTTATTGCTTCATTCTCACTATTTTCGTTTTGTGGCTTCGTTGTTTTTCTTTTTTGCCTTTTTTTTTTTAAACACGGGGTCCATAGATTGTTTGTTTGTTTATATTGTAAAAAATAATTTATACTGTATACACAGTGGTACCTCACCTTACGAAAGTCTCACCTAATGAAAATTCAGGTTACGAAAAGCATTTTCTTAAAATTTTTGTCTCAGGATACGAAACAAGTTCACATTACGAAAGTGCCATCTTGAAAAATTCAAACGCGCCATTCAAGCTATGCACGAACTGTTCTCCCATCAGTGACGTTCGAACATCCTGCCCCGCTGGGCGTTGGATAACAACTGGGCTGTCGTTCATGTCACTTTCACTCAAGCGACATCTTGGACAGGTCCACTTGACGTCATCTTGAACAGGGATCCCATTGCCTAGGAGGAATGACGCATGTACCTCCCATTGCCTATTATAGAGTTGAATCCACCATGATGCTTTTCGTGTAAAGGACAGAGTAACTGTTGTTTTATGCTTTATTTCTTGACTCAGGATTTTAACTTTCCATAAACATTTGTAAGATTATAACTCTGCTAAGAAGACATGGTCAGCACACACGTCCGCGCACACACACACACGTGTGATTTCCGGTGCGATTTAGAAGAAGAAACGGGCTCGAGTGATATCACAAAGGAATATGGCCAAACCCGTCGACCATCAGTACGATATTGAATCAGAAGGAGGTCTTAAAAGGTATACTTTTATAATTTTTAAAGGGTTTAAGGGTAGTTTGGGAGCCTTGGAACGAATCATGCGTTTTACATGTAAAATGCGGTTCAAATTACGAAAAATGCAGGTTACGAAAAAAAGCTCTGGAACGGATTAATTTCGTAAGGTGAACTACCACTGTATTATTATTAGTATTATTAACAACACTCCATGAAAGTTATTTTTCAACAGCTGAAATAAAGTTAGTTGTGAAGTAAAGCTTGAACTTTTCTTCGGAAAAAAAAAAAAACACACACAGCTGATGGTGCACCCACCAGCTGGGAGAACGAAGGCTCAGGCTCAGTCTCACCCAGAATCTCGGCTATTGTTTGAAACATGTCCAACTCGCCTCCGTTCATGTGCCGTCCCCTTGTGGGTTACCTTTTAGCGCTCAAATAGCCGACGTAACCAAGAGAATCCGGTCATTTTTCAAAAATCAATGTCGTTCAGACTCAGATAATAAATAAAATGGAAATAATTAATTATTTATTCTGCAGCCTGGTACCATTTGAGCCACGGCTCGGTACTGGTCCACGACCCGGTGGTTGGGGACCCCTGCCCGAAGTTGTTATATTTAATAAAATTGCATTCCTGTTTATGATTCCTGATCCTTATTGTCATTAGATCCTGGAAAACACTCCAGAAAGTCACCCAGACCACAGCCACTTGCGGCAGGCCCTGGAGAAGGCTGAGGAGCTCTGCTCGCAGGTGAACGAAGGTGTACGCGAGAAGGAGAACTCGGACCGCCTCGAGTGGATACAAGCTCACGTGCAGTGTGAGGGGCTGTCTGAGGTGTGTGAAGCTACAGATTTCATTGCGGCGTTCTCATCATGTCAGACCGACAGTATACTGTGTGCTGCTCGGAGAGAGAGAAATACATTTCTTTTTTAAGACCAAATGAATCCAGGGTAGCTCAAGTTTACAGACACACCACCTTCTGTAATCTATAACTATAATTATCTAAATTTAATTTATTTAAAATGTGATACTGTTAAGCAACTTATACTTCAAAGTGCACTCAGCTCAGCGGGTGGGATAGCCCAGGGTGGGAGCACCACTCTCTTCACGATGACATCATGCAGATTTGAGGTCGGTCAGCATGTGATGCCGTGTCACACTGGCGAGACATCATGACAGATAAAGAGACGAGGGATGCAGAGTCTGGTGCACCACAAACCTGGTTGGTCCATTACAGGCACATCGGACAAATACAACTTTGTCAGCCAAGTAAATGTGTGCTCGGAGTTTGATTGTGTTCCCCCGAGGCTTGATTTTCTGTTCAGACGTGATCCTCGGAATACTTTCAGTTTTATTTTTAGTAAATTTCCATGGATTGGCTGCGCCAACTTTCACAGAAATCCTTGTCTTTTTTCTCCGCTCTTTTGCAGCAACTGGTATTCAACTCTGTGACCAACTGCCTGGGCCCTCGCAAGTTCCTGCACAGCGGGAAGCTTTACAAGGCCAAGAGCAACAAGGAGCTCTTCGGCTTCCTCTTCAATGATTTCCTGCTCCTGACGCAGGTCACCAGGCCACTGGGCTCCTCGGCTTCCGACAAAGTGTTCAGTGCCAAGTCCCACCTGCAGTATCGCATGTATAAAACGGTGTGTTTCCGGAGCCTCACAGTATTTTGCACCATTCAACTGTCTTGTAAATAAGTTTGTGCAAAGTGACTCGTGTTCAAGATTGTTCTGAAGCCTGATGCTCATCACATGACCATTTAGTGTAGTAGTAGTCACTATAGATGATGATGATATTCCAATGATCCTGTAAAAGTACAATGTTTTCATGCAAGTAAACAGAGGGTCAATGGGTTTCAATCCCAGTCCACCAAAATCAAGTTTTTTCCATTCATCTTATCTACTATGCTAATAGTGATTTTTTTTTTTTTTTTTTTTTTTTTTTTTTTTTTTCTTGGCCTGGACTGACCTTTCGTTTGGTCTCTGTAGCCTATTTTCCTGAACGAGGTTCTGGTGAAGCTTCCTACTGATCCCTCTGGAGATGAACCCATCTTCCACATATCGCACATAGACAGAGTGTACACCATACGAGCAGAGAGCATCAATGAGAGGTATTACCTTTGGACATGGAAGACTCTTACATTTGGGAGTGAATTTTGACTTGTGTTTGTCGATTAAAAGATAATACAGTTATCCCTCACTTTCCGCGGTTAATGGGGACTGAGGGGACACACACACACACACACACCCCCCCCCCCCCCCACACCCCCCGCACGCGCGCGACCACCGATTTCTACGAAGTCGGATCAACCCCCCTGACTGACGTATCTTCTTTTCCTTTTGGCTGCTCCCTTCAGGGGTCGCCACAGCGAATCATCTGCCTCCATCGCACCCTATCCTCTGCATCTTCTTCTCTTACACCAACTACCTTCATGTCGTCCTTCATCACATCTATAAATCTCCTATTTGGTGTTCCTCTAGGCCTTCTGCCTGGTAGTTCCAACCTCAGCATCCTACTGCCAATATACTCACTATCCCTCCTCTGTACATGTCCAAACCATCTGAATCTAGCCTCTCTGACTTTGTCTCCAAAACATCTTACATGTGCTCCTGACTGATGTGTATATAATATCAATAAATACATATTTAACACTTTATCTTTCTTCCTTTCGGCCTTTTCCCTTTCTCGGGAGGTGCCACAGCGAATCATCTGATTCGCACATTTGATTTGGCATAGGTTTTTACGTCGGATTCCCTTCCTGTCACAACCCTTAAGCAAGGGACAGAAACATGCTGACAGCTTTGCAGTTACTCTTTACGAAAGTCAGCAATGGTTCTTTTACATGAACCTCTCAAATTAGACCGTGAGAGACATGGCCGGCCTTTGATAACCCATTTAGCTGCACTGGGGGGGACAGTGACAACCTTGTGGGGACTCGAACCCCCAACCTTAGGATCGGTGACCCTGTGCCCTATCCACTGGACCACCACTGCTCCTTAAATACATATTCAACACTATAACTGCTTATAATAACAAACATTCAAAAATAATGTATAAAATGTAAATAAAATCTAAATACAGACACTCCCCGACTTACGTTCATCCGTTTAACGTTTTTTCAATTTTACATTTGTTTTTTTTTTTTGGGGTTTTTTTTTGTTTTGTTTTTTTAAAAGTCAAATTTTGAGTTTAGATGTAGTACGCTGACGTAATGACATATTGACGCTGCGTCCATTGTTTACAAATGACCGACTGAACAGGCCCCTCCTTCCCAGTTCGTTTTTATATAGATATCGTGTTTTTATTTATATATATATATATATATATATATATATATATCTGTTATATAGCGTGTTACCCTTGTGTTAAGACGTCGTCTCTGTGATCTTTGTGTTTACACTGATTTGAGGACTTTTGTAACCCTAAGCAAATATGGTTGGTGATTCACATCAGTGCAGGCTGTGTTCTAAACGAGTTCAATGGCACCCTTGCGCACTTGAAAGACCGAAAGTCCATATAACCCACAGCAAGTACAGCATTGATTGGCTGTTTTAAGCTTCATGTAAAGTGACTCGGTATAAATAAGTGACTTATTTGAAATTTAAGTTTGATATTATTTTACAATGTTTTGTTTATAATAATTGATTTAGGGGTGTTTTCAGATACGGTACGTAATGGTATTTATGGATGTCATACGTCACTGTAACAACTTGCTTTCACTTTCAACTTACGTTTGTCCGTCCGGAACCAATTAAAAACGTAAGTCGGGGAGCGTCTGTACACACACACATACAGACACGCACGCGCACACACTGATGCGCAACTCACGTAAAAATATAAGTAGTTTTGTTGGGGGGTTTTGGGTTGTTTTTGTTTGTTTGGGGTTTTTGGCATAATTGGACTTGTTTTGCAACATTTTCCTGAACTTTTTCCCTTAATTTCCTTCTTTATTATTATTTTTTTTTTCAATGAATATTTTTTAAAAACCCACGATGCAACTGAAGCATGAAGTAGCGAGGGATCACTGTATTGTAGATCTAGAAAATTGCAGTTTGTTGCAAAACATTTGACATTAAAAAAAGAAAATATGTCACCAGAAAAACTACAACTTCCCCTTCACAGAAACTAATTTTAATGCAATGTCTGCTTTGTACTGGCATACAATCAATGTGTGTGTAATACTTGTCCCTTGTATGTGAAGAAAGAGTTGAAATGTGCTACATTGACCTCCATGTTGGTGGTTTATATTGTGCAAGGGGCTTATACTGTGTCACGACAAACTGCAAATTTCAGGACGTCACGAGTAAAGCTATTATTCATGTGGTGCTGAATCTGTCGATCGTGCTGTGCTTATGGGTTAAGAGCTCATCTTGAATTGTTCTTGTCAGGACTGCATGGGTGCAGAAGATCAAGGCTGCCTCTGAGCTCTTTATTGAGACAGAGAAGAAGAAACGGGAGAAAGCTTATCTCGGTGAGTTCTGTTATTTCAGTGTAAAAAAAAATATTTCGAAAAATGAGTTGCCGTATGGGGCATCATACTTTCTTATAATTCATGTAGTGAAGTGTTTGAGAGAAATTATCTAATTTGGGTTTGAACCAGTTAAGAGACCCGAGAGAGATTGTGACTGAATTTTAGTGCTAACTTGTAGAGTGTGTGTGTGTGTGTGTGTGTGTTTGTTTGTGTTTGTAGTGCGGTCTCAGAGGGCTACCGGCATTGGAAGACTGATGGTCAACATTGTAGAAGGAATTGAGTTGAAACCCTGCCGCTCTCATGGTACGAATGTCTTTTTCTCAATAAAAAATTCACCAAAAAAATTTTTAGGTTTCAAGGGAAAATATGTTAATTTTTTTTAATTTCATGGTGTAAACAGATCTCAAAAGTTGGGAGAAGTAGCAATAATAGGCTGGAAAAGTTAATTGCACTAATAATGAACAGCTTGAAGACCAATTCCCACTAATGAGGTCCATTGGCAACATGAATATAAAAAGAGCTTCTCAGAGTGGCAGTGTCTCTCAGAAGTGAAGATGGGTAGCGGATCACCAATTCCCCCAATGTTGCGCAGAAAGATAGTGGAGCAATACCAGAAAGGTGTTTCCCAGTGAAAAATTCCAAAGAGATTGAAGTTATCATCTACAGTGCATAACGTCATCCAAAGACTCAGAGAATCTGGAACAATCTCGGTGTTTCACTGAATAATCCCCACCATTTGGCAGATATCCACCGCGTCCTCAGCCAATATTCTTTACAAATATAACAATGAATTTGCTTTGTTTTTCATGTGTGTGTGTGTGTGTGTGTGTGTCTAGGGAAGAGTAACCCATACTGTGAGGTGACAATGGGCTCACAGTGTCACATCACTAAGACCATGCAGGACACGCTGAACCCCAAGTGGAACTCGAACTGCCAGTTTTTCATCAAAGACCTGGAACAAGATGTGTTGTGTGTAACTGTGTTTGAGAGGGACCAATTTTCACCTGATGGTAAGCTACACACACACACACACACACACAGACGCGCGCACGTGCACGTGTCTGATGTGATATTACATTTCTTATGTGTTCTTCATCTTGACCATAATCCAGTTCTCACTACTGTTTACACAGAAGCGTGTGTGTGTGTGTGTGTGTGTGTGTGTGTGTCTGTGTTCCCCTAACAAAACATACTTGTAAATGGTGTGTATTTCTGTCCAGTTATGTTATTAAAGCTGGGCTTTCTCCTCTTGTGATCATCATTCCAAATAACCCTGGAGATTTCACGATCCAGTCGTTTGATATTAATGTACATAATTCTCACAGTAAACCAGTCAAACAGTCCTTTTTCGATCCGTTTCCCTCTCTGTCACAGTGCACGCTCACAGAAGAGCTTTACATGGAGGCGCATTGCAAGATTGCTCCATCGAAGTGCCTCTAGTTCATCAAATTTATCAGATTATTGAAAGAGAATAAAGAAAGTGTGTGTTCAGAGTCTAATGGCAGAGATTCGGGACTGCAGCATGAATAATGATAGAATCTGATCCGAGCACCTTTTAGAACCCTGTGAGGTGATGAAGGTGCACTTGAACTTTCTGTTGCAAGAAACAGAATGATGGGAATGTGCCAAATGAAATATTTGAGCCCTCAGAGTAAAGTGGGTATTAGGTCATAAATTATTAAATATTTATTGAATTTTAAATGTGATTTTCACCAGGGTTCCCTAAAAAGCTGAAAATTCCTGACAGGTTTTGGTTAGGTCCTCCAAAACCAGCAGCATATGTTAGATTAATTGGGTTATATAATTAAACATAATTAACATAATTGGGTGTGATTTTAAAGCTTCGGATTTCAGCGACAAAATGGTACCAATAACTCAATGATTCATTTCCAACTTGATACCTAATTTGCTCTGATAGGTCACATATATTCATCGAGCCTCGTGTAACTGAAGATTTCATAGAGTTAACGGTTTGGTCCAAGTTTCATGTTAATCACTTTTACGGAAAAATATATACAACTGAGTAACACAATTTCCGGACTATTGAGCGCACCCAAATATAAGCCGCGCCAGCTAAATTTAAGATATGGACTTTTAACACCCAAGCCATAGTGGCTCATCAGGCCGGTGCTTATCCCTGATTTCCGTAGCGTGAAGCGACCAGAAGTTCAACTCCTCCTGAATGGGACGCTAGTCCATCGCAGGTTACCGTCCCAGTATATTTTACTGGTAACCATTTATACTGCTGGGTAAACAGAGGCACACTTGTGGTTGAGATCTTGCCCAGGGGTCTTAGCACAGTGGGGGTCTAACTGGGATTTGAACAAACAATTTCCTAATTATGAGCGCAGCACCCTAACCACTACGCCACTGGCCCCACGTGGGTAGTGGTGGCCTAGTGGTATGGGGCGCTGGATCGCTGATCCTAAGGTTGGGGGTTCGAGTCCCACTCTCCATAAGGTTGTCATTGTCCTCCCAGTGCAGCTAACTGGATTATCAAAGGCCGGCCTTGTCTCTCACTGTCTATGGTGTGAGGTTCATGTAAAAGAACCATTGCTGACTTTCGTCAAGAGTTTCCGCCTTCCGATGGCCTGGCAAGCTGTGCATGCAAGGCATACTCTGCCCTCGCCTGAAGTCAACTGGGATGGGTGCCAGCCTCCCCGCGACCCTAATTAGGATTAAGCGGTTACAGCAAATGAACAGCTAAATTTAAAAGAAAAAAGAATGTACACACATGTGAGGTGCTCCACTGAATAGAGGCGCTTGTCCTGCTCGAGCACCCGCTTTCACTCTTGCGCTTCCTGCTAAAGCACCCACTGGAGACCGTTAGCCCATAAAAAAAAAAAAATCTATAAATTAGCCGCATCGTTGTTTAAGCCACAGGGTTCAAAGCATGTTTTAAAAAAAAAAAAAAAGTGGCGGCTTATAGTCCGGTAATTTTCTTTGGAAACTTTTTTCATTAACCGTTCAAATTCACATTATTATAAATGATATAAACTAAATAAAAACCCAAAAGAGAGTATTTGGTAGATTTATTTTATACTCTTTCAAATAAACACTCTTATTTTTTTGAACAGTTTTTGAGTCATGTGACTGGTTTGGTGCTGCAGGGTCACATGTAGGAATGCAAGATCAAAGGTAAGGCTGTTGGGTTTACACGTGTGATTACTGACTCATTAGGCCTGAGCTTATTCTAACTTCTGGAGCATGAAGTGAGGAGAAGTTCACCCCCTCCTGGATGGGACACATGTCATCGCATGTTTCCCTCCCAGTAATTTTACTGGAACCCATTCATACTGCTGGGTGAACAGAGGCACACTTGTGGTTAAGACCTTGCCCAGGGGTCTTAAAATCAAGCGAACCCCACCATGTTAATTATTTTTCCTGTTTTTTGTGTGTGTATACAGATTTCCTGGGCAGGACAGAGATTCGTCTGGCGGACATTAAAAAGGATCAGGGTTCGAAAGGTCCCATCACGAAGAGGCTTCTCTTACATGAGGTCCCGACAGGGGAGATCGTGGTCAGACTTGACCTGCAGCTATTTGATGAACCTTGACCCTTGTGAACTTTGACCTCCTCCAACCCAGATTCTATTTTTCCTCTTGTACTGTGTAACCAGCCTAATGTGACAATCCCACTCTACAGCACGACCCCTCGTATGTGTGTGTGTGTGTGTGTGTGTGTGTGTGTGTGTGCGTGTGTGTGTGCCCGCGCGCACATGCATGCATGTGTCTGTGAGTTAGAGAGAGAGAGGAAATGCCAGGGGATGGATGTCAGTCTCGGAGTAAGCTGGAACAGTCTTAAACAATCTTCCAGGTTATTTTTTATTGTATATAACAGTGATATTCCAGTGTTTCTCAACAAAATGTCTCTTGACAGGGTGTTCGGTGTATGTGAGAATTCCACGGAGGAAACTCCGGGTGCGTTGTTGTATCGCGAGAGAAATGCTGTTCACTTACAATGGAAACGTCAGGTAGTAGAAAAGCAAGTACTATAGAACATATCGCGAGACGAGCACATATATATAATTAAAACCAGTAATGATACAGGGCCTGATTGTTCCAGTATAGGCAACACGGAAGAGGTACTTAGTTAGCACTCCGTGTGCCGTGCTCATTTTTTCCCTGTTGTTTCCAGGTCACCGTTTAAAGGAATATGGTGCAGTAAGAAAAAAAAATAATACACACATTCTCATTGTGTTACGAAGAAATAATTACAAATTCTGTAGCCCCATGCATGAACCTGACACTCGCAGATTAATAAAAATGAGAAAATCTTAATACAATAATCTTTAAATTTCTGATTAGTCAACCAGACAGCTTTTCAAATTATCCCAGCTTCATATATATGTCTTGGATTCATCGGAAAATAACAATCAGGTAATTTTCAACGGTTTTGTCAGACATATCAATTTTAGGAGCATATTGGGTTATCAGGATTATGCTTCGGGCCACAGAATTACTATACATAGAGTATAGTGATATTGAGTATTATTTGCTTCATCTTTGAGTGAAGAATTTATAAAATATGTCCTTCCTTTATATCAAACTTGAATTGCTTTAACAGCTGCCATTATACGCAATATTAACAATATAAAATTTATTTACAATATGATCAGTGGTAATCCTACGTACATTACAGGACAGATTTAGTGGAGAGATTGTGTTGTAAAATACCCGATCACTCTTAACTTAATCCCAAAAAAAAATTATATTTCAACAAGTTGTAATTGATTTTTCTGAATGATTGGGTTAGGCTGGAGAACTAGTTTGGGTTTAAGACTGAAGCCGATTGTGCTCTCAATAAATAAAACTGGGGAAAAGTCAGACTACCCTACAAACCGAGAATGGTGTAAGGAGTGAGTTGTCCTGCAATTTGTTTTTGATTTCTTTTAAAACTAAGTTAAAGGATTTAAAAAAAAAAAAAAAAAAAAAAAAGACGGCTATACCAATGATTTGAGTAATGATGTGTCCCTGAGCAATGTTCCGGATTGAAGTTCCGCACAGTTACCAAGTTTTATTATTATTATTATTATTAATTAGTGATATTGTACGGTTAAAAAAGAAGAAAACACACACAATTGCAAAGGGTTTGTTTTTTCACTGAGTGGTCATGTGTTAATTACATGCCAATCACTTATTTTTGTTTTTGGAGAGGACATGTAATTTAAATGTGAAAAATGCCTTTTTCTTTAAATTTTGTACAATTTTACTTCATCAGTTTGTCTGAAGAAGCACCTCATGAGCATAAAACTTTTTTTTTTTTTTTTTTTTGCAATGTTTGTTGGTCTTTCGATGATTTGTTTGAGTTCGCAAAGTTC
>CM045744.1:32058975-32066475 GCA_024760905.1 Plotosus lineatus | reverse complement strand
CTCTGGGCGAGGGCAGATTACTCCCTGGAGAGCTTGTCAGGCCCTCTCAGGGCAGAGACACACTGATAGCTGTGCAGCTACTCTAGATAAAACCAGTATTGGTTCTTTTAGATGAACCTCTCACCATAGACCGTGAGGGACATGGCTGGCCTTTGATAACCCAGTTAGCTGTACTGATGACCCACCAATAGCAGGGCTTGAACCCTCAGCCTTGGGATCGGTAATCCAGCACGCTGTTCCCAGGTCACCACTGTACACATTGGTTCATTTTTCCTCAATAAATAAATAACCAAACAAAAATTTTTCTATCTCATTTATTTCAGTGGTTTTGCTTTGTGTACTTTTAGGAATTGGGGGGGAAATCTGATGTTTAAGTCATATTTGTGCAGAAATGTATAAAATTCTTCAAGCTTTATAAAATTTCAAGCATCACTATGGACCAGATGAACAGTCGTAGCAGTGATGATGATACATCTATCACTTGAAGATTTGTTTTTGGACAGCGAGCTACAGAGTAAAGTAGCTCTTAACAATATTATGGTATGTAGTTATTTGGTCCTTCACACTCCGAACCATGGAATGCCCATCCAATCCCACTTGCTTCACTTCAGCTTCCCTGGAGCGTCACCGGGTATTCCTGTCTGCCGTGATGCCCATTTTTGGATGGATTCCAGTAAAAAGTGCTTGCTTGGTGCTGTTGGACTCCTCATTTCTCAGAGTGAGTTATCCAACTCCACTTTCTCTTCATCTTGACAGGTGGGGCAAACTGGTTTGGCTCCAGCAATCCTCATTGGATACTCTTTCTCAGCATCTTATTCTCAATGCACATCGGAGTAATCAATTCACAAAGGACTCAGCACTTCTGTCGAGGGTCACTGTTGTTTCCCATGTCTCGACTCCACGTAAGAAGATTGATTATGGTACAGATATATATATATATATATATATATATATATATATACACAGTTCTGTTCAGAATCACAGTGTGTTTAAAAGTGACTGAAGCTCAAAACCCTGAGTTTTTATTTCCATACACACAAATGCGTTGGGAACACGGCACATTCTATTGAAGAAAAATATCAAATTTGTGTTATTCCTTTTGAGAAATTGAAGAAAAGTGAATATTAGACTGTTTAAAAAAAAAAAAAAAAGCAGTGTCTGTTTTCTTCTTTATAAAAATGAACATTCACCATATAAACTGAAAAATGGTTTCAGGTTTTGTTTTCTTTTGAATCACTGAACTAATATATAATTGTATTACCACCGTTTCGGAAAACTGCTGCACATCTGTGTTGCATGGAGTCAACATCTATAGTTCTTGGCTTTGTCTCAGAAACTGCATCTTTGATGTCACTACACAAGTTTTCTATTGGATTAAGGTTCGGGGATCGAGCCGCCACTCCAGAATATTGATCTTGTTGGTCTGGAACCGAGATGTTGCCCATTTACTGCTGTGTTTGGGGTCGTTGTCTGGTTGGAAATCCCATTTCAAGGGCATTTCCTCTTCAAGTGTTCTGACATACTCAAACAGATCCATGATCCCTGGTATGGGATAAATAGGTCCGACACCGTGATATGAGAAAGATCCCAATATCATGATGCTTGCGCCACCATGTTTCACTGTCTTCACAGGGTACTGTGGCTTGAATTCAGTGTTTGGGGCTTGCCTGACAAAGTGTCTCCGGCCACTAGACCCAAAAAGAACAATTTTCCTTTCGTCAGTCCACAAAATGTGGTGCTGGTTCGATTTAGGCCAGTCAATGTGCTCTTTGGCAAATTGTAATCTCTTCAGCACATCTTTTTTTTTTTTTTTTTTTTTTTTTTTCCCAACCGTGAGATTTTGCAGGAACTTCCTGCCGATAGCTCGGATTCACACGGGCGTCTTCCAATTGTAACAGGACTCACAGGTCACTTTAGACCTTCTTTGATCTTCCTGGAGCTGATTGGTGGCCGAGTCCTTGATATTTCTACTTCTCTTCGATCCGTTCGAATGGTATTTTTTCCCACATCTTCCAGGTTTTAGTTGCCATTTTAAAGCATTTGGGATCATTTTATCTGAGCAGCTTCTCATTTTTTACACTTCTTTAGATGTTCTCCCCTCTCCAATCAACTTTTTAATCAAGGTACGCAGTTCTTCTGAACGATGTTTGGAACGACCAATTTCCCTCAGAATTTAGAGAGAAATGTTCTATAACCAGCATAGCATGTACAACGTTTTCTGCCTTCCTTCATTAAATGAGGACAATTATTGGCACCTCCTTTTCAAAGAATGAATGATGTCACTAATTGAACTCCACACTGCTATTATTTTGAACACGCTGCTTTGAATTGGTGATTCAATTACAGTACATAGAATCAGCAGCAGGTGTGTCATGACTGTTGGTTCTGTTGGATTCTATTACTCTACTCCACATGATAGTAAATTATTTGCTGACTGATCAGGTCAATGATGTTTGACTGATATTATTTTGAATATATTGTATATCTTCTTCTCCTTTCGGCTTTTCCCTTCAGGGGTCGCCACAGCGAATCATCTGTCTCCATCTCACCCTATCCTTTGCATCATCTTCTCTTACACCAACCACCTTTATGTCCTCCTTCACCACATCCATGAATCGTCTCTTTGGTCTTCCTCTAGGTCTTCTGCCTGGTAGTTCCAACCTCAGCATCCTACTGCCAATATACTCACTATCCCTCCTCTGTACATGTCCAAACCATCTGAATCTAGCTTCTCTGACTTTTTCTCCAAAACGTCTTACATGTGCTGTCCCTCTATTTAGTGTTCTATTTATATTTGGATTATAAAGTAGCTTTATTACTGTTCTAAACTATTTAATGATTATACCTTGAAGGCAAGGTGGACATCTCGGAATAGTTCCTGGGATGAAACATTAAGGAAACTATTCATTTCACTTAAATCCACGGACCGAATTGGTCAGGTGAGCTTGGCACAAAAACCAAGTTGAGCAGTCACTCGGCTAAAAGCTAACCCTATACATCTGTCTCTTCTGATTATTCTAGAGTTATTCTACAAGATGCAACAAAATTGGTTGCATTTTACAGTAAGAAATTTTTATTTTGAGAATTAGATGTCTGTCCTCCCAGCTCATGACTACTGTATATTGGCCTCAGAGGAAAAGCCATGAGGCATTGTTGGCAGGTGAGATTTCGAATATAACCGGTTAAACACAAGAAAAATATTTTTTTATTGTTTTGTTTTTGTTTTTGTTTTTTTTAAAGAGGGTTTTATGTATTTTGTTGTTGTTGTTGTCCATTATTTTGATTTAAACAATATCCACTTGGAATAATTGTCATCCTAATGATGGAGCAATCATATCTATTTCCATATGTAGTACAGTATTCTTCTTTTGGTGGCTCCCTTTAAGTTTCCCCACACTGTATTGTACTAATAATTCTTTTCTCTACATGTGGATGATGAACACACACATTTCAACAGGAATTTCCACCAATTCATACAGTAAAGCTCTCTGGGCCAGTGTCCGAAATATAAAATAGATCAGAGTGACACTCTGCTCTGTCAGTATTTATAAGGATGGAAAACAAATGCTATGATATTGAGTAATTTCCTGTTGTTTTATATTATCCTGACGCCCACCATCTTATGATGGAAGAAGCGCTGTTTTACCCCAATATGGTGGCCACTTCTACAGCAAAGTTTTATGGGCGTTGAAACAGTCATGAAGTTATTTTTTACTTACAACACACAACGCTTTTCGAGTTAAAATTAAAAAGATGTTAAAAGGATGGCGGCGGAGTGGTTAGCATAAAGGGGTGTTCTATGTGGAGTTTGCATGGGTTTCTCCAGGTACTCCGGTTTCCTCCCACAGTGCAAACACATGCACATTATGCCCTCTATTATCTGTTCCACATTGCCCTAAGGTGTGAATGTTGACCTTCTGATGGACTGGTGAGCTGTTCTTGGTGTACCCCACCTTCGCCCAGAGTTGACCGAGACAGACTCCAACTTCTTCGCAGCCCTAATAAGATTAAGCGGTTCAGATTATTCAAAGGAAGTAAGAGTGAAGGAAACAGGAACCACCTCTTACACATTTGTTGAGTCTTACAATGCAGCCATTTTATGTCGCTAATTTGCAGCTAATGTATCTTGTGTTTCAAGCGTAAGCGCTAATGGTACTTTCGTACTCATGACAGGAGTTTGTTCTGTTCTCTGATATTGGGAAGTTTGTGCAGACTCTCAATCCACTGCACAATCCTCATCGAACCTTTATGAAGAACAGAATATGGGTCATACATACACTTCCTCCCGAAGAAGAAGGCAGTACAGCAAAAAACAGAAAACGGGCTTACCTAACACCGCGGGCTCCAAATAAATATTCCACACTGCAGTTTAATTCGAGGAAGTCTTCTGAAGAAGTCGTGGTCTTACAACTTGGCTAAAACCAAAAGGGTCTCTCGACAATAACGGGTCTTAAGACCAGACATGAGATTTTGCACATGGTACGGTAGTTACTTTTCAATATTTGTTGTCGCCCACAGTGCAGCTAACTGGGTCATCAAATGCTAGTCTTGTTGCTCACTGTCTGTGGTGAGACTCGTGTAAAAGAACCACGCAAAGATTCGGCCATTGGGTTTCTGTCAGCGTGTTTCTGCTCTGCGATGACCCGGTCAACTGTTTACGGTATACTCTGCCTTCACTGAGATGGACACCAGCCTCCCCGTGACCAAAATTAGGATGAAGTGGTTTAGAAAATTAATAATGATGTTTGTTGTGATTGTTATACTGCTATAGATCTGTCTTGTAAGTGATGCTTTTTGGTCTACTGTATATTTACACAGTTGATTCGAAAATATTTAAAATACTCAAAATTTGAACCAAACTGTATTGTCGTGTTTCACAGAAAGTATCTCTGCCCGCGACACCACTGTGCTGCCTTCTAATGTGTTTAGTACAGTAATCTGAAATTCTGTAATTTTTCATATTTCCCTGTGCTACAACATAAAGCTAAAGTCTGTTGGGCTTTTTACACCCGAGCCTAGTGGCGCATCGGACCGGTGCTTATCCCCGGTTTCCATAGCATCAAGCGACTAGAAGTACCACTCCTCCTGGATGGGACGCTAGCCCATCACAGGTTATCTTCCCAGTATATTTTACCGGTACCCATTTATACTGTTGGGTGAACAGAGGCACACTTGTGGTTAAGACCTTGCCCAGGGATCTTAGCACAGTGAGGGTTCTACTGGGATTTGCACACACAACCTCCTGATTATAAGCGCAGCACCCTAATCATTGACACCACCAATCCCACTATATGTGCTACAACATAGTCCCTTGATATTTTCTTTATCAGGTGCAAGATCTGGTTTGGTACATTCAGTAGCAACAAACCTAGGAATAACTTATTCTCAGGTTATTATCTTCATGTTTTTGTGTTATCCAGTACATTTTGTCAGAAAACGCAAGCGGACCCAATACAGTTCCCAGACATGACCCGTGGATTCTCCTCTGTACACAGGTATGCACAGTGACAGTATATTTGCATGAACTGGAAAAACACACCAAGAGCTTTCCATCTCATTCATATTAAAGATATGCAGAAACTTCTTTATGGAATATCACTGATTCAGCACATCTATTCTTTCTTTATTTTCATGATGAAAAACCTTTTCCTCTGTAATGCGTCTCATGGCTTACGATGAGCTGCTTGATGCAGAACCAGACGGTAAAAAAAGAAATTTTTGAGAAATAACAGCGATCCCTCATAATTCGCAGTATTTTAGTGTTGAGGTGTGTGTATTCATCATGTTGTGGGGACCTGAATATGTTTACACAGTCACTGTATATATCTGTAGGGCAAGTAGTGGTTACAGTTGAGGTTCAGGACCCGAATTAGGATTAATTGGTTCAGAAAATGAATGAATGAATACTTCTGAATATGTTTTTAATTAAACAATCAACCAAATACGTTTTGATTAACCTTTTAAATTTGGTTAACATTGTGAACAGAAATAAATGTGGAACACATGGAGTTAAATACAAAGTTCACATCTATGTTTCTGGGTTAAAAAGGACACCGTCATAAATATTTAAAAATCTTAAGAAGTTCACGACAGTCCCTTACTTAACCGCTTGATGCTACTTGGGCCATGGTCAAGCTAGTGCCTACCCCAGCCAACACTGAGTGAAGGTGGATTCAACCCTGAACTGCTCACTAGGCCAGGGCAGCACAGATAACCATTTACACTCACACCTTGGTGCGATCTAAAACAGGAAGAATTAAAACGGCGTACCCAGAGGAAATCCCTACAAGGTCCACATAGAAATGCCTTCATGAAGCCTGGTAATTGAACCCAGGACCTTCTTGCTGTGAGATTGACATGCTATCCACTACACCACCGTTCTGCACAAGTTCAAGATAACACTCAACAAAAATACTTCAAATGAATAAAAAGAAGTCGGGGACAGTGGTGGTCCGGTGGTAGGGTTCTGCTTTACTCATTCCAAGGTCTGGGGTTCAAGCCCCACGATTGCAGACTGCTGTCACTGGTGCAGATAACTGGGTTATCATGGGCCTACCATGTAATTCTCTGTCTGTGGTGAGACTCATGTAAACAAACCACTGCGGTTGTTTATAAAGAGTCGGCCATTGGGTTGCCAACCGTGTGTTTCTGCCTTGCGATGGCCTGACGAGCTGTCCAGGGTGTAGTCTGCCTTCACCCAGAGATGGGGGCCTGCATCTCTGTGACCTTAATTAGCATTAAACGGTTCAGAAGATAAAATGCATGAATGAATAAAATGAAGCACCGAGGGCAGGGTCATGACGACTGACTTATGTTCATAAAGGCTGTGTTTGATGAGGGAGACATGGTGGTGTGGGGCAGTGGGTGGCCTAGTGGTATAGGGCGCTGGATCGCTGATCCTAAGGTTTGGCGCTCCACAAGGTTGTCACTGTTCCCCCCCCCCAGTGCAGCTAACTGGGTTATCAAAGGCTGGCCATGTCTCTCACTGTCTACGGTGTGAGGCGTGTAAAAGAACCATTGCTGACTTTCGACAAGAGTAGCTGCAAAGCCGTCAGTGTGTTTCCTGCAACGCGATGGCCTGGCGAGCTGTCCAGGGTGTACTCTGCCCTTGCCCAGAGTCGGCGGGCATGGGCGCCAGCCTCCCCGCGACTCTAAATAGGATTAATTGGTTACAGAAAATGAACTGTAGCCTACCGACATGGTGGTGAGCATCTCTCAGAAAGCGGGTCATGGATTCAAGTCCCAGGCTCAATGGGCTTCCTCCAGGAATTCTGGTCTCCTCCTAAAGTCTAAAAATTGACATTAGGCTAACTGGCTGCTCCAAACTGAGGTGTGAGTGTGAATAGTTGTTTGTTTTTGTGTGTTTTTTGCCCTGTTCAGGTGTGGGCTGAGCTATTCAGAGTGTACCCTGCTTCTGGCCCCGTCTTGGCTGAGATAGACTCCAGCCTCCCTGGGACCTTAGTAGTACAGTATTAAACCATTCAGTGAATGCTGTGACGA
>CM045744.1:32041475-32053975 GCA_024760905.1 Plotosus lineatus | reverse complement strand
AATCAGTCCTTTATCCACAGTCTCTTGATGCAATGCTAGTATTTGGCTATAAAAATCTTTAGGCTACATGATGACAATATACAGGCGTTTTATAATCATCATGCTTTATTTGAAATGCTAAGACTTCCGAAGGGATCTGATTTTGAGAAGAAATAATGTCATGAAAATAAATCTTAACTTGTGACAAAAACATTGTGACTTTTTACAGTGTAGAAAACTTGGATTGTGTTTCTTTGACACTTGAATTAATTCCCCTTCATTTTTTCCCTCCTCCATACACATGAGATCCCCATACCCCCGAGAGCAGCGGTGTAAACTTGTTTTCAATTATGGCCACATCCCTAAAATTCAAGGTCACCAAGGGCCAAATGATCACTCGATGTCTGTTCAAAAAGGGCAACTGAAATCTGCCTGGGGAAATTAATCGTTTTTGTTCAGTTCATTTCATCCTAATTAGGGTCACGGGGAGGCTGGTGCCCATCCTAGCCAACTCGGGGGGAGGGCAGAGTACACCTTGGACAGCTCGCCAGGCCATCGCAGGGCGGAAACACGCTGATGGCTTTGCAGCTACTCTTGTCGAATGTCAGCAATGGTTCTTTTACATGCCTCTCACCATAGACAGTGAGAGACATGGCCCGCCTTTGATAACCCAGTTTGCTGCACTGGGGGTGGGTGACAGTGACAACCTTGTGGAGAGTGGGACTCGAACCCCCAACCTTTGGATCAGCGATCCGGCGCCTTGTACCACTAGACCACCACTGCCCCTTAATCGTTTTTGCATTTGTCATATTTTTCTTTATTCGCTTTCCTTTTCTGACAATATTTGTCACCGATAAACTGGCTTGTAATCTTTCTTGAGGCATGAATGGCTAGCTGTTCTTCGAAACAAGTTTCTGCCACCTAGTGGATGATATCTTTAATGGTAAGAGCTGTTGCAAATAATAGATGATAATCATAGTTTAAAAGCTCTCCGTGGCCACATACATTGAGTTCGAGAGCCGGCATTGATCTGCAGACCAGTGTCCTTGGGTAACGATTATAATTGATAGGAATGTTGGTGTAATTCCAATCAATGTGGTCAGCAGTGAAAAATAAATATACAGTCAAATCCAATCCGAGATTTTCCACAACTCACAAAACACATGGACTTTTTTCAGTCAAGCCCATTGTTTCTCCCTGTCACATGCCTTCAGTCACATGAGCCCGAGTGTATATGAGAGATTTAGACAGACACTGGGGAGCCTGATGTCCCCATGGTTCACTGAAGATTGTTAGGGTGGTCACGCCATGCTGTTCAGAAACATGACTAATGTTAGAGTGAGCCTATTTTGGGACGACATTATTTTGGAGGCTCTTTAGGTTTCCTGAAATGAACTATTTGTATGTGTGAGAGTGATGTGGAATGGTCATGGGGATTCGGGTCAAAGGACGTGTCCTCAAATACTTTAAATGAGCATTTAATTACTCAAATATTCTATTGTTAAGTATGAGAACCCATACAGCTATAAAGGAGCTTCTTGTTATAAGCTGACAAGGTTAGTCGTCCCACAGGATTATGCCATGGTATCGTGTGATTTTACATATAATGGACAACTGAGGTCATAAATTTACATGCAGTCATCATGGATAATGTCATGGCAATTTTACGCTTTCTGTGATTTCTTTGAACTGGGTTTTCTCTGACCCAGAATGTCTGTTCAACAGAAATAACCTTTTATGTGTTCTAGATATTTTTACCGTCTTTAAGAAAAATAGAATAAAAGCTGATGCAGAAAATGGCACCCTTGCCTCACAGTAAGAAGGTTCTGGGTTTGAGTCCTGGGCTTTCTTGACGCCGTGTGGAGTTTGCATGTTCTTGCATCTGCCTAGGTTTTCTCAGGGTACTCTGGTTTCTTTCCACAGTCCAGGGACACTAGGCTGTACCAAATTGCCCCAGGTGTGGATGTGAGTGCGTATTGTTGTGTCCGTTGGCCATGCGTAGGTCTGGCTAGCTGTTCATGTTAACCTCATCTTTGTCAGCCAATAGGATTAAGCGGATCAATAAATGGGTGAGAGTGAGTCGAGCCGAAAATAAATAATTAATTAAATTGCCCAGTATGAGAGATACAGTGTATAAAATTTGTAATTTACAAACAATTAACAGGAAATTTGTTTTAATTGTAGTGTTCCGTTATATTACGTTTCAATGATATTGAAGAATATTTGCGTTTCTGGCACTTGGCGAACACCCTCCGTTCATCGGGACTTCCATTTTTAATTTTTATACAACCGAGGAATTGAGGGTCAAGGGCTTTGCTCAAGGGACCAACAGCGGGAGCTTGGTTGAACATCTGACCTTTGTGTCAGTAATCTAGAACTGTAACCACTGAGCTATCACTGCCCGCCATAGTTGAGGTGGCATTGACAAGGGGTGTGACGATTACCCCAGAGATGGTAAGTTTGGATCTGTGTTGATGCCACGTCCCTCTGTGCCCAGGAGTCTATGGGAGCTAATTGGCCGAGTTCTCACGGGAAGGAGGGATGGCATATGCTCACTTCCATGTCATTTACAACGGTCACCAGCTAATCATGGGTGTCTGTGAGCTCATTTGTATGAGGGGGGTGAATAGTGCTTTCCCTCCAAGTGTGTTAGACCATCCCCAGATACGCATGTGCAACCCCTCCCTGGTTGGTGGTGGTCATGTGATAAGGAAGGCAATACTTCGCGGATTGGATATGCTAACGAAATACCTAGCTGTGTATGTCAGTTTTCAGATACTTGCCTATTGTAACATAACCTGAACTGCAATCTGCCAGATTACGATCAAAGAAATTCATAAAAAAAAAAAAAGTTGGGTCTGCAAAGGCTTGTTCATGGCTGTTATCTTGTTTAAATATAACAAAACAGAGGAGCTTTTCATTCATGACCGTTCAATATACTGAATTTATTTTTATATTTTGATATAAATGTTCTTGATGGGGTGGCACGGTGGCATAGTCGTTAGCACGTCCACCTCACAGCAAGAAGGTCCTGGTTTCGATTCCCAGCCTGGCCGTTTCTGTGTGGAGTTTCACATGGTGCTTGTGTGGGTTCCTCTGGGTAATCTGGTTTCCTCCCAGTCTAAAAACCTGCACAATAGAAAATGGAAATGTTCTTGATGTTTTGGTGTAAAGTTGCATTTTATGCACTTAGTTATACATTTATTTTCAGATTTTACCACCCAGATCTTTGTGCACTGATTGCAGATGATGCAAGTATCCTATACCAAAGGGATCTGCACAGTCACAGTGCCATCAGAAACTATTGGTACACTTCCTGCAATATTGTTATTATTATTATTTTTATTATTATTTTGATCCCCTCTCCTGAATTTAGTCATGTCCAATTCCCACCCATCAGATATTACGTTCCCTATCACACAACCACCACTGACTAGGGAGGGGCGAAAGCATGCAAAACATCCCACCTCTTTTCAAATTAAATTTTCAAAGTAAAGCACATTTAAAATAAAATGCAAAGAACACTCCATCTCCAGGAACTTGAGGCCTGTGTACCTGGAGTATAAATACAAGGTTACACGCATTCCTCGTAGTCGCCTCCTTTGAAAGGTGTTCCAGACACATTCAAATGGAAGAAGGCCCCGGAGCAGGCTCCGAACTCTCTGGAGGGATTATATAACCGGTCTGGCCTGGGAGCACTCGAGGATCTCCCAGGGTGAGTTAGAGAAAGTTGAGGGATGCCTGGGGTTTCCTTCCTTGAATCGTTGACCCATCCTCAGGTAAGTGGAATAAGATGGATGGTCACGCACATGTGCAGTAAAATTCAAATTCATGTATAGTACTTTTTTTTTTAAACTTAGAAACATTATCACGCAATATGTTTTGTACTGTTGTATAATAATTATATAATGTTATAAAAGAACTTGGTCTAAACTATTATCAGAGCTTCCGGGCGGTGCACCATTGTGTTCTCCCAGCCGCCATCCATGTATGCCCAGTACAGGATGTGCATTAAGAGTGCAGTGTAGCTAATTTAATGCTGATTGGCTGTTTTGTATTGCTGACATCCATGAGTATGGGAAACTTGTTCAAAAACAGATTTATTATTATTAATAAAATGGAAGCCCATGTATGCATGAATGGAAACTTAAAGTAATAATAAAGGTGATACCAGTTCTCAAACCCAAACATGGACATTTATCAATAGAGACAGACTGTATTTTTGGCGGTATTGTATTCCTACAGTCCACTTTTTTGATGATTTCCAATTTACTGCTATTTTGGTCCTTCAGATACCTTAACAAAGACGCTTAAGCCTTCAAGAGTATGAAAAAAACAGGTTAGAATTTTTAATTTAAATGCCGAACAAAAAGTGTGTGTGTGTGTAAACCTCATGTCCACCCTTAGGCTCTTATTCTTGCATGTAAGCGCTCTCTTTTGTTCCACCCTTCTCTCGTTCCAGTTCTGCAGATGAAAGATGTGCTGTGTTTTTCTTTTACAAGGATTATCAACTGGAGGACCTGCTAGCATCATCAACACGTCATCCAACACAGTACTGCATTTGAATTTGTCCCATATCTCCTCTCTCTCTCTCTCTCTCTCTCTCTCTCTCTCTCTCTCTCTGTTTCTTCTGCTTAGATGCAGGAGGAGGAGCAGCAGTCTGTGGGAGAGACAGATGAAAGGTTGGAAGAAGAGGAAGAGGAAGAGGAGGAAGAGGAGAGTGGCCCGGTGTCAGCCGACCCGCAAACACCCATGGAAGCCCAAAAATCCGCCATCTATAGGTAATACTCGTGTCTCACTTTCACTCTTTCTATCCCTTTGTCATCAGTTTTAGTTCACCCTAAGGTGTGTGTGTGTGTGTGTGTGTGTGTGTGTGTGTGTGGACCCCACAGGCACCCCCTCTTCCCCCTGTTGGCACTTTTGTTTGAGAAGTGTGAGCAATCCACGCAGCGTTCTGAGTGCGTGACGTCAGCCAGCTTCGATATGGACATCCAGAACTTTGTGCGGAGTCAGGATAAAGAGAGCAAGTCCTTCTTCAGTGATGACCCTGAGCTCGACAGCCTGGTAAGGAAGCTTCTTAAGACCCTCCATCTCGTCTACTAATTTCTCCTAAATAACTAAAAGCTATACTATGATTATTGTTGCTGTAGTGGACTTGTGCTTGTGATAAATTGGGATTGGTTGGAATAATATATTTCAATATCACGAGGGAAGTGTGACATTAATGTGATCTGGCAGAATGAGTCTGAATTGACCAAAGATTTAGTCATTGGCAGGATTGAGAGGAGGGGACTTTCTGAAGAACAACAAAGAGGAATGCATGTAAAGTTTTGGGACTGTTCTGAAAACGTGTCCTTCAAGTGTCCTTAACCACCAATGGGTTGTCTTCCTTCTTCTGAAATAAAACTTAGTCATTTGATTACATAATTTTCCTTAATTTCAAGTGCAAAGGAAGTAAAGGTGATGTCACAATTCAATATAAATTCAATTTATTACACTGCAATTATCTGTACCAGCTCACAGGGACAGAAAGTGCAACATAAGATAACAGTACTTCAGACTCGCATCACTTGAGACAGACACTTACAAAGACATTTGTCAAACTATTAAATTTATTTTCATGAAATAAAAATAGAATCTGGCTCCCGAGTGGCACATTGATGAGGTGCGCGACTGTTAACCCAGAGATCGCAAGTTTGAATCAATTAATGCTACAGCGGTCCATAGCTTGGAGTCCATGGGAGCTAATTGGCCGAGCTCTCACATGAGGAAGAGATGGCATACGCTCACTTCCCTGTCACTCACAACGATCGCCAGCCAATCATGGGCGTCTGTGAGCTCATTCGTAAGAGGGGGCGGATAGTGCCTTCCCTCCGACTGTTACCACCCCAAATACACATGGTGCAGCAGTTTGAAAAGATACAGCTCGCTAGCATTGCATGTCATAGAGGGGACGTGTATGCTTTTGCCCCTCTCTGATTGGTGGTGGTCGTGTGATAGGGAAGGTAATACCTAATAGGTAGGAATTGGATACGACTAAATTAGAGAGAAAATGGAGGGGAAAAAAAAGAAGCAGCAAACTTGAATCTGATCAAAACATCATGAACAGATTTACACAAACTATGTACAATTACTGATGGAAAAGTGACCATGCAGTTGTACATGTGTGGAAACAGCCTCGTTCTGAATCCAAGAAGCAACCTTGATAGTACTGCATGCATACAGTGCTGCAGCATGCGGCCGTACCAATCTTACATATTTAAGGGATATATATATATATATATATATATACACACACACAGTAGGCCCTTGATATTCGCGGGGGTTTGGTTCCGGCCCCTCCCGCGAATGAAGATAATCCTTGAGTTCTGTACCCGGAAGTAAAACCCCATGTATCATATTACATGCGCGAATGAGCAACCAGAAGTAAAATACTATGTGTCTATTACATGTGCTAAAATATGCTTCTTAAACACATTCTATTGACAGTCTTACTCATTAATATAGTATTAATGTAGTAAAATATAGTAATGACTAAGAAAAACCTTTTAATTTTGTACTGTGATATTTATTAATAAAATATATAAACATTATACAGCTATCTATCTATCTACATACATGCATGCATACATACATACATACAGTATGTATATGTTTTAATTTTGTATGTGTAATATTATCCAGTTAGGGGCTTTTCAACATTTTCCCGAGAGTACAGATGCTCTCCGACTTACGTTTTTAATTGGTACCGGACGGCCGAACGGAAGTTGAAAGTGAACGTAAGTTGTTACAGTGACGTGTGATATATGACTCTCATACCGCACTATACATCCATAAATACTATTACCATATCTCATAAAACACCCCTAAATCAATTATTATAAACATAATATCAAATAATATCAACATTAATTTCAAATAAGTCACTTATTGTAAGCGTGATTGGCTGTTTTCAGCTTCATGTAAAGCGACTCGGTATAAATATGTGAGGCACTGAAAGTAGTGTACTTGCTGTGGGTTATACGGACTTCCGGTCTTTCAAGTGCGCAAGGGTGCCGTTGAACTCATATAGAACACAGCCTGCACTGGTGTGAATCACCAGCAGAGCGGAGAGTTCTCTTTCCTGGGTTAGGGTTTTCATTCAATTTACAACTCTCTTTGCTTAACTGAGTAAATACATGATATATTGCGCCGATCCTAGCAGATAGCGAATTCATCTCTGTGTATGAGACTTGCACCCATGCTAGTAGGCTTACGCTTCTGACCAACCATATTTGCTTAGGGTTACAAAAGTCCGCAAAACAGCGTAAACACAAAGATCACACAGACGACGTCTTAACACAAGGGTAACGCGTGCTATATATATATATATAATACTATATATATAGTATATATATATATATAGCAGACTATATATATATATATATATTATATATATATTATATATAATATATCTCGTTATATACTGGTCCATCTCAAAAGATCAGCATATTGTGATCAAGTTCATTATTTTCTGTAATGTACTGATAAAAATTAAACGTTCATATATTTTAGATTCATTGCACACCAACTGAAATATTTTGGGTCTTTTATTGTTTTAATACTGATGATTTTGCCATACAGCTCATGAAAACCCAAAATTCCTATCTAAAAAAATTAGCATATTTCATCCGACCAATAAAAAGTGTTTTTAATACAAAAAAGGTCAACCTTCAAATAATTATGTTCAGTTATGCACTCAATACTTGGTCGGGAATCCTTTTGCAGAACTGACTGCTTCCATGCCACGCCGCATTGAAGCAATCAGCCTGTGGCACTGCTGAGGTGTTACGGAGGCCCAGGATGCTTCGATAGCGGCCTTCAGCTCATCCACAGTGTTGGGTCTGGTGTCTCTCAACTTTCTCTTCACAATATCCCACAGATTCTCTATGGGCTTCAGGTCAGGAGAGTTGTCAGGCCAATTGAGCACAGTAATACCATGGTCAGTAAACCATTTAGCAGTGGTTTTGGAACTGTGAGCAGGTGCCAGGTCGTACTGAAAAATTAAATCTTCATCTCCATAAAGCTTTTCAGCAGATGTAAGCATGAAGTGCTCCAAAATCTCCTGATGGCTAACTGTGGTCTAGTGGTATAGGGTGCTGGATCGCTGATCCAAAGGTTGGGGGTTCGAGTCCCACTCTCCACAAGGTTGTCACTGGCTCCCCCCCCCCAGTGCGGCGAACTGGGTTGTCAAAGGCGGGCCATGTCTCTCACTGTCTATGGTGAGAGGCATGTAAAAGAACCATTGCTGACTTTCGTAAAGAGGAGGCTGCAAAGCCGTCAGCGTGTTTCTGTCAATTGCTAAAAGGGTTGTGACAGGAAGGGCATCCGACGTAAAAACCTCTGCCAAATCAAACGTACGAATCAGATGATTCGCTGTGGCGACTCCCGAGTAAAAGGGAAAAAGCCGAAAGGAAGACGGACAGCTAACTGCATTGACCCTGCCCTTGATAAAACACAGTTGACCAACACCAGCAGCTGACATGGCACTCCAGACCATCACTGACTGTGGGTACTTGACACTGGATAAACATACTACACCACGGTACATAAAATCACACACAAAAAAATTCTAAAAATTAACTTCAGTACTGTACTGGAATAATGATTGAACAAGACTTTAAAACTAGAGTGCTTTCAGATGATTATTTATCTTCAGGCACTTCAGAGGAAACTGTTGTTTCTTCAGGAGAAAGTCTTATTTCTTCAGAAGAGACATTCACCGTCATTACCTTTTCTAGAGCTTAGCCAGAGAAGACGCACAGCATTTGAGCATCATACAGCTTAACTGGCAATTAAAACACACTTAAAGAGGCTCATTGAAAATTTGTGCGCGAATGAGGGAAAAGGGGCGTTACATCATCTCAACCAATCAGCAGGAAGGAGGACAGTCAGTTGCTGCGCAGTCCGCGAATACTCAAACCGTGAGTGCAAAACCACGAATAATCAAGGGCCTAGTGTGTGTGTGTGTGTGTGTGTGTATACATATATATATCTGTGAGGCGCTTCGTCAAATGTAGGCACTTGTCGCAAGTGACGTATAGTGCTTGTGAGACAATGCACGGCTTATCCGGCCTTCTGATCTTTCAAGTGAGCAAGTGAAGGTTTCGTACAAGTATTCAACACTCACTAACGCTCATAACAAATTATAATAAACATCTAGTTTACAATAATTTAAAATGTGTCTACACTTTTGTGGGACCACTGTGTGTGTGTGTGTGTTTCTGTGTGTCTATATATATATATATATATATATATATATATATATATATATATATATATATATCCACACACACACAGTGGTTCCTTGACTTACGAGTGGTTTTTATAATGAATTTTCCATGATACGAGCTTCGATCTCACAAAATCTGCCCCATCCAACGACCCAAAATTTTGATTTACGAGCTCTGCTGGGGAAATGGCTTTTCCGGCCAATTAGCCTTGTATTCCTCCGCGCTCTGAGAACACCTTGTGCAGTGCTTCTCAATTATTTTCTGTGATGCCACCTATAGGAAGGAAAAAAAAAAACAATCTACATGTATAAACATAGGAGTTTGGGAGGGGGTTGGAATGGATTAATTGGTTTTCTATTAGAGGGATCTCTCACTTTCTGCAGTTACTTGGGACCGAGATCCCCACGCGACCATCGAAATCTGTGAAGTAGGATCACCGCCCCCCCCCCCCCCCCCCCCGACTGACGTATACATACATATGTGTATATGATATCAATAAATACATATTCAATGCTATTAATACTAATAATAACAATTAAAAGTTTAAAAATAATGCATAAGATGTAAATAAAACAAACACATCCAGACGTGTGCACACACTCCGATGCGTACCTCGCAACAATGCAACTAGTTTTGATGGGATGTTTTGGGTTGTTTTTTGTTTTGGTGGGTTTTGTTTTTTGTTTTTTGTTTTTTTTGTTTTTTTTTCCATAATTTGCCTTGTTTTTGTGGCATTTTCCTTAACCTTTCCCCTTATTCTTCCTTAATTTCCTTATTTTTTAATTCGATGAATAATTAAAAAAAAAAAAAAAAAGCCGCGATGCACTGAAGCCGCACAAATTAAAGCGTGAAGTAGCGAGGGATCCCTGTATTTCCTATGGGAATTTTTGTTTTATCTAACGAACTTTTTGATGTACGAGCTTGCCCTCGGAACGGATTAATTTTGTAATTCAAGGCACCACTGTATGTGTATGTATGTATGTGTGTATATGTGTGTGTATATATATATATATATATATATATTAGACATGTGCAGTAAAGTAGGTTTAAAGAAAAAACTGAGTGTGGTTTTCTGGTATCACTTGTATTAAATGCACCCCATCAGTTAATAAACTCTGTAATTAAATATTGAATCCACAGAATAGTATTGAAATGTTCTGTGTTAAATTGTATAACATGATCCTATTATAAAGCTATAAATTACTTTTGCTGCAATAATAGTGGAGCATAAGGTTCTTCGACCTTGAACATCAAGGCAACATCTTTAATGATGAAATCATGATGAAAAATGAGTTTTCTTTAGCTGCTGGGGAATTAAATAAAGCTGCCCATTCATTCTTTCCTGTTTTACAGCGCTCGACCACCTTCTCATTGTCTACCCTGGTGTTTTCTTAGACAAAACCAGAAGCAGTGGAATGTGAGAGAATGAAGAGTCAGCTATTTAGGAATTATGTTATTCTTTGAGTTTCCAGGAGAGAACTTTATGGCTGAAATACGAACTTGGACTGCAATACATTGATGCTATTGATATTAATGGAGAACATTTGGATTTTATAATGATTTGAAACAGATGGTGAAGGCGATTCAGGTATTGCGTATCCACCTGCTGGAGTTGGAGAAAGTCAGTGACTTGTGTAAAGACTTCTGCAGCCGCTACATTGCCTGTCTGAAGACGAAGATGAATAGCGAGACTCTACTGAGCAGCACTGATCCGGCCAGTCCGTACTCGCCTACACAAGCTCCGGTATACACAATTCACTAGACTTTATATACTTGGTTACAGTATTAATTATCAAGAAATCTTGTTAATATACGAATTTAACAAAAGTGCACTTTTTTCAGTGCTTGGTTTTAGTGCTTGGTTTCAGTGCTTGGTTACGCCCCAAATTTATAGTCAAGCATTGCCATGACAACAACACACAAAATAACACGCTCCCGTCCCCTCCATCCAATCAGTAACGAGGTGAATTTGAACCGTGCATGTCCCGAAATGGGCTCTGTTTCTGATGGGCTGGAATAGTGTTGTGTGGTTCACATCAAGCCACTTTATTTGTATGGTACATGTACACAGGGGTCCCCCCCCCCCCCCCCCCCCCCCAACACGCACATGTATACAGCGCAGACAGAAAGTGAGCTGTGAAGACACAGCTGTTCAATTTGAAAAAGTGTCCTTGATTAAGAATCAGTAACTACACATACACATAGTTCACCATGTATGTGTAGTTCATATTTTTGAGTTATGAATATGTTTGGGGTTAAAACTGAATGGCACACAAGACAAGATAAACAGAATGGTGCAAATAGGACAGAGGGGCATATTAGCACACACTACCTCTTTACGGTTGACGTATATAATTGTGTGTGTGTATTCTAGACTCCAAGCTCTTTCTCTGGGGCTGTGAGTCCACAGGGGATCGTAGTACCAACATCTGCCTTACAGCAGGGCAGCCTCACTGTAACAGCGGTAAACCCCACACAGGTGGTGTCAGGTATGTTTTTGAACAGACACACTGCTGATTTTACAAGATTTGATACTGATGCTGTGATGCATTTTATTTCTTTTCTTTTTTTCTTCTCTCTTTCTTACCAAGTGTATGTGTGTGTGTGTGTGTGTGTATACCCAGGTGGCACAGTTTATCAGCCTGTAACTGTTGTGACTCCACAAGGACAGGTGGTTACTCAGGCCCTTTCACCTGGCACAATCCGCATCCAGAACTCGCAGGTGAGACACACGCACACAGAATCTCTATAAAATACAGAGACCATTTCATCTGACCCGAATTTCCACCACCACATTTCTTGAGCTGGTGCTGAGTTGTATAAGATTAGCGGTGTTTTGAGTTTTTTTAACTGGTTATTAAGCATGTATAGCTGCTCTAAGCACATTGTGGTGGCATTCAAGGTCCATAGCATCAAAATGTGTGAAAATGAGTGGTTTATTGTTTCTGTTATTATGAATCTCTGGTAATTTGGAAAGAATCCCATCAGAGATGCACCAGAGTGCGTATACCCCAATAACTTTAAAGAATATGAAGAGAAAAACTCTTTCTACACTTGTTTTTTTTTTTTTTTAACATTTCTTTTTTTTCAGTCCTTGACACAGCACAGCACATCACTCAACACATGCAGTGAATTACTACATGGGAAATGTTTTGTGACTTTTAGAAAAGGAAAGGTCACACAGAATTCAGGAAAAAGTAATGAGTCTAGACATGGGTAAAACTCTGCTGGTGGAATGTTGAAAGGTTG
>CM045744.1:31891475-32038975 GCA_024760905.1 Plotosus lineatus | reverse complement strand
AAGAAAAAGTCCGAGATCACAGAGGGAAGGAGATGCAAATATAATTTTCTAGTAAAATTTTATTTTATTCGGGTTTTTTCTTGTGCAATCAACCTGTAAATAGCTGGTGGAGCAAGCGCTCACCTTCACTGACCTTTTCACGTGGCACTAACTGGCACATATAATGTCAAATCCTTATTGTATAATAGGTATAGGTATAATTGAAGATGAAGACAAACTTGTAATGAACTAATTAGTTCGGTGTTAAACCTATTGGAAAATTCCTGTCTATGTAAATTTAATGACCATCATGATATTACTTTAGTACATTTTCCATAAACTCAAATGTCCAGTAATGAATACAATAATCCCGGAGTGAGGAAGTAATTTGCCAGACGAGTTTGTATGTTCTCCCGGTACTTGTGTGAGGTTTCTCTGGGTACTTTGGTTTCCTCCAACAGTCTGAAGACATGCACATGAGGCTAGCTACCTGTTCTAAATCGACCCTAACTGTGAGTGTAAATAATTGTCACCCTGCAATGGTCAAGTGAGCTGTTTTGGGTGTACACCACTTTTGCCCAGTGTCAGCTGAGATCGCACCAGCCTCCCTGTGGCCCTGGTAGGATTAAGTCGATTAGCGAGTGAGTGAGCGGTGTCAAAATTTACTGGGGATTTAGCTCAGTTGGTAGAGCGTCCGCTTTATCCTCCGGAAGGTCGGACTTCGAATCCGGCCGCGTCATACCATAAGACGTTAAAATTTGGGAGTTGTTGCTTCCTGCTTGGCGCTCATCATCAAAAGGATAGAACAACGCAATAACTGGCGCTGCATGGTGGCGATGAGCGCATTGAGCATACGCGTGTATGAAGTATGCGCTATCCAAGCATCCATAATAATATTTAAGATCTTTGCATGTCACTTGTGCTTATACTAAAACAGGAAGTTTTTCTTTTCTTTATGATTTCATTATGATTTATTTCATGTAAAATGTGTGTAATGTAATATATATACAGTGTGTATGTATTCATTGTCACATCCAACTTCATCTGGCATCAAAAAAGCTGATCTGATAGTAGGTCATGACTGGGTTAAGAAAGAAAGAGTGTTCAGAGAGGATTGAGAAAGGGATGACAGACACATGATGGCTGGAAGCAGGCATTCACACATGGCTGTACACCACACACACACACACACACACACACACGTACGTCAGATCCCTCATCTGACTAAATGGTTGTCGTAGCTAATCAAAGGTCATCAGTGATGAGATCAGGCATGCGGAGTGGAGTGGAGTGTCATTCTCACAGTAAGACATTGTTCTAACGAGACTCTGACTCATAACACACCACTCGAAGTTTTAAAACTCATTAATGAGGCAAACATTTCAGGTATACACCCGATAAGAAATGTCCACAAGTCCATACCTTGTCTTTCATTCAAAAGCAGAAGAACGTATCAGTAACCTGATGAACAACTTTGCTGTCGACAGGACAGAAACATAATCAATTGAAAGTACTGGCTACAGGTCATACCTTAAAAACATCGGAGTTCACTTGGAGATCGGCGCAAACCGATTGAGCTGGAAGTACGAACTCGACTCTATATTTAAAGGAAATTAAACCCAAACATAAAAGTTTGTATACAGGGATCCCTCGCTACTTCATGCTTCAATTAATGCGGCTTCAGTTTATCGCGTTTTTTTTTTTTTTTTAAATAAATTAGTAAATTCAGAAGACCCTTATGACATCTAAGAGACATCTAAGGAAGCAGTCTCCTGTGCCCGGACGCGGGTCACCGGGGTTCCCTCCTGGAGCCAGGCCCGGGGGAGGGGCTTGAAGGCGAGCACCTGGTGGTCAGGCTTCTGCCCATGGAGCCTGGCTGGGCCTAGCCCGAAAAGGAGACATGGGTCCGCCCTCCCATGGACCCACCACCTGTGGGAGGAGTTTTAGGGGTCGCGTGCAGTGTGAGTTGGGTGGCAGCCGAAGGCATGGGTTCTGTCGGACCGATCCTCGGCTACTTCCTGTGACCCTCGGGACATGGAATGTCACCTCTCTGGTGGGGAAGGAGCCTGATCTGGTGTGTGAGGTGGACAGATACCGACTAGATATAGTCGGGCTCACCTCAACGCATAGCTTGAGCTCTGGAACCATCCATCTCGAGAGAGGCTGGACCTTATTCTATTCTGGAGTTGCTCATGGAGAGAGGCGGCGAGCCGGTGTGGGTATTCTTGATTATTTTTTAATGTTTAATTGTTATCATAAGCATTAATAGCATTGAATATGTATTTATTGATGTTATATACATGTACGTATACGTCAGTCGGCGGGGTGGGGGAATGGAGGTGGGGGGGATGATCCTATTTTGCGGATTTCGATGGTCGCATGGGGATCTTGGTCCCAATTAACCGCGGAAAGTGAGGGATCCCTGTATATTATATACAGTCTTTGGGGGGGGGCATGTCTGCATTTTTGATGATTCACTGTGGCGGCCCCTGAGAAATGGAAAAGATGAAAGGAAAAGAAGATTAACTGTAACATGTAAATAGACCAAATAAATATTTGAATTCTATTGGATTGCTTTCCCTTTCGATTTCAATTCTCTTGGTCTCTCTGAAAGTTTCTTGCATTTGGAAATATCCACTCGTACTTGACAGCCTCCCCAAAATTCGGCGGTGTCACTAAACTTTCATCCAACTAATTTATATTGGATGGTGCCCAGACATTTTTTTTTTATTGGGTTCAATTAGTCTGTTCTGGCCAGAACAAGAGCTTGTTGTTGTTGTTCAGCCAAGCTTAAGTGACCTTGGCAGTGTGGGTGTTTATTAGTTATAAAACTAATTATTGGTATTGATTAGTTGGTCTTCAGGTAAACCATCAAAATTAACTGGCTCTGATGTATTCTTGGCTGTTAAATACTTTTCCTGCTATACCTTCAAATATGTAATTTCCCCCAGTGCAGCTAACTGGGTTCTCAAAGGCCGGCCATGTCTCTCACTATCTATGGTGCGAGGTTCATGTAAAAGAACCATTGCTGACTTTCGTAAAGAGCACCTGCATAGCCGTCAGCGTGTTTCTGTCCCTTGCTAAAGGGTTGTGTCGGGAAGGGCATCCGACATAAAAACCGATGCCAAATCGAATATGCAAATCAGATGACCCTTGAAAAAGGGAAAAAGCCAAAAGGAAAAGATGACGACAACCTACAAATATGTAATTTCAATGTTGGCTTACTTTTTTTTGTTTTTACAAAGGAATGAGCACCCTTTTTATATTCCAAGCTTCTTTCTGAAGAAAAAAAAACAAGTGATAAAGCCACACACAGGGGTCAAAATTGTAATGTGAAAAGTTGCATATGATTCACATGGTAAATGTGGAATTAATTTACATATGAATAAACAGTGGGTTGTATCGTCTGAATGAAACCTTGTATTATGAGTGCAAAAGGCTAGTTTTATTTTATTCAGAAGTTCACAAGATTATATTTTATTTGTTTGTTTAATATCTGAACACAGTACTGTTATTTTTGCGATTATTTGTCTCGTATGAACTGACAAATTCATTTCCTATTTGAAATGGCAGTCTAATGTAAACTATGACTTGGATTTCAGCACGTTGTCACTTCAAAAATATATGTAAACAACTGATAATAATAAAAAAAATACTGATGTTCATGTATAACAGGAGAGTTTGGAAAGCTTTCCTTTCATTTCATTTTAGCTTCTAAGTCTAAATATTTGCTTTGCAGCATCCTTATCCTACAGAAGAAGAAAAAAAGCAAATTGCCCTGCAGACTAACCTCACCCTGCTGCAAGTCAACAACTGGTGAGTCAATATCACTGATCATAAGAACAAAACGGCTCTTTAGTGACAGAGATGTGGAAGCAAAAAAGAATCAAATCAATGATCAGCAACCTTGCAGCATGATTGATTTTTCACTGCTAATTACTGACATTTTCTAGTTAAATGTATATAAAATAAATTTCTGTTTCAATGTACATAACCCCCCTTCCCCCCATTAGTGTCCTGCACATAGATAAAACCTTTCAGACTGGACTGCGAATGTTCTTTGCTGCAGTCTTTATAGCGTCCTGTCCTATTTATTTTTGTGGCTTCTCTTTTTTAAAAAAGATTTTTTGTGTGTGTGTGTTACACACTTTGTGTAAGACTACTTTTTATAAACTCAATTTATGAATAAATTATAAATATATACATACGGATATTAAAAAATTATAAATATAAATAAATTGCATCCAAGTCCTTCCATTTTGTAAAACTGTTCGTGATATACAACATTTTAGTGCACATATGCTCTGTCATCATAAATATTCAATAAATGCAGACTGAAGGTTTCTTTTTGTGAAGGCATAAAAATAAACAAAGAGCAATGTATTACATATTTGTATTAAAAATCAAACTAAGGCTATAAAAATTATGTGACTTTTTAGTTTAGTTGATAATTAAAATAACCAAAATTTTAATTACCTTCACCATCTAAACTGAGTTTTGGGCAGAGGTATTATGATAAATGGCATTTCTTAGATTATGTGTAAACAAAAGCCAGATCACCCACATGCACAGATTTATTAAATTTGGGGACACTACCCTACCGGAGTCAGTAAATTGATTTTATTTTTGGAATGTCAAGGGCAGAGCATGGTCACAGATTTTTGAGCATGGATCACTTATAACTTTGAAACGTGTACATGATTGTACTATGGAAAGCTAATTGGGGACCATTCAGTATATGATTAAAATAAAGCATAGGTGTCAATCTCGAGGCCCACAGACCAAATCCGCCCTTACAACTCATTTAATGTGGCCAGCGAGAGCTTATAAAGAATATGATTATCGTACATTCTTAGCATCACCGTTACCATGAAACCTAATCCATCATCGTTCCACTAGGTGGCAGGAGTCTGTTACAAATAGACAACTCGTCATTCATGACTCAAGAGTTATTCATAACTGCAAGCGAGCTGATCGCTACCAAGTGTTGTCAGAAAAGGAAAAAATTAATCTTCTAATCATTTTACCATGCAGATTTAATTTCATTCCAACTCATGCCATTTGGGAGCTATTTGCTACATTATTCATGCTTGATGCTTGAGGTATCTTGCACACTCTGACTGTCCCTTTAGTTTTTCCTAGATGATCATTTCTGTTTATTAAAACGTCATCTCTGATCTCAGGTTCATAAACGCGCGAAGGCGGATCCTACAGCCTATGCTGGATGCCAGCTCATCAGAAGCTCCAAAGAACAAGAAGAAAACACCACAGACCCGCCCATTGCAGCGTTTCTGGCCAGACTCCCTTGCATCCACGGTTTCTCAGCAACAGGTTACCATGGAAGATGGTATGTTTAATTTTATATTTATGGCACTGGAAAACATCCTTATCGTGTGTGTGTGTGTGCACGTGCACGCGCATGCATATACAGTTTGATTCCCGGTTAGCAAAAGAAGCTAAAGTTTCAAACTCTTCCTTTAATTCGCCCCATTGAAGTGCAGAGAATTTGAATTAACATTAATTATTCATACAACATTTTATTGTTGGATCTGCCCAGGTACCATGGTATCAGTGAGCATGGTTGGAGAGGACGGGTTGCACACACTGTCATCGGATGGTGCAACGCTGGCCATGCAGCAAGTTATGATGGGAGGCCATAGTGAAGATGATGAAGACGACGATGAAGAAGATGAAGAGGACAGTCTGTCCCATTCTGACATGGCCAGGCTAGGTCTGGAAACCAGCGACTCACTGTAGGAATGAGAAATTAGATTCTCTTTTTCTCTCTCTCTCTCTCTCTCTCTCTCTCTCCCTCTTCCAACCCCGTCTGTCTGTCTCTGCCAGGGATGTTGAGAGACACATTAAAGAATATTGTTAGAGATCTTGTTTAAGAACATGAGAAAAAAAAAAAAAACAAAGAAATGAAAGAAGTAGAAAGACATTTTCTCACTGCAGTCAAGTGCATGGTCATGTACTGTATTGGTCACATTACGGATGATCAGGTTGTCGGACATCCTGATGATTAATTGGTTGGAAGGCTGAAAGCCATACACACCAAAAAATTGCAGCTCATGTGTACACACACAAACAAACATACACACACACACATGCAGACCCACACAATGATAAGCACAATCATACAACATGTCCGGGGTTTCTTGCACAGTGAGGATATGCATTGGTTTCATTTCAAAAACTTGTGGGTTTTTTTGTTTTTGTTTTTTTTTTGGTTGTTTGTCTGTTCAGCAGCACAAAGGAAACCTCATGCACTTTTTAGTATGTTACTGTAAACAGCCATGTTGAAAACAGCCAAAAGAAAAGAGAATGCTTAGGCTAATGCTGGATGATTGGGCTTTCCTTGTTCTCATCTCCTTGGATGAGATGGTGTCTCTTGCATGCCTATGTTTATGTTGTTTTCAGGCACCACAGAAGAAGAAACTATTTTTATATTTACACTGCTGATGAATTGGTGCCCCTTTGCTTTGCCTCAGTTTTGCGGTGTTTTTGGTAAAGGACAATTTATGTTGGCGATGACAAAAGTCACTTTTTTTGATATGATGGCCCAGTTTTGGGGAAATTTTGATATAGTCTAATAACTGAAAATACAAAGAAAGAGCTTTTGCTATAGTGATAAGTAGTAAAATGAATAATAATAAAAAATAAAAGGCCTTACAGATTTCATTTTATGAATTGAAACAGGCCTCATTTTTGTCTAATTAAACTGACTAGCATTTCTGCTCCAGTCTTATTCTACAGGAAAACCAATACACATTAAAATCTATCAATTATAAGGCCGGATTAAAAAAAAAAATCCTGGTTTCTCATCAGAACTTTTTGAAACCCTAAATATGAGGCACAAGGGTGGGTTTTTTTTGTTTGTTTTGTTTTAAATATAGAAATGAGGGGACTGTCAAAGCCCAAAATCTAAATCTCGGGAAAGTGACTGAAGCTATACAATACACCCAAAAATTATTCTTTTACTTTGTACATTTTAAAATTTATTACACTCTGAACAACTGTCTACAGAACAGCAACCTTTCTGGTCCAAATATAAAACTATTACAAACAAACAGAACTAAACGAATCAGAATTACAATCATGGCATCTAAAACCGAATTGCTGCCTGTGTTGTTTATAGAACCTCGTCCCGGGCGTTTTCCAAGGTTTTGAGTGTTTTTTTTTTTTTGTTTTTTATAATGGGGAATTTTCATCCAGTCCTATTCCCTTTACACTCTTGAGTAAGAATACTGTTTTTACACACTGTTGTCGAGTTCTCCTGTCAAAACCACATGCATATGCAGTTTATGGATGTAAATATACAGTTCGTACTAAATCAGGATTTGTGCTCTACTCCATGCCAGCTACCTTTCTGATTTAAAAAAAAAATTAGTTTTAAATGTACATAGAAATTCTCACTTATTGGCACGTTGACGTTGGTCTTTACGTAGACCACAGACCATGAAGTGATTTTTAGATCGCTAATAAAATCCCTACATTATCCTTCTGACCAACTGAATTTAAATAAAATATTAGTCAACCCAACATTCGAACCGGAAGTTCTTTTTTCTTTTTTTTTCTTTTTTCCCTTGACTCCAATTAATTATTTAAAATAACTTGTTTGTAACAGGCAGCACGGTGGCGCAGTGGTTAGCACGTCCGCCTCACCGCAAGAAGGTTTTGTGTTGGAGTCCTGGGCTCGGGCGTTTCTCCGAGGAGTCTCACAGTGCTTGCATGGGTTTTCTCACACAGGTCAAAGGCATGCACATTTATTTGTCTCAATGAATGTTGACCTTATTGTGATGAGCGATTTGTAATTTTAGAGCCCAGTGCTGATTGTGAGGTGAATTACAATGGCAGGGAAAATATTGATTCTTCTAAGTTGCCTTTTAAGGAAAAAGGTGAAAAGGTCAATTCCAGTGGGAGGGGGCGGGGCTCATTTCAGAGCCAGAAAAAACTTTAGCATTTTATAGTTACAGAAAAAACATTAAGGTTTTATAGTTTGTCCACCAACAAGTTGTCGATCACACACTCCTTCATTTTCTTTCGGCTGTTCCCTTTCAGGGGTCACCACAGCAAATAATCTGCCTCCATCTTCATGGAAGTCGTATTAATGATTCACATATTTGATTTAGCATAGGTTTTTATGTCGGATGCCCTTTCTGACACAACCCTTTAGCAAGGGGCGGAAACACGCTGACGGCTATGCAGTTACTCTTTACGAAAGTCAGCAATGGTTCTTTTACATGAACCTCTCACTATAGACAGTGAGAGACATGATTGGCCTTTTGATAACCCAGTTAGCTGCATTGGGGGGGGACAGTGACAACCTTGTGAAGAGTTGGGACTCAAACCCCCAACCATAGGATCAGCGATCCAGCACCTTTCACCACCAGGCCACCACTGCCCTAACTTGTAGATCACAGACAGCTCCTTTAAATGTGTCCCAAGAAAGCAGACTTTTAGTATAACTTGCTTTTTACAAGTGCTTTATGTACCATGTAATATATATATGTATATAACTCCTTCAATTTCTCAAAATCAGAACAAATGTCAGTGATGACAAAATGTTATAAACATAACTGTAAATTTACAGTCAATGACGATGGTAATTTTTTAAAATGTATGATCATTTTCTACACTTTAGAAGTGCTTCAAGAAATGGAAACGCCCGTCAGCTCTTGGTTGCTTCTTTACTACAGAAGGACATTCATGTAATGGATGTAGGGAGACCTGTCAGTGGTGTGATTAAAACAGAATTCAATCCCATGGTACCCTTTTTTTTTTTTTTTTCTTTTTTTTTTTTTTTTCTCCCTTCTTCCCCCTTAAAACAAGTATAGAAGAGGAAGGTGTGAAAATTTCAGCACTTATCATTATACAGTCCATAAGAGAGAGATCTAATTAAGGCCTTTGATTACAAACTCTAACCATTTCTATATTTATCTCCATTGAATCAAGTGGAACATTTTGAGCTCTGAATTTTTGGGGTTTTTTTTCCATCACAGCCGAGCTGAGACAGTTCATGTTTTGAGTATGTAAGGATTTATTGCATGGGTTTGTCTGCTATTGCTGTAAAGAAATAGAAACACTATTTCCAAGCATTGTTATACTTTACAGTCGACATCTTGTCAGCCTACAGAGTGAAGTTGCACAATTTTAAACTATTACGTGAAAAAAATAAAAGAAAAATGTAGAGTCGGCCACTTGAATTTCATAAGTCCTTCACTCCTCATATGCTCCATATCACTTTCATTAAAACTAGCTGACATATTTTCTTGTTGTTATTGTTTTTTTTTGTTTTGTTTTTTTTTTTTTAACTGCATTTTGCCAAATTGTAACATTATAATTTCACAAATCCATCCATTATAAAGTATGAGCTCTTGTAGCTTTCGGCTTTCAATAACCTTTTTTTCTTATTATTTTTATTTATTTATTTTTGCTGCTTTCTCTCAAGCTTTCTTCTGACAGTCTGGATTGATTTAGTTTTGCATGGTGGCTTTCCACATGCTGCATGTTTCCCTTCAAGCTTTATTAACCTGAACACCTCACCTGAATATGCTAATGTGATGCTGACAGGACTTGGCTAACAACAAATGAGTATGATTTACATGGGCATAATGCTAATGTGCTCCAGATAGTCTTGATTTATAATTAGAAACATTTTTTTCGGGTGAATATTCAATTAAAAATGGAACTCTTTTTAAGCTCCTCGAGCTGCTTTTCACAACCGCACTCATGTTTGCCTTTCTCTGTTTTGTAATAAATTCAAAAATTGAGTAAAGAGCATTTGCTTCTTGTTTGTTTGTTTTGATGTTTTATATCTGTAGTAATAAATAAATTAAAAAAAAAAAAACATGCTGGTAACATCTGCTTTTCAGCGTTTACACAAGTGCGAGTTAAAATCTTACAGGTGAAATAATTGAATGTTGTTCAGAAAACATTACTTTTTAGGCTTGTACAGGGAAAAATGTATGAAATATCTTGTTTTACAAAATACTACAAATAGATTTTAGCCTGTGTAAGTTCACCATATTGCCAATTTCATAATGTTACATCACTATACTTAAAAAATGTTTACAGACGCTCCCCGACTTACGTTCATTTGTTTTATGTTTTTTCGATTTCACATTAAAAAAAAATAATAATGTCAAATTTTGAGTTTAGCGTGCTCTCTGTAGTACAAGATGTACCTACGTAGTACACTGATGTAATCACCATTGTTTACAAACGACAGACATGCCCCTCCTTCTTCCCAGTTCAGTAGTGCGTGTTACCCTTGTGCTAAGATGTCGTCTCTGTGATCTTTGTGTTTACACTTTTTTTTGCGGACTTTTGTAACCCTAAGCAAATATGGTTGGTCAGAAGCGTAAGCCTACTTGCATAGGTGCAGGTTTTGCGGCATATGCCAGAATTTATGGTTTCTCCAAGACTGAATTAACTATCTGCTCGAATCGGCGCAATCTACCATGCATACTCTGTTAAGCAGAGAAAGTTGTAAAATGAATGAAAACCTTAATCCAGAAAAGAAAGAGAACTCTTCGCTCTGCTGGTGATTCACATCAGTGCAGGCTGAGTACTAAACAAGTATTCAGTGGCGCCCTTGCTCACTTGAAAGACCGGAAGTCCAGATAACCCGGTGGAGCGCCTCACATATTGTAAGCGTTGATTGGCTGTTTTAAGCTTCATGTAAAGTGACCATCTGTCGACCATCGGAACCATTTACAAGCAGAAAGATCACATCACAGAGCATGTTAAAGGTTATATTTGAGACTGTATTTGATATTTGATGAGTGAATTTGATTAAAATTTATCTATTTGAAATTATTTTGCTTGAATTTAATTTATTTGAAATTAATGTTTATTATTTGATATATTTGATATTATTTTACAATTTTATGTTTGTAATAATTGATTTAGGGGTGTTTTATGAGATACGGTAATGGTGTTTATGGATGTATGGTACAGTATGAATGTCATACAGTAACAACTTGTGTTTTTTTTTTCAACTTGCATTCGGCTGGCCGGAACCAAACAAAAACGTAAGTTGGGGAGCGTCTGTATGAATGATCGGTGGATATCAGTGAGCGACTGCTTGATCTTAATGGAGGCGAAGGCAAATAATTATTGCAGTATCTCCTACAAAGGAGCATCAGCAAACCAAAATGACAGTGTAATTATAATGCTCATAATAATTTGGTGATTTATTTTTTTGTACATGACAATGGTCATGCATGTTTTGTAACCTTTTAAAAAGGCAAAGACTATATCATATCTTGAGGGTGGTATGGCGTTGTAGTGTTTCGCATAACTGCCTCACAGCAAGAAAGCCCGAGTCTGAATCTCAGGCTCAGTTGTTTCTATATGGAGTTTGCATGTTCTCTCTCTGTGATTGTGTGGGTTTCCTCCAGGTACTCTGCTTCCTCCAACAGTTCAAAGACATAAACCTTCAGCCAAGTGGCTGTTCCAAATTATCTCTAGTCGTGGATGTCAGTCTGAAGGCTTGTGTCTGTTTTGGACCTGTGATGGGCTTTCGCATTTCAGGGTGTACCCCGTGTTGGCCGAGATAGGCTTCATCCTCCCATTGTAGGATTAAGCGGTTTGACAAATGAGTGAGTATGTCATGTATTTTTTGTAGTAGTATTCTGTAGAATTTTTAGAATTTCATCGTGAGACTCGCTGCGAGTTTTGGTCTGTCTTTTTAATTCATGCATTATCTCAAGTTACACTCTCATCCCGAGATAGTAAACCAATCTGTGTAGTACATATTATTCACCCCTATGCATGCTGGTTATTGAAATGCTATGTTTGTATGTTTTTAAGATTAGATTTAATATGCTTGCCCAAAATGTTTTTGTTTACCTGAAAATAAATGACCAAGACTTTACGATAACTATTGTAAATCAAACGTAAAGTATGATTAGCTCAATAGCTTCCAATAACATGGTGGAATGACTGGATTTTTACTCCTTTCAGGTGTTGCTGGAGTGGATTGAAACACTTGATGTAATGGAAACATATTTGTGGCATGTCTTTAATCATATCTTCACATCTTAAAAAATAGCTTAAAACTTATTGTATGAATTCGCCAAACATCAATTTATGACTAAAGTACAGGGTGACCCAAAAAAAGGGAACTTTTTAACAATACTATATTTTATTTATAGTAATTGAAACCTTAAAACATGCCATTTAAGAAGAAATGACTAACCTTTTATGGCGAAGTGTTTACTTGTTCAAGGTCGCTGTCTCGCAGTGTTGCCACTTGCTCATGTCGAGCAATACGCAATTGAAAAGTTCCCGTTTTGTTTTTTGGGTCACCCTTTACTTTGAACTGTTAATTAGCTCTGCTGTCTTTCAAATAATGAGATAATTTATAATGACATTTTAATCAACAAATTTATAATGTTTTCTTGGAACTGAGACGCGGTAGCTATTTACACTGTCCCTTAATGACATGTTCATTTAGTTTCATTTGTTTCTAACACAAATATTAATAAGAGTTCCTGCCTTTAGCTATGGGAGCAAAAATGGCAGTTTAAAAATAGACACAAATATGTGGCTGTATTAATAAATATACAAATATGACCTTCTCTTAAACAATCTCACGAGTTTAAACGCGTGCTAATGCTCACCCATCTGTGACCGTGCAGAGCAAAACAGTTTTATTTCTCTTTATACAAAGTGTGATTACGCTTCAGTGTAGCTTGTGTACCAGTTCTGTGAAATAGATCTGAATCCATATCTAGAACACTTCTGCGTGGATGATGAATTGGATTCACTGGTTCATGCCGGACTGATCCTCAAACAGTTTGTTCCTCTTCTTTCTAAGGAAAGGGGTGGAAAAAGGTAAATAGTTCAGCGTACAGTATTTCTGAGCTTTGGTCAGATATCTATTGAATATTTCACTGTCGATAAGTGCTGCCTTTAGTTCTGCTATGTCTAAACCTGGAAAATGGCATGAAGTGAAATCAGCTGGCTGCTTCGTGGAGTGGCTGGCTGGCTATTAGTCCGTCATAGTCGAAGAGATGGCAGGCTATGACAAAACATGCCTCGCTATTAGTGGCTAAATTTAAAAAAGTAAAGGTTATATAATTTTTCTGCATATACAAAATTATACATACTGTACTCTAAATAATGTAAAACCCACATCTAACCAGAGAGTACATGGATCCATCACTTTTCACGGTTAATGGGGACCAAGACACCCCGTGATCGTCGATTTCCACAAAGTAGGATCTACCCCCCCCCTCCCCCCCGACTGACATATATGTATATGTGTATATGATGATGAATTTTTTTCCGTGTTGTTTCTTGAGAGGTTGTTTACTGCACTTCATACCGTTTTCTCGTGCGAAAAACCACTATACTATAGCGCGACAATGAGAGCGTCACTACCAACTACTGGAGTGGAGGTGCAATTACACTTAATTCTCGTACACTATTCCAGAAAAGCATGTTCCCCAGGGAATCTCACCCCACCCCCCCAACCCCCGGCACCATACCGCGCCCCACTATTTGAGAAGCACTGGTTTAAGCTGACAGAAACGTATAAACTTGTCACTGAGATAACCACATTGAGCTCTATTCCTGTCAATCAACAACAGGAATCTGAGATCCAGGCTGATCAAAACTGAACAGGTGAAGAGCAGATGATATTTGAGACAAACTGAATGTTGAAAATCCACTATATATCTGCATAACCTGGGTCTGAAGATGAAAAACTTTCCACAGGTAACTACCGATGTAACTTTTGAACTGAAGTCACCAGATCCCTGTGTTGAATACGGCTCTCTGTGTGATTGTTCTTTTTGGTGACACAACTGCTGTTATACATTTTAAATCCGCAAAATGTCAAGCATCTTGTTTATGGTAATCGTTCATACTCTGATTATACCGTTCAATGTGCCCTTGCAGTAAAAGTTTTCAAATGATCCCAGACAAAGCGGTTCTTTTTTACGACACAAGGTTCTGGTATTTATTTATTTTTTTCTAGGAATAGGTATCATCTGTCCATCACACTTTAAATTCCGGACATTTATTTACGACGTGCTGAAGCTGGGGATTTAAAATTTTAGTATGCTGGCTCACTACTATGAGTGCTAGGTTGAGTTTGTGTGTGCTTGACTTTGACCTACTTTTCAGGATTACAGAGGCAAAACAATTTAAGATTTTTACTGACCGTATACTGAAACTGGGGCTTTCAAACTTGCTATTCTTGTTCTATATTGGCATGTTATGAAATAGTTATTTTTTGGTGGACAGGTCTGGATCCCTGTGCTCTATTTTTAGTTTTAGAATTATTACCCATCCAATGCACATCTATTTTAATAGACATCCAATGTCGTGGTTTACCTAAAAGCTTTAAGGTTTATTAGTAACCACTATTAATTGAGTGTACTAAAAGTCAGTTTATGCCTGGACGAGTTATGACTAAACTGCAGCTGTCAGACAGGCGAGCAGCCAGGCCAACTGGGACAGAGCACACGGCGCATGATGAATTTGGAACAGGGGATGGAGAATTAATTTCAGCTGTCGACTTCTGAATGACATCAGTAAGTCATGCTGACCAAGATGGGATATTCAAGGCCCCTGAGACAGCCACTAATGTGTTCAACCTTCGTCTATATGTTTAGCCTTGTGGCATTCACTTCTCAGTGGCTAGTGTTCTCATGTTTCTTGTCTACTCAAAGTTTCTTTGCTTTACTTTTGATTTTTTTAGTCCTGCCGATACCAAAGGTGAACAGAGCGGAAGCTATAAAAATGCTCTATGGCTGTCTGTCCATAAGACTTGTAATAACTCACTCATTTACTGAACTGCTTTATCCAAATTAAGGTTGCGGGAAGGTTGGTGTCTAGCTCAGCCAACACTGGATGAAGGCGGGGTACACCCTGAACAGCTAGACTACAATCATTTTCTATGGAAATGACAAAAGAGCACCAAATTCGGGTTCCCCTCAGAGGTGTATAGGGTCTATTGTATATGGGTTATCTTGGCCTCGCTTCAAGGTCTCAAGATCTTTTTTTATAATCAGCTTGTCAAGAGTTTTTAATGTGTGAATGTTGGAAGGAAATGATGTCGGGGAACCAGATTTGGTGGATGAGTTCCCCTCAGGAAGGTCTCAGTTGGAATTATGGTTAATTGGGACTGAGATCCCCCCCCCCCGCGACCACCGAATTCTGCGAAGTAGGATCAACTGACGTATACGTACATGTATATGCATCTTATGCATTATTTTTGAATGTATAAGGTGTAAATAAAATATAAATACACACGCATACAGACGCGCATGTGCAATCACTCAGATGTGCGCCTCGCATAAAAATGTAAGTAGTTTTGATGGGATGTTTGCTTTTGTTTTTTGCATAATTGGCCTTGTTTTGTGTCGTTTTACTTAACTTTTTCCCCTATTCTTCCTTAATTTCCTTATTTTTTGATTTGATGAATATTTAAAAAAGGGATCAAGGGATAGCAAGGGATCCCTGCATATCTACTCCACCATGCCAACCCGAAATAGAGGTACAATGGTATATTGTATTGTTGTCATCAGTGCCAAACAAATCCAAACTTGGGGCTGAAACGTAAACAATATGGTGATCAAACTCTTAAAAAAGAAAATAAGTGTGTTTGTCCTAGATCTCTGTCCGAATAAGAGCTCCTCGACACGGAATAATCATTGCAGGTTTTATTTGTCGGACATGGGGAGAATATTTTTAGGACAAAGTGCTTTGAGGCAACATGACAAATCACATTTTTCAAGAGAGGAAAAAAGGCAAATATCGTTTACCAAATGTATTATAAATTATAATGTATCTTTGTTAGTAAATGTTTACTGCCCGGCCAAAAAAAAAAAAAGTCACACTCAAATATGTTGTTATTCCGCCTTCCACCTTGTTGCATCGTGATATTCATTTCCATCAAGTGTTAGGCTGATTTCTCAGTGAATGCCTTGAATTGATAAGGGGGAAAATTGATCCACTGCATAAAGTCTTCTGCAGCACGTCCTGAATATTTCAGTATGGCTTAACGTCAGGACTCCTCAGGCTCCCCAACCACTCTTTCATTATTTGGGTTCCCATTTTTATATCTGTGTCATCTGGAAAGAAAAAGTAAATTGATGTGATAACATGCTCATTCTGTACATTCAGGTCCTCAGCCGCTGCATTTTACTGCCATGTTAATGTTGCTGGGCCTTGACAGGACCAACTGGAGCAACAATGCCATGATGACTGCACTCCAAGGCAAAAAAACTGAGTCGACATTGAAGTTACATATTTGTTCTTATAGTAGCAAAAGTATGTAACAGCCAAGAGTCCAGTTAATGGTGTTGGTTTGTCTGAACGCCAGTTAATTTATATCAAGTAATTAGTTTTATAACTAATAAACGCCCCAGCCCACACCGCCAAGGTCACTAGCTACATCTGACATAAATTAGTTGAGTGAAAGTTTCGTAACACCACTGAACTCTGAGAGGCTGTCAAGTACAAGTGGCTGTTCAGAAGCAAGAAACATCAAGTGTCAAACCAAGAGACTTGATTTTTTTGTGAAAATCTCAAGGGAAAGCAATTCCAGCCTGGCTATTTAACACTTATTCAATCTATTTACACATTATAGATAATAATTACTAAAATCTTGGAAAATACGTACATGGTGGGATTGTTTTGTTGTTGTTTTTTTTTTTTTTTGCCCAGAACTGTACATGCTGGTATTGAGGCTTAAATTCACTCAAGAAAATATTAAGTATGACTTTTTTTTTTTTTTTGGCCAGGCAGTGTATAACCGTTAGTGTTGGCAAATGGCTGTTATATAAGAGGAACACTTCGTTCATGCAGTCTTTGGAGTAATTGTCAACCTATGAGTGATAACATCAGTGTATTTCATATTGGATTGCATCATACCACCATATTCAAGTTTTTCTATAATGTATCATGCTGTCTATTTTATTCCTCACTGAACTTAGTCTGTACTTCTGTCTTACCTCCATGGTCTGGTGTATCCATGGAAGTGCGTAAGTAACACTGGTGTAAACTCCTGGGTTGTTTGATTTTCCACAGCCCTGAACCCAGCTCGCTGCGCCGACCAACTTCCACCCTGAATCTTCACAGGCGAGTGGACCGCCGCTGTCCCCCTACCAACATGTACATCGGTATCAGTTATTATAATACAGTATACAGTACAGATGTAGGTGTTAATGTTATCACGTATCTTAAACTCACCATACCTGGCATGTGTCTGCTCCACCTGTTAGATACCCAGCACAGATGTTCCATGGTGAAAGTCCCAGGATACCACACTCTCGAATAGAGAGCAGAGGAACCAGAACGGAGTGTAGCGACACACTCACCTCTCCTGTGAATATGCATAAGGAAGTTTAAAATTCAAAATTACACACTAAATTTAGTTGAGCAATAAAAATTGGTTTGGTGTTGCGTATTCATGAGTATCGGTGATATATTGGTCAGTGTAGTTAATTCTGTATAACCATGCACAAATCTTCATATACTTGCTTTAGATGATCTCGGTAATCTGTCTTCACTTTAGAATTGAACTACACTGTCATGTCCAGATGTCCAGTACAGTGGAGCTAGAGTGTGGTTCTTCAGACTGGCTGCTCCATTTAACATTTATAGACCACAGTAAGTCATACTCTGTCTCAAATCACATTACGAGTACTGTATTATGATGGAACAATTTTCGGTAATGGGGATTTCTATTAACAGCACTTGGCTGATTTACTCCATTTGCTGCAAGTCAATTGGACACTAACATCTGCATCCTTTGTTGCATCCTAGACCGAACCCTTCCAAATTAAAAATTAAGTTCCAACCAGAACTCACCACCTATTTTTGTGGCTCCCCATCCCGAAATCCAGCACATGGATCCTGTGCTGAATACTTCGTCATGGTTTGGCAGACAGATGGGCTGGACTTGACCTGCGAGGATATAAGTAAACATTTCCCATCAAGTAATGCACCTGACTCTTCATAGATCACACTGTCTGGAGGTTTGTGTATGAAAGGTTCAAAAAATGTAATAAATATTCAGTAAACTTTTCCAAGACGATCATGTGGTAGTTGACCCCAGCCCCAGCTGACTAACTGTGCTAACACAAAACCAATTGACTATTCAGACCTATGGACAATTTGAAGACGCTAGTTGACTTAATATCTTTAGACTGTGGGAGGAAACCAACACAACCAGAGGAAACCTTTGCATGCACATGGAGATCATCGAAAAAAATCCTCTCAGAAAGGACCTTGGCCAAGTTTCAAACACCAAACCTTCTTGCTGTGATGCGACAGTGCCTCAGTGAGCCTCTGTACCAACTCACTCCGTATCCAATTAAAATACTGCCAGCCTGATTTGTTCATTGACTGGAAATACCCTGATCTGTAATTAATACAATGGGCTGAAAAGTTCAGAGGCTGACTCAGAATGACGTAATGCCCAAGCAATAAAAATTGTGAGCTTCTATACTAATGGGAGCAAACCCATGCAACACAAATGGAAGAAGTGTGTAGACAGCAAGGGAGACTATGTCGAAAAATACACCACGTTTGGTCAAATTAGATTTGTTGCATCATGGACGGCCTGTGAACTTTTTAGCCCACCCTCGTATTTTGAGATTAGGATTTGAAATAAGAATCATGAACTCACCACTGAATGTAAGTGGCTGTGTTAGTTTAATGAGAGCAATATCATGGCTAAGCCCTTCTGGAAGATAACCACGATGGAAGAAGATCTTCATCACAGAAAGATCTGCTGCGCCACCAATTGGTTGGTCTGTGAGGCCCACTCGAATCGTCCATAAAGCAGGATTAGCAAAGCTACAACACGGAGAGAAAAGAAAGGAATGATTGTGTTTACATTTCCAAATACTGAGGCTTACTGTTCAATGAGTCACTCACAGTTTATTAGAATTAAGATGCAAAGTATTGCTGGGCATTTAGAAAATATACTGCTCTCTCCATCTATCAAAGTACAATGAAAACATTAACCTAATGTCTTCTATTTTGGCACCAAGATAGTGGAAATAACTTCCCCTTGATGTCTAGACAGCTGAGTCACTGTGTGTCTTCAAATGATGATTGAAAACCTTGGTCTTTCAGAAAGTACTTGGATTACCACTTTGAGTATTTATTCACTGATATTGACTTTAAAGTTAAGTAAATCACTTTGAATAAGTTCATCTGCCAAATGCCATAAATGTAAGTGTACATTACAAGTGTTCTTGTTTGAACGGAATATGTTTTGGCGCAGGGCAGTATGGGGGTGCAGGCGTTAGCATGTCCGCTTCACAGTAAGAAGGCATGGGTTCGATTCCAGGGCTCAGGCATTTCTGTATGGAGTATGCATGTTGTCTCCATGCTTGCATGGGTTTCCTCTGGGTACTCCGATTTCCTCTCACAGTCCAAAAAACATGCACCATCAGCTAATTGGTTGTTCCAAATTGCCCCTAGGTATCAGAATCAAAATACTTTATATAGATGCTACACTACTTACGAACATTTGTTTTATGAACATCCAGACATACGCACAGGGCTGTCCGAGGTCGAAAGTGAAATGAAAATTGAAGAACAAGTAGAAATAGAAATTGAATAAAATCTGTAGAAAGATGTATCATAAATATAAGTATGAAATATGATTTAAGCATTATCCAGAGGTGCACTTAATATTCGACTAGGCTCCGGCAGAGGGGCGTGGCTGACACATGCGGGCAGATCGCAATGCGCACACTTGATCCAACTTGCCAAGCCACCGTGCAATAAAGACGAGCAGCGTGCTCATCCCGGTGCTAGAAGATTGTCCCTCTTCACGTCCCTGTTTTCCTGTGATCTCTCTGGCTCCTGGTTTTGGCTCCGCGCTTGACCAGTTCCCGCGCCGTAGTTCCCGTATCTAAAGTTTTTGTGTTTCTCCTCGTCACGAGCAGTGACTGTTTACTCCCTTGCTCAAGTGCCTCCCCTGGAACAATAAAGTCTCTCCTTGTGCATCCTACTCTGTCTCCTGCAACTTGGCTCCGGCTGAAAGTTCCTGATGTCGCAGTTAGCTTGATAATTTATGGCGCATTAAGGTTTGCACCTTGTACCAATAAATGATAAATTCAATAGAATGAAATAAGATGATTATGCAGAGAGAGAGAGAGAATTAAATGTTTCAACATACGCTCCACTCTAAAGAACGCCCTGTAACGAAATTCCTCTAACGAATGGCCGTCCGGAACACAACTCGTTCGTGACTTGAGGAGCGTCTGTAATTTATTTATCCTGAAGGAAATTGTGTAGTAGTGATTTAAAAAAAAAAAGTTTTATTGTTCATAAAATAATAATTACAAAAAAAAAGTTAAAAGTACCGGAAGGGCAGAAGCAACTGAAACAGGCTGCCAGATAGCACACACACACACTTGGAGCAGTGGTCTCCAACCCCCGGGCGGCGGACCGGTACCGGTCCGTGGATCAATTGGTACCGGGACGCACAAGAAATAATTATTTATTTCTGTTTTATTTAATATCAGAATCTGAGCGATCTTTTATTTTTGAAAAAAATTTTATTTTGAAAACGACCGGATTCTCTCGGTCACATGTCGGTCATTAGAGCGCTAAAATGTAACCCACAAGGGGACGGTACATGAACAGAGGCGAGTTGGACATGTTTCAAACAATAGCGGGAATTTTGGGTGAGACTGAGCCTGAGCCTGAGCCTTCATTCTCCCAGCTGGTGCACCATCACCTGTGGATTGTTTTTTTTTTTAAAGAAGAGTTTGAGCTCGATTTAAAAATGTAACGCTTAATCCTGATTAGGGAGGCTGGCACACATCTCAGCCGACTCTGGGCAAGGGTGGGGTATTATATTTACAATATAAACAAGCTGCCACCCCACTCCCCGGCCCACGGTAAAATTCTCAAGCGTTGACCGGTCCGCAGTGATACAAAGGTTGGGGACCACTGACATGGAACACGTACGTGCACTAAGAATGAGTGTGAATCATTGCATGTGTATTTCCCCTGCAATCGCCTGGTGAGCTCTTCAGGGTGTCTCCGCCCTCTTCCATAGTCGGCTGAGATAGACACCAGCCTCCCCATGACCTTAATTAATATTAAGCGGCTTAGAAATCAATTGAATGGATGCTTTGTCACACTGATGGCTCATTATTGGTCATGACTACTGCATAAGAGTTGTGAATAATAAATAGTTAATGTGTGTTGCTCACCCATATACACAGTGCGCAGCAGTGACTATCCACTGGTTGGTAATTAATGACCCTCCACAGAGATACTGGTTCTGGTACTGCAAGCTGACCTGCCATGGGTACTGCCCAGATAGAGATACATTTCCCCCTACAATCCGGGTCCTGATACTGGGTCTGGTTCCACACTCTACACAAATAGTACAGCAGAAATACATGTTTTAGTGAAGAGTCTGGAAATGCATACATATACTGAAGTAATATTCAGTTCATGTTTCCTGACAGACTACAGCAGTCTATTAGAAAGCCACACAAGACACTTATGGAGTGAGAGAGAGATTGATTTGCATTTAGTTGTGCACTTACTGAAAATATGTGTGGTTATAATCATAGGGATGGGATTTCAAGGGTATAGAAGAAAAAAAAAAAAGTACAGCGCGGTGGCAAAGTGGTCCACAAGTTTGCCTTACGGCAAGAAGGTTTGAGTGCCAGACTCAGGAATTTCTGTGTGTAGTTTGCATGGTCTCCATGTGCTTGTGTGGGTTTCCTCTTGGTACCTCAGTTTCCTCCCACACTCCCCAAGGACATGCAAATTAGGCTGATTGCCCCTTAGTGTAGATGTGTGTGTGTGAGTGTGTAAGTGTGAGTTGCCCTGCGATGTTCTGGCGAGCTGTACAGCAGGGGTCACCAACCCCCGGTCCACAGACTGGTACCGGTCTGTGATTTATTTGATACCGGTCCACAAACAAAATCTTTCATGGTACAAATTATATAATTAATTTTTAATTAAAGAAAATTAGAGTTTCTGGACCTTATTTTGAAAAACGACTGTTTTTTGACATTGCCACAGAAGCACTGAAAGCCCTTCTTCCATTTCCAACCTCATATCTTTGTGAGGCGGGGTTTTCCGCAGCGACAGCCACCAAAACAAGACTACGGAGTAGCCTCGAACCCAGGGGTCGATGGTCTTATCCACAAAGGGCCGGTGTGGGTGCAGGTTTTCACTTCAACCAAACAGTAGCCACACCTTCCACATATTTCAATCACCGGTCATCCAAAAAAAACAAAAAACAAAAAAAAAACCTTAGATTTCACATCCATGTTTTTAACTCTGGAGTGGGGCCATCTTGGTGAGGTCACCTTGCTTTAAAGTAAGGTGATCTCATCAATGGTCCCACGTCAGAATTGAAACACTAATATCCAATCTAGTTTTTGTTTACGTTTCTTTTGATGATCAGTGATTGGTGGAAACAGGTGGAAGGTGTGGCTACTGTTCAGTTGAAGTGAAAACCTGCACCCACACCGGCCCTTTGTGGATGAGACTGGAGACCCCTGCTCTAACCGGTCCGCGGAAATATTTTCATGCGTAAAACTGGTCCCTGGTGCAAAAAAGTTCAGAGACCACTGCTGTACAGGACGGTGTACCCTGCCTATGCCCAGTGTCGGCAGTGATAGGCTACAGCGTCACTGAAACCCTAATAGTAGGATTAAATGGATCAGCAAAAGTGAGTAAGAGAGGAATCTCAACTAAGGGCTGTAGCTTAAATCAGTGGTCCTCAACCTTTTTTTCACCGCGGACCGGTCAACGCCTGACAATTTTACCGTGGCACGGGGGGGGGGGTTAGCTTGTTTATATTGTAAATATAATACCCCGCCCTTGCCCAAAGTCAGCTGAGATGTGCGCCAGCCTCCCGAATCAGGATTAAGTGTTGCATTTTTAATCAACCTCAAACTCTTCTTTAAAAAAAAAAAAAATTTTTTTTTTAAATCCCACAGGTGATGGTGCACCAGCTGGGAGAATGAAGGCTCAGGCTTAGTCTCACCCAAAATCCCCACTATTGTTTGAAACGTGTCCAACTTGCCTCTGTTCATGTGCCGTCCCCTTGTGGGTTACATGTTCGCGCTCAAATGACCGACATATAACCGAGACAATCCGGTCATTTTTCAAAATAAAAGTTTTTTCAAAAATAGCAGATCGTTCAGACCCAGATAATAAATAAAACAGAAATAAATAATTGTTTCTTGTGCGGCCCGGTACCAATTGATCCACGGACCAGTACCGGTCCGCGGCCCGGGAGTTGGGGACCACTGGCTTAAATACTAATACTGTATGTCATGAACTGAAGATACATACACATACACACACACACACACATGGCTCACCTACACACTTCAGCGCTGTGATTAACCCAGACATGCACTGAGCCTCACTGGAGAAACAATAGAATATGTGCATAGATATAAGCCATGGCTAAACCCTAAAAATAAATTAGTATACACTGCATGTCATAAAGTGGAGATAATGCTTGTGTAAGCTTATTCTTATGGCCATGTTAAGATACGTGATTGGTTGGACGTACCTGAGGAAGGAGCTGTTGTGAATTTTAAAGCTTTGATGATGTATTGGAAAACATTGGGAGCTAATCGTCACTATACTTTTCTTGAAGGCAGATTTGACAAAAGAGAGAGGGATCGAAGTGGAATTCACATAACTGCAAAGAGACAGCAGCACATTCAGCATATATAGAAAACACACACTCGGCTAAATATAACTCTGTCTGAACTACGTTGTGATTGACACGTGTGATATAACAATTCATAATAATTCAGTCGCTCTCATTAGTTGGATGATTATGAGCAGCTGTCTTGAGGCATTGTAATTAATCTTGATAGGAGCGTGAATGAGGAACACACAAACATTTCTTTGTGTTTGAGCCACAATTCCTGCCTGCAGAGTAAAAGCAATGAACTGTGACTGCATTGTTAAATGGAAAAATAAAAAGTGGGGGAAAAAAAAAAAAGAAAAGCAGAATGAAAGGCAGCCGATGGGTGAAAAGAACATTTTGACCCACTTCTGGAGTGAAAGTGTTTTCCGATGATTTTCTCCTTCATTTAATGGCAGACTGAGTTTAATAGGATTAACGAAGCTACTAATGTGGGCATTGGGGATGAAGTGACTGTATAACACCCACATGATGCGGGGCCACACACACACACACACACCACCAAGACATCCAGAAGGAAGCTACAGGACAAGAGGGTGGTATAAGAGCAGAATCTCTGTTCTGAAGTAAAATTGTTATGGAGAATCCCTGAGAGGATCCAGGCGACAGTAAATGGTGGGCAATGTTGATGTCGTACTTAAAATGTTGTATTATTTTAACTACGGATGAAAGAAAGAAGGATGAGGGGGTTTACATGAACCTCACATCTGGATGAAAATTTTTATTTGTATTTTTTGTTTATTTTGATATACAGTGATCCGTCGCTACTTCGTGCTTCAGTGCATCGTGGGTTTTTTCCAAAATCTTCTTTTCCTTTCAGCTGTTCCTTTTTTTCTCGGGGGTCACCATAGCAAATCATCTGCTTTCATTTTCATGGTCATATTAGTGATTCGCATATTCGAATTGGCATAGGTTTTTAAGTCGGATGCCCTTCCTGACACAACCCTTTAGCAAGGGGCAGAAACATGCTGACAGCTATGCAGCTACTCTTGTCGAAAGTCACCAATGGTTCTATCATGGACCGCACCATAGACAGTGAGATACATGGCCGGCCTTTGATAACTCGGTTAGCTGCACTGGGATGGGGGGGGGGGGGGGGGGGGGGGGGGACACACACCTTATGGCGAGTGGGACTCGAACAACTAACCTTAGGATCAGCGATCCAGCACCTTTTACCACCAGGCCGCCACTGCCCTAAACACTGTGGGTTTTTCAAAAATATTGAAAAAAAAAAAAAGGAAATATGGGGAACAAGTTAAGGAAAATGACGCAAAACAAGGCCAATTATGCAAAAAAAACCAAAACCCCCAACAAAACTACTTATGTTTTTAGTGCACATCTGTTTGCGCACGTTTGTGTAATTATATTTTACGTATTTGCATCTTGTGCATTATTTTTGAATGTTTGTTATTATAAGCATTTACAGCGTTGAATATGTATGTATTGATATTATATACACATACATATGTGGAGCCGGTGGTATACTGGTTAGAGTGTTGGGCTCATGATCGGGAGGTTGTGAGTTCAAATCCCACTGAGACCCTCACTGTGCCAAGACCCCTGGGCAAGGTCTCAACCACAAGTGTGCCTCTGTTCACCCAGCAGTATAAATGGGTACCAGTAAAAAAATATACTGGGTAGGTAACCTGTGATGGACTAGCGTCTCATCCAGGAGGAGTTCAACTCCTGATTGCTTCACGCTACGGAAACCGGGGATAAGCAACGGCCTGATGAGCCGCTAGGCTCGGGTATAGAAACCCAAACAGTTAATCAATCAATCAATCAAAAAACACATATACATGTACGTATACGCCAGTCGGGGGGGGGTGGTCGAACCTACTTCGCGGAACTCTGCAGTCGCGGGGGCTCTCAGTCCCCATTAACCGTGGAAAGTGAGGGATCCCTTTACAATATGAATCCCACAATTGAAATGGCTTTGTGCTTAACCCATTCCAATTGAGCGCACACACACACTTAAAGCAGAGGGCTGCCACTCTGCGGCACACAGAGAGCAGTTAGAGGATGCCTTGCTCAAGGGCACTTTGGCCATGGAGGTGGAGATGGTGCTACTTACTCTCCTTGCTGCCACATATTTCTCCTGCTGGTTTGGAAATCAAACCCACTTATCTAACCAAGAGATTATGGCTGACCTTCTCTATATCAGATTTCCTGATAGTCCTAATTATCCCAAGGGGAAGGACAAAATACACTTGAATTAAAATGAAGGAAAGGTTTGTTGCAGTACTAGAAAAAAATGTTGGCTCAGTGGTTTAGGGTCTGATTCGTGTTTTCAAAAAATTGTACTTTCCAAAATTCCAATACAGTGGTACCTCACCTTACGAAATTAATCCGTTCCAGAGCTTTTTTCGTAAGTTGAACCGCATTTACATGTAAAACGCGTGATTCGTTCCAAGGCTCCCAATACTACCGTATCGTACAGGTGGTAGATGGGTTTGGCCATATTCCTTTGTGATATCACTCGAGCCCGTTTCTTCTTCTCACATGCACCGGAAATCACACACGTGTGTGTGTGTGCGTGTGTGCATGCGTGTTGACCATGTCTTCTTAGCAGAGTTATAATCTTACAAATGTTTATGGAAGGTTAAAAGCCTGAGTCAAGAATTAAAGCATAAAACAACAGTATCTCTGTCCTTTACACGCAAAGCATCATGGTGGATTCAGCTCTATAATGGGTAATGGGCGGTAGCTGCGTCATTCCTCCTAGGTAATGGGATCCCTGTTCAGGATGGCGTCAGGCGGATCTGTCCAAGATGGCGCTTGAGTGAAGGCGACAAGAATGACAGCTCAGTTGTTAGCCAATGGGAGGCCAGCGGGGCGGGATGGTTGAACGTCATTGATGGGAGAGCAGCTTGTGCATTGTTTGAATGGCCCGTTTGAATTTTTAAGATGGCGCTTTCATAACTTGAACTTGTTTCGTATCCTGAAACAAAATTTTTAGGAAAATGCTTTACGTAACCTGAATTTTTCGTTTGGTGAGACTTTCGTAAGGTGAGGTACCACTGTACTTCCAATCAGCTAATGCTTGGTTCAATGATGAATAACTATTGGGACTAACTGAGCACTTGTTCTGGATACACTGCAACTGGGGCATATTACACATGTAGTTAGATTTAAAGTGAAAGATTTGTACAATAATACTCTTGCATATAATACAATTCATAACTTTATTAAAGTGTGAATATTGAATAAAGTTGTGTTAAATCTTGAAATAATGTTGGTGTTAATGGAAAAAAAAAAAACTTTTTCTGGAGAAACTCTTGTCTCAACAGTTCATAGTTTTCTACACTTGGGGTCACTGAGCTGTGGTCATGCACCTGTTGTAGCCGAGCTGTTTACAGGCGGACAATCCCAGATTGGCACTCCAGTTCTCCCAGCATACAGCACTCCATATTCCTCTACTGTGAATCTGCAGGATAGAGTGTCTTCCACTCAGTCGCACTAATACAAACAAGGATTAAAAAAAAAAATCAAAGGAATTATCAGCTTCATGCACTTCAATTAATGTACCCTATATCTCCGTGGTTAAAGATATAGAAAGCGACTGGGGGGGGGGGGGGGGGGGTGAAGCCTATCCCTTCAACATTCCGTTAATAGTCACACCTTCAAAATGTCCTAAAACAAATGCATTTTAATATTTAATTCTCATTTCAAAAGAAAGAGCATTCAAAGAGTGCAAACCTCTACCTGTATGTAAAATCATCCTATTTCACAATACAGTATTAAAAATGACTCTGTGAATTAAGACATGATGACGCCAAGGTTAGCACGGCGGCCTCAAAGCAGAAAGCATGGGTTTGATTCCTGGGTTCAGGCATTTCTGTATGGAGTTTGCCTCATGCTGACATGGGTTTCCTCTGGGTACTCAGATTTTCTCCCACAGTCCAAAATCATGCAAAGTAGGCTAACTCGTAGGTAGGTAGTCTGTTGGGCTTTTTATACCCGAGCCTAGTGACTCATCAGGCCAGCAGCTGGTTGCATCATCAATGAAAATCAGTATAATTCAGTCCAGTGAACTGTTCAGGATGTACCTTTCCTTTGCCCAATATCGGCTGACATAGGCTCCAGCCTCCCAACAACCCAGAAGAGTGAGTAAATACTATTATTGTTATTATTATGTGTGCGTATGTGTGCTCACCACAATTGAGTTCATCCTCTCCCTCACCACAGTCTTCTACTCCATCACAGACAGCAGATCTCCTGATGCACTTCGCTGAAGACACACAGCGGAATTTTCCAGAACAACTCAAACCCACTGTGGATTTAAAAAAAAAAAAAAAAAAAAAAGGTGAATCACATTCAGTTAGAAATGCCACTCTTTTTTTCTATTCTATTTTCCTATTCTGTTTTCACCTGTACACACTATATACAACCGCTTGGGATTGTTGATCCATTATTAACTCTAATTACTACTTTTCAAAAGAGCCTTATTCGGTTTGCTCCTAAGGTGTCAGATACTTCGACTTAATCACAGGGCGGAGGTTATTAAACATTTATAGTGCCAAGATACTGAAGAGTGTCTTACACCAGAATGTCATGACACACACACACACACACACACACACACACACACTGACCTCCCAGACCAATTCCTAGAACCACAGTCACTGCTATTAACAAACAAATGATTATCAGCAGCACCAGCAGCTTGTGTGGTTTGTCTGGCCAGCCTAAGGCCTGAGAATCTGACCGATCATCTCCTAGAGAAAGAGAGAGAGAGAGACAGAGAGATAAGAAAAGGAAGAGTACTGTACCTAGTTACTCATCTGGGTGGATATAGTGTACTTTTAACAAGTTCCACAATTAGACAGTAATAAGCTTTTCAAATTGTGGGTGTGACCCAAGCTACAGGAAACTAAAATAGTGATGCAGTATTTCTGCGTGTGAAGACAACAATTTATTAAATAAACATAAAATAGTATTCTATTTAGTTAATATATGGAGAGTTATTGGTTTTCTTATGGGAAATTCCACTGTTACTGTTTGTAACAAACAATGAAATTATAAAACTTTATTGAAAATTTAACTTGAACATTAGAAAAAATTCTCATGAAAATTGTGAGATTAAAGTGGTTACAACCAAAGTTGTAACTGATGTTAAAATTATGAAACATAAACTTACAAAATATTAATCCATAATTCCATAAAGTGCATGAGAGCACATCAATCCAGTTCTGTAAAACAATCAACTAATAACATGATCCAATAAAATGCAAAACCCATTTATTAAGTCTGTCTGTCTGTCTGTCCGTCCATCCATCCGTCCACCCACCCACAAGGAATGGACGTCGATCCCTGAAGCTTGAATGATGCCAGGCCACATACAGACTCACTCACACCTACGGCTAATTTGGAACAGCCAATTAATCTGCTGTGCATGTTTTTGGACTGTGGGAGGAAACCGGAGTACCCAGAGGAAACCCACGCAAGCACGGGGAGAACACGCGAATTCTGCACAGAAACATCCAGGACTGGAATCAAACCCAGGCCATCTTACTGCAAGGTGGACATGCTAACCACTATACAACCATGCCGCCCATTTTTTATATATATACACACACACACTGTATATACTGTGTGTATATATATATACACTATGCATGTGTGTGTGTGTGTATATATATATATATACACTAGTCCTTCTCAAAAAATTAGCATATTGTGATAAAGTTAATTATTTTCTGTAATGTACTGATAAACATTAGACTTTCATATATTTTAGATTCATTACACACAACTGAAGTAGTTCAAGCCTTTTATTGTTTTAATATTGATAATTTGGACAAAAAAAGTAAAGAAAAAACAAAAATCCCTATCTCAAAAAAATAGCATATTTCATCCAACCAATAAAAAAAGTGTTTTTAATACAAAACCTAAAAAAAAAAAAGTGGTCAACCTTCAAATAATTATGTTCAGGTCTGCACTCAATACTTGGTCGGGAATCCTTTTGCAGAAATGACTGTTTCAATGCGGCATGGAGGCAATCAGCCTGTGGCACTGCTGAGGTGTTACGGAGGCCCAGGATGCTTCGATAGTGGCCTTCAGCTCATCCACAGTGTTGGGTCTGGTGTCTCTCAACTTTCTCTTCACAATATCCCACAGATTCTCTATGGGCTTCAGGTCAGGAGAGTTGGCAGGCCAATTGAGCACAGTAATAATATGGTCAGTAAACCATTTAGCAGTGGTTTTGGCACTGTGAGCAGGTGCCAGGTCGTGCTGAAAAATTAAAATCTTCATCTCCATAAAGCTTTTCAGCAGATGGAAGCATGAAGTGCTCCAAAATCTCCTGATAGTTAGCTGCATTGACCCCGCCCTTGATAAAACACAGTGAACCAACACCAGCAGCTGACATGGCACCCCAGACCATCACTGACTGTGGGAACTTGACACTGGACTTCAGGCATTTTGGCATTTCCTTCTCCTCAGTCTTCCTCCAGACTCTGGCACCTTGATTTCCGAATGACATGCAAAATTTGCTTTCATCCGAAAAAAGTACTTTGGACCACTGAGCAACAGTCCAGTGCTGCTTCTCTGTAGCCCAGGTCAGGCGCTTCTGCCGCTGTTTCTGCTTCAAAAGTGGCTTGACCTGGGGAATGCGGCACCTGTAGCCCAGTCCACTGCTTCCACAGGACCCCCAAGGTCTGGAATCGGCCCTTCTCCACAATCTTCCTCAGGGTCCGGTCACCTCTTCTGGTTGTGCAGCGTTTTCTGCCACACTTTTTCCTTCCCACAGACGTCCCACTGAGGTGGCTTGATACAGCACTCTGGGAACAGCCTATTCGCTCAGAGATTTTTTTCTGTGTCTTACCCTCTTGCTTGAGGGTGTCAATGATGGCCTTCTGGACAGCAGTCAGGTCGGCAGTCTTACCCATGATTGCGGTTTTGAGTAATGAACCAGGCTGGGAGTTTTTAAAAGCCTCAGGAATCTTTTGCAGGTGTTTAGAGTTAATTGGTTGATTCAGATGATTAGCTTAATAGCTCGTTTAGACTACCTGAACATGATATGCTAATTTTTTGAGATGGGAATTTTGGGTTTTCGTGAGCTGTATGCCAAAATCATCAGTATTAAAACAATAAAAGACCTGAAATATTTCAGTTGGTGTGCAATGAATCTAAAATATATGAAAGTTTAATTTTTATCAGTACATTACAGAAAATAATGAACTTTATCTCAATATGCAAATTTTTTGAGAAAGACTATATATATATATATATATATATATATATATATATATATAATTACTGAGCATAAATGATGTGGCAACAGTGATTTTATACTCGTATTCAGGTGAAGGTTACGACTACAAGATGGGCATTATTAAAGTGTATTAAATTATCATGTGACATGCATTCACAGCAAATCTTGTGATTTTAAAACAACAAGTCTTCAAAATATTTTAACATTATTATGTACAAATTACTAATTTTATTTTTTTTTAATCACCGGTGGCGTAGTGATTAGCACATCTGCCTCACAGTGAAGGTGTGGAGTTTACATGTTCTCTCCGTGCTTGCGTGGGTTTCCTCTGGATACGCCGGTTTCTTCCCAAAGTCTAAAAACATGCACAGTAGGTTAATTGGCTGTTCAAATCACCCCTACGCGTGAGTGTGAATGGTTGTGTGAGTGTAGCACTGCGATAGCCTGATGAGCTGTCCAGGTTATACTCAGCCCTCGCCGAGTCAGCTGAGCTGGGCGCCAGTCTTCTCCTGAACCTAAACTGGATTAAGCGGATTAGAAAATGAATGAATGGCTTTTTTAATATGTGAACTTTTTTATGGAATTTTCCTTATATTGTTTTATTAATATTTTATGTTCTTCTAATAAATGTAATTCCATGTTTATTTATGGTCTGTACTTAGAAGTTGCTTGTCACATAAATAAATGTCTGTCTTCCTTTTGGCTTTTTCCCTTTTACTCGGGAGTCACCACAGCGAATCATTTGGGGGGGGGGAGAGACAGTGACAACCTTGTGGAGAGTGGGACTCGAACCCCCAACCTTTGGATCAGCGATCCAGCGCCCTATACCACTAGACCACCACTGCCCCCTGTCACATAAATAAATTTATTATATGTAAAATGTGTATGGATTAAAGCCAGAAAACACAGAGAAGGCCAACACACTGTAATATATATCAGATTGCAGAACTGCTTCAAAAATACTGATTAATCATAATTAGGGTTGCAAGGAGGCTGGCACCCATGTCAGCCAACTCTGCGCAGGGGTGGAGTACACCTTGAAGAGCTCGCCAGGCCAATAATATTCTATTTTATATAAATTACTGCTAGTATACTACATAAAGATCAAAACTCTTAGAATCTAAATATACTAACATACAACTGCAACAATACAATGAATATATTAGGATGAAGTACAAAACACACTTTAACAGCTTATATGCTACAGTACACCATGCTATAAAAAAGTACCAAAATTTCACTCATACCGTAGAAGAAGGGGCGCACTTTAATGATGGACTTCCTGTGTGAATTATAAAATGTATTAACGTTATGTGTTTTGTAAATGGGGAGTGGATTTGATGCTTCGGCAGGCAAACCAGTGGGAACATGTGGGTCTTGAGCATTGGAGTTGGCATACTGCGGTGGTCTGGAGGCTCCCAATCCATCGAATGAACTGTTGAAGGGGCTGATGTTCATCACGCTGGGGGTGCCGATGTTCGGGAGGTCCTTGCTGACTGTATCTGCTTCAGTGTGATCTGACTGCACTTCTTCCTTGACAGAGGTCTGAAATGTTAACAGTATTAAATGTGAAGACTTCATTGCAATCCTGGTTGTTTCTTTATATAAAGCTTTAATTATTGGTGACTTTAATTTTCATTTCAATAATCCAGAGGATCATTTAAGAACAGCAATCGTATATATCCTATATTCAGTCGAGGTGAATCAGAATTTATTAGGACCCACTCATAAAGCTGGCAAAACTCTCGATTAAATACTAACCTTTGGATTAAATATTGAAAATATAGTCACAGTTCCACAGTCAGAAACTATTTCAGATCATTATCTTATATCGCTTACACACCTCTTCATTCTAATACATACACGTCACCATGTTATCGCATTAAGCGACACTTACATCAACGACTGCACAGTTTCATAATCTTCCAGAATTATCATCTATGATTGGATCGCCATCAAACCCCACAGAACTTGATCAATCCACCAAGTGCTTTGAGTCAAATTTACGCCATATGCTAAATAATGTAGTTCCTCTTACAAGAAAACCAAGCAGAGAGAAAAAATTAGCCCCCTGGTATAACAATAAAACATGCACACTAAAACAGAAAACCTGCATAAAAAGAACAAAATAATCCAAAATATTGACTTAATATTGTTTCAGACGGGTATTTCAATAACTAAAACAATAAATAATAATATACCACGATCAGATCCTCAACTAGAGTGTCTTAGCCCCACTCAAAAGACAGAAGCTCTCTCATTAATTTCCTCATCAAAATCAACCTGTGTGCTTGATCCAGGTACCTACAGTACATGTTTCTTTAAACAAATACAATCAGAAGTGATCAACCCTTTATTAAATGTAATAAATTCTTCCCTTAGCACTGGTTATGTACTGAAATCCTTTAAACTCGCAGTTATCTAACCTCTGCTTAAAAATGTATCTGACCCATATCAACTGTCCAACTATAGGCCAATATCAAACATCCCATTTATTTCTCAGATCTTAGAAAAAGCTCTAGCACAGCAGTTATGTTCACATCTTTGTAGGAATAACATGCACAAAATGTATCAATCAGAATTTATGCCTCATCATAGCACAGAGAGAGCACTCGTTAAGGTGGTAAATGATCTACTGGTGGCCTCTGACCATGGTGGTGTCTCCCTGCTTGTGCTACTTGACCTTCGTGCCACCTTAAACACTATTGATCACACGACTCTCCTTGACAGATTAGAGAATGTTTTGGGAATTCTGGGAATGGCTCTCTGCTGGTTTAAATCTTAGTTAACTGACAGTTGTCGGTTTGTAGTTGTAAATGATGATTTCTCTGTACGGTCTAAGTGTTAAGTTTGGTGTTCTGCAAGGTTCTGTCCGAAGCCCACTGCTTTTCTATCAGTACATGCTTCTTTTTTGGGTAATATCATTTGATGAAAGACAGCAGCTTAATAAAATTGAAAAATTTGTACAGGATGTGTGTGTGTGTGTGTGTGTATATATATATTGGGTAGCTGGATTCATCCACCATTCATTCTTGTAGTCTTCAAGATGATGAACTCTAGAGATGCCGAGAAAATGTCATTAAGTCAACAAAGTGTCTTTCTTGCAGGTGCTGCTGCATTACTACTAATCGAAGACTATGACATTGATATATGTAAGCAGCTAGAATCCACACCTGCTACTACCAGCAAATCAACTAGATCAAAGAAGAGAAAAGCCAGAACAGTGTGGGTGAGGGAATTGTTGACCAGGAAGCAGAAGTTTGGCCTTTCTGGCTGATTGGTTAACTGTTTGTGTGTGGTGTTGAGGAAAACCGTGGTTTGAGTGCTCACCCAAACTTAAAGGTGAGCAGCTTAGAGTAGACTATGATTACCTTTGAGGAAACTGTGAGAAACACAGTTCTGTCCACAACTCACTCCCTGGTCCGCCAAAAGTTAATGTTGGACAATGCATAGTGTATAAGAGGAAACCTTGAGCAGTCAATGAACACCATGGAGGACACAAGAGCACCATTGAGGATACAGGTGTAACGTTGCACGGCATTGATTACCCATGACATGGTGGGCATTTTTTACACGTGCCCTCACTGTTTCCTCACAGTTTCCTTATCATTTGCGGAAAGGTTCGCAAAAGAGTGCGTGACAAAATTAATGAACATGTTTAATTTTTTGGGTCGGCAATGCCCCTCAATGGAACTCATCTCGCTCATAGTTTCCACATTGTTCCCGTGATGGCACTCATAATTCCCGCGAAGGTACTCACTTTGGTGTAACGTGGAGTACCATGAATACGTACTAGTGTCAGGCTGGCATTAGGGTCATGGATGAAGCCGATCTTAGCCGACACTGGACGAAGGCAGGATACACCCTGAATAACTCCCCAGACCATTTCAGGAATAACACCCACAACCATTTACACTCACATTCACACCAATGGGCCATTTAGAAGATAATTGTATATTTCTGAACTGTAGGAGGAAACCGGAGTACCCAGAGGAAACCCACACAAGAGGAGAACATGGAGACCCACACAGAAAGCTCAGGACCCGAACTCTGGACCTACACCACTGTGTCAGCCTGTGTACAACTCATGTGGGAATTCAGATGTAAGTTTATTTTGGTTTAACAATTTAAATTTCTTTTAAGTTATATAATGTTTTTAAATTGGTGTGTTATCTCTTCAAACGGTACATCACTTGTCATCAAATACATGCCTGCTCATGACTCACTTTTATTTTGACTCCTATCCCTTTTGCATCTAATTAAGATTGGATCATTTAAAAAAAGCAAAAAAAAAAAAACGGATAGGTTTGTTAGGAAGGAGAACAGTGATTATAAATACTTCAGATTTTTCTTACCTTGCCAACAGTGTTTTCTCTCTTTGTGGCGGGTCGCTGTTGTTCTCCACTTCTCTTTTCAAGGTAAGCCATCATTTCATCCTTTCTTTTCTTTCATCTCTGAACCTCAGAAGGTAACACTGTCCATGGATGCCATGAAAAGTTCACAATGGCCCCATGATGTCTCCAACACGCTGACTGAGGGAAGGTCTAACAAAGGAACTGGAAACTGAAGAAATGATCAGTGTGAGTTGTATTTTCAGTATATCCGATATAGATCTTGTAGACTTCAGTCCTTAAAATAAATAAAAAATAGACTGAAAGCTCATCGTAAATATGGAAACTAAAAATGTTGTAGTTATTATCCTATTTTGGTAATAAACTGAATATATTCTCATCTAATAAGGGTTAACTAACTAACTGACCACCTTTCTGATCTCTCTCTCTCTCTCTCTCTCTCTCTCTCTCGCTCTCTTGCTCTCTCTCCCTCCCCCCTCCCTGTTCCCTCTACCCATCTTTCCACACCTCTTCTGTAACATAATGAGACATCTGATCAAGTGAACAGCATTTTGTGTTGCCACTGCAGCTGTGGATCAGATCTCCAAGCAATGTGTTGCCTTCGTTACTCCAGTTACAATAGTGCAGTTACAGGTGGAGCTGGACACCAGCCACCTGCCAGTGAAACAGCTCATCCATGAAAATGTCAGCCCATGAAGCCAAAGGTCACCGCTTTTAAAACTTTATTCATCCCTGTTTAGCAGCAGTCATGTTGACTTTAGTGATACATAAGTCATCATGATGAGGCTTGCTATGATAGGTCAGTACAAAAATACTGGGAAAAGGTCATCATTTGTGTGAAAGAGTGAATGAACCTCTGTTCAGGTCTGACATTAAATATAGCCTTTAATGTCAGCATCATTGAAAATATGGGTTGTACACAGATATCACAGAAGATTAAAACCATTAAGCTTTGATACCATCTTAGCATCAAAAATGTAATCATGCAACATGAATATTCAGTCGCAACTGAATTAGTTTTAAGGTAACTGGAACTTGTATTTATTCACAAACATAATTCACATGAAAATCCAAAAGAAAATGGTCAGGATACTGTACTGTATTTATTTTTGGAATTAAGGTAGTCATGACTTGTAATGCATGTACTGATGTACTGTACCATTCTGCATGAAATACGAATATAATATCCGATGCATAGAAAGAGGATAGTACAAATGAATGAAAAAGTTTATATTTGGCTATAATATGATACTCTGCCATGTTGCAAGTCTCACAAGTAAGGTATACATGCACTTAATTATATACAGTACAAGCATGTTAAAACTATTAAAGTATTATTAATCCATTCATAACAGCAGCAACAACAATAATAGTGCTATTACTACAGTAATTCTAATTATAAATAATGTAAAAATGTATACTGTAATAATTATAATGACATCATGATGATGTTTAGCAATAGTAGTATCTGTTCAGTTCAGTTCATTTTCTGTAACCGCCTAATCCTAATTATGGTCATGGGTAGGCTGACGCCCATTCCAGCCAACTTCAGGCGAGGTTAGAGTACACCCTGAACAGCTCGCCAGGCCATTGCAGGGCGGAAACACACTGACGGCTTTACAGCCTACTCTTGTCGAAAGTCAGCCATGGTTCTTTTACATGCCTCATACCATAGACAGTGAGAGACATGGCCAGCCTTTGATAACCCAGCTAGCTGCACTGGGGGGGGGACAGTGACAACCTTGTGGAGAGTGGGACTCGAACCCCCCTTCTCCAATAAGCCTATTGAATGCTCTGAGTATTTTTCAACGTGCCATGTGCTAAAGTTGACATTCATGTTGATTGGCTTAATTTTACAACGGGGAAAATATTTAAGGGAACAGCACCCGGAGGGAAGATTAAAGAGTCTGGTTTTTTTTGGTTTTTTTTAATTATGCTGTTTACTGTTTATTTTCAGCTTTCATATGAGTAGTTTGGTTGATACTACAAAATGAATAACACAAATACCAGTAAAACTCTTTTAATGTTCTGTTATTATTCATGTTTTCCACCATTCCACTCTGCTGGTAACATTTTAATAAGTGCCCACCCACTCCAATTTTTTTTTAGGCGCCCTGGGCACTTATCACGTCGTATACTGTCTCTGTGTGTGTGTGTGTGTGTGTGTGTGTGTGTGTGTGTGTGTGTGTGTGTATATATATATATATATATATATATATATATATATATATATCCTAAATATATAGAATATAAAATATATATGATTATAATGATCTAAACTTTATTTTTTTTCCATATATTTTTTTTAAATTGATGTATTGTTTAATCGAGAACAACTTGAAATGACTTATGTCGAGGTATACCTGTATTATTATTAGTAGTAGTAGTAGTTGTGGTATTGTTATTGACATTATTGTTGTTATTATTATTGTCATCATTAACATTATTAGTAGTAGTCATAATAGTGGTATTGTTATTTTTATTGTTATTATTATTTTTATGGATGAATCTGGCTACCGTCTCCTTTTCAGTCCACTTTATTTTTTTTAAATTCTGGTTCTGAAATGAACTCCACCCCAAATGAAATAAAAGCACTCAGGTTTGACATGTAAAAACCAACCGACAAACCACACAAAAAACCCAACAACACAGACAACATTCACAGCTTTGTGGACCATCGCCTCAAGAATCGACATGCTGTTTTTTAGATATTTTTCTGCTCATCACAGTTGTGCATAAGGTTTATTTGAGTTCCTGTAGAATTTCTGTCTGCGTAAAACAGTCTGACTGTTCTCTCTTGACATTTCTCATTAATAAGGACTTTCCATCTACAACAATGCTGCTGAGTTAATATTTTTCTGTGCTGAACCATTCTGAGAGAACTCTAGAGACTGACTTGTGGGAAACTTTAAGAAGATCAGCAGCGAGAAAAATACTTGAATCAGCCTGTCTAGCACATAGTCAAAATCACCAAGGCCACGCTTTTCCCCGTTTCTGATACTTGATGTGAACATTAACTTGAACCTCCAGGCCAGTATGTTCCTGCATCTACTTTTGTTATTTGATTGGCAGATTGGATACCTGCATAAATCAGTCGATGTAAAATGTTCCTACTAAAGTGCTAAGTGAGTAAACACTACCGTACAAAAGTTTGGGGTCACTCACATCTATTTGATTTGTAAAATGAATATGAAATATTGTCAATTCACAAAATACACAATTTTTACTTTAATAATTGTCCTTCAAACTTTGCTTTAGTGTAAAATCCTCCATCTGCAATTATGATATCCCTGCAGACCTTTGTCATACTACATGTAAATGTGTCGACATAAAATTAAGAAATTTCTCCACTGCTTCCTGAAGCACCCCACACAAGTTGGCCTGGCTTGATGAGTATTTCTTTCATGCCATCTGCTCAAGCTGCTCCCACAACAGCTCAATCACATTGAGATCCATTGACTGCACTCACCACTCTATTATTGACAGAATACCAGCTGACTGATTCTTCTATACATAGTTCATGCATAATTTGGAGTGTCTTGGATCGTTGTCCTGTTGTCTGAGGAAAGTCCATTCAATCATTTTCTGAACCACTTAATCCCCATTAGGGTTGCAGGGAGGCTGGCGCCCATATCAGTCGACACTGGACGAGGGCAGAGTACACCCCAGACAGCTCACCAGGTCATCGCAGGGCAATAAGACGCTGATGGCTATGCGGCCTAGTCTTGATGAAAGTCAGCAATGGTTCTTTTACAGCCTCTCACCATGGACAGCGAGAGACCTGGCCAGGCTTTGATAACCCAGTTAGCTGCATTGGAGGACAGCAGTGTCAGCCATTGATAGTGGGGCTTGAAAGCCCAAACTTGGGATCAGTAATCCAGCACCCTATCACCGGGCCACCACTGCCCTCGGAGGAAAGCACTGTTTACTGGGTATGGCATGACCTTGCAAAATAGCATATCATAAGTAAGATCGCTTTCCTCGATCAAGATACAATTTAACCTGTCCAACTTTCCCCCTTTACCACCACCAAAGCACCGCCAGAACATTACATTTTCACCACCATGTTTTGCAGATAGTACAAACTTCTAAAACTAGAGACTCTTATGTGCTTGTCCCCCTACTTACACCGATTCTCCAAATATTGACGTAGCCTAAACAAGGGCAGTTTTATTGCTTATTTAATCAGAACAACAGTTTTCAACGATGCTGACTTAATTGTACAAGGGTTTCCTAATAATCGTTTAGGCTTTTCACACGACAAACTTTGATTCGGAAACACAATGTTCCATTGGAACACAAGTATGAAAATGGAGCTCTGGACATGCATGAAGATCTTCCATTAAAAATCCAACCGTTTTCACCAATCTTCTCTTTCGGCTTTTTCCCTTTCTCGGGAGTCACCACAGCGAATCATCTGATTCGCACATTTGATTTGGCATAGGTTTTTACGTCCGATGCCCTTCCTGTCACAACCCTTTAGCAAGGGACAGAAACACGCCAACGGCTTTGCAGCTACTCTTTACGAAAGTCAGCAATGGTTCTTTTACATGCCTCACACCATAGACAGTGAAAGACATGGCCCGCCTTTAGTAGACAATATTAACAGTCTCTAGGCTGTCTTTCTGATGAATTTAATATATTTTAAATTGAGAAAAAGTAATCAGTAACTAAACAAATAAACAAAAATGCTTTTCTTTCAAAAAAAAAAAAAAAAAAAAAAAAAGGAAATTTCTAAGTGACCCCAAAGATCTCAACAGTAGTGTATACTGAGTTCTGTGGGCTCGATTATATATGTAATGACATCATTTCAGCTGCAGATGTCACTAAATCATTTCTAACCATAGGCATGTTGTTGCGTTGACCTCGTACGTGTGTCAGAGTGACGCTGATGTGGCTTTTGTGCTTAACAGTGATGATTCACCAGCCTGCGTGTGCCAACTGACTTCTGTGTAGCTCTAATCCCTTTTTCCTGCAGTCACGACCACAGCGAGAGAGAGAGAGAGAGAGAGAGAGAGAGCTGTAGTGACTCAGCTGTCAGAGAAGAATGTTCAAAGCATGCAATTGCAATATGTTTTGAGAGCCTGCTAATGAGTCATGTTCACAGGACCTTGTTTTAAGAAGCACCTCATTCGGTATATGTATAATTGTACACTTCTGTGATCTACACCACACTCTCACAAGAAATGTACTACAAATGACCTTAGGTTATCTACGTTATATCACTTGGGTGTCATGTTTAAAGATAGTTGTGTCTGAATGTACAGGCAGGTTGACAGTAACTCAAAATAATGAGCATGTAGGTGGACAATAGGGATCATTATATAGTAAGACTAATTGGCCACTTTAATAGCAGAACATACTGCTTTCCCCCTTATCTTCAAACGAACCGATTTGGTAAGGCTGTGGCCACTGTAGCCTCAGATTCCTGTTCTTGGCTGATGGGAACAAAACAGGATGTGGTACAGTATTTTGCTGTTGCTGAAAAAAATACAGCTTTGTCTGTACAGCAACCAGCTGTCCAAACACAGCATGCAGAGTGCAAACCTCTGCCAAGTAAAACAGTCCAACATTTGAGCCAAAATGTCAAAAGTCGTCCGATCTCTGAATGTTAAAGAATCCTTTCAAAATTCCTTGATACAAAATTTAATATACTCTTCCTTGTCCAAGACATGACCTCTGGTAGAATATTTAGTCACAAACAAATGCAACAACAGAAATAAGTTATAAAATAATAAGGCAATTGCAATATACATGTTTGTATGTATGTGTGTACCGTACATCATCTTTTCCTTTCGGCTTTTCCCTTTTTTTCAGGGGTCACCACAGCGAATCGTCTGATTCGCAAATTTCACTTTTGGCATAGCTTTTTACATCAGATGCCCTTCCTGACACAACCCTTGAGCAAGGGACAGAAACACGCTGACGACTTTGCAGCTACTCTTTACGAAAGTCAGCAATGGTTCTTTTACATGCCTCTCACCACAGACAGTGAGAGACATGGCCGGCCTTGGATAACCCAGTTAGCTGCACTGGGGGACATCATTGCGAGTTATACTACCTTAAAATACACATATCTATCATAAATAAATATATAATAATCATAATATTTATAATAATATTTATTTATAAAATAAATATATAAATGTTAATCATATTACTGTAATAAGCTGCTACTTTTTTCACATGCTTTGAACCCTGTGTCTTAAATGATGTGGCTTATCTATTGTTTTTTTTTTTTTTTTTTTTTACAGGCTAACAGTCTCCAGGGGATGCTCCAGCAGAAAGCCTAAGAGCTTGACAGACACTTGTGGCTTACAAAGAGGTGTGGCCTATATATATATATATATATATATATATATATATAAAATATAATATACTATACAAATTATTTTTTCTTTTTAAATTTAGTTGGTTCGGATTATATTCAGGTGAGCTCAATAGTCTGAAAATTACGGTATTTACTTGAAAAAAACAGGTCAACAAGCATTTATCTACAGCACTGAATTAGTAGCATTAATTTAGTAACCGTTTCCATCTACCAACACGTAGCTGTGTTTTGAACACCTGGTAGTGGACTGGAAGAGCAGGTGTTATAGCTCATACACCTCAACATTTTGCATATCATACATTCTGACTTGCTTTTCTGCTTATCAAGGTGGTCAAGAGTTACTATCTAATTTACTGTAGTGTATATGTCAGCGAGAATCAGTCAGAATACTGTTTTGACTGCTCATATCTTATCAACAAGGCATTTCCGTCCATATAACAGCTGCTCACCGAAGCTTTTTCTCCTGACATACTATGTGAACACTAGAGGCTGATGTGTGTAAAAATCACAGATAAGCATTTTTTGAAATTTCAAGTAAACTCCAGGTGTATGATTTAATGCATTTAGCTGATATAACATGACTGGAAAATGGCATGGATGAAAAGGAGAAATATCGGTGTATCTATTAAAATGGATGGTGTGCTTTCGAAAAAATAAAAGCACAAAACCAACTTCCACAAGTGGATTCTTCACTCATTTATTTGCCGAACTGCTTAATCCTCTAGTGCAGTGGTTCTTAACCTTGTTGGTGGTACTGAACCCCACCAGTTTCATATGCGCATTCACAGAACCCTTCTTTATTGAAAAATAAAATCTGATTTTTTTTTTCAAATTCAAGGCATAGGTATATGTTTCATGGGGCGCAAAAACGAACCATGCATTAACATCACTGTTTTCAATGAACAAAACCAATACAATGTATGAACTCTCAACAAATTACAAACCTTTTCAAAAAGACATGACTTCATTTAATCTTACCACACTGAAATAGTTTTCTTTTTTAACCTTATGATTCCAATAATGAACTTTATTGTATTTATACTGTTTATTATTTTTAACATTTCAACACACACCCACCACCTAATTTCCATCAGGTGACAATAATAATGAATATTTACTGCAAATCAGTGTGACTTCTGCTGTTGCCTTTGAGAGACCAGTTCAGAAATGCATAGCTTCACCTTGGAATGTGCCACTCTCATGTCATTTTCACAGCAACGTCTGTTCCTTTTCTTTATTTTTATGTCCAATATCCTTGAAAAGGACTGTTCGCAAAGATATGTCCGAACAAATGGTATAAAATTGACGTCACGAAAAAGAGTCGGTTGTGTGCCTTGACCTCCGCCGAACCCCTAAGACGGACTGACTGAACCCCTAGGGTTCGATCGAATCCAGGTTAATAACCACTGCTCTAGGGTCATGGGGAGGCTGGAGCCTATCTCAGCCAACTCTGCACGAAAGCAATGTTCACCTTAATTCTTCCATTGCCCCCCCCTCCCCCCCCCCCTCCCACATACACACACCACACTCATACTTAGAAGCAATGTGGAACAGAGTACCCAGAGGAAGCCTATGGTCTAATTGGAGGGAATTGGGGGGGGGGGGTCCAGATGTCCTTGAGGCCGACATGCTAACCTCTCCACCTCCATGCCACCCTAAATGATTTTATTGCATTTTGCAAAAAAGTACACTCAACATGGGTGACAAAACACGTGTTTTGGATGGTAGGAGCAGAGAACAGAGTATCTCTAACTTGAGATGGGATTTATCTGGACCCTTTCTGTAGTGATTATACACTAAAAGATGCAACAAACTTGTGAACCACCTGTGTACTAAATTACTTTAAATGTAGTGTATACCGTTGCGTAAAAATTGTGAGCACAATGAAGGCATTTTCCATGTTCCAAAGACAGAAAAGAGACACGTGTTGCTACGTCAAAAAAGCCCATGTAGCTTTGCCTTGACGTCATCAATTACGCTTAAGCTAATTGGCCGATTCCAGAACGTGACGTGCTTTGAGAAAGGACCCAACTACAGTACTGCAATAAGAGTCGTGTCTGTCTGCATGTCCTCAAGCTACTAGCGGGATATTCAAAATGATATGTATTTTTTTATAAATGTCATTTTATACATTTGGTATTGGTTCTGAAGCTTATAATATAATTCTAATTCTGGACAGTAAAGTTTTTAATCACAAACAGATTTTTAGCATGTAAACAAACAAATATTTAATAAACTGTTGACGCTTAACCACGAGTGTACTTAATAATTATTATTATAATCATCATCATAAGCGTAATAATAATCATAAAAATTAAAAAATAATGTAAATTAAAAAAAATTGAATGCACGGCTCCTCGTGCCAGTGAACCTGACTGGAAACGGTCAATTTGCTCGTGATGACGTCAGCGAGTTTTAGGTGCCCTCTGAGAATGCCTGAGTAGTTGCGGTCTGGCTCTGCCTCACCAATGAAGGTCTCTCCATGTTGCATGTCCTTCAGCTCGGCGTGTGGCTTCTTAAACTGCCATCACGGATCCCGATTTGGAAGCAAACCGAGCCGGTGGGCGGATGCTCGTCCTGCGGCTCGCAGTCGGCCAAACCGCGGTGCTGTCGCGCGAAGCGCGCGGAGCTCTCCAACAACTTTATGCGCGACATGGAGTGCCGCGTGCTGTCCATCCAAAGTCATGTAGTGAGAGGCTACGTGGGAAACAAATCCGCGTCCTTCCCCTTGCAGGTAACACTTGTGCATTGTATTTTATTAGTTAAAAAAAGCATTTGAGATACACATTTTGCACAAATGGACGCGCTGGATGATGGTGCGGAGTGAGGAAAGAAAGTCGAGGTCACGTGGTAATAATAATAATAACGATAATAACAATAATAATAATAATAATGATGATGATAATAATGCTATTGCCTTCCGTGTGTATTTATTGTATAGATGCGGTCTCGTTCAATTAAGGCAACTTATCCAGTAAGTTATTTGCTAATTGTTGCCATGCATCCTAATAAAATATCCGGATATCTGTCAGATTTCTTTTCTAAAAACACAAATAGTATAATTTGAAGTGATGTGTCATTGACTGGTCTCTGTAGGTGATGCGATTGTTGGAATCGTTCTGCCTCGGCAGCAACCAGCAACAAAACGGTCATGGATACCAGGATCATTAATGATGGCTGATCAATTCCTTCAACTTAAATACGCAACTCATAGGGAAAAACACTGAGAGAGAAAGCTGGAGGCTGTTTTCTAGCTATCCTTCGATCAGAAGGTGTATCTGTTCTTTGGATGTTCTGAATTTCCCAGCGTGCTACAAGTGCCAACAACCCAAACAGCGCGCTATGGAGATTTATATGGACACTAATGACGTCACGATCATATATTTCCCCCCCATAATAATAATAAAAAAAATCTTCTGATAATTCAATGAGGATAAATCAAAAACCAGGATAAACTAAAAGAATCATAGTTTTTGATTTATCCTCCTTGAGTTATCAGATTTTTTTTAATTAATGGGGAAAATATTCCCCATAATAATAATAATCATAGTAATCATTGTGATGCCCTCTCTATCTTTTTGTGCACTTGAAGATTCATGTGCTGTTTGTGTGTAGTGATGATGGAACTTTTTTTGTGCTCTGCAAACTACTATTTTTTTTTTCATTGCTTTGATTGTATTAATTTGAATTACAACACTGGTCCTGAGAAATGGTTCCTTCCAAATCAGGCAGCCCCCCCCCCAACTTGTGTGCACCAATTATTACAAATGAAAAAATTTGCCTGACCATTTGTGCTGAGATTGCTTTCAGAGAATCTCCAGTTTATTTTTTACCCATGCCCCATCAATTGGTGAGGATTGATTCTGGCATTCTTTTACTTCAGACTTACCTGTGTCAGAAAATCTAACTTTACAATGCGTGATTCATATTGGATATCGATTGAGTTAATTCGTAATCATATATGCTTAGTGTATAGCCCAGCCAGATGTTATGATCATTCTAAATGTTTGCAGTGTGTATTGTATAGTTTAAAAAATGGTCGAAAAAGTCTAATTCTTGTTCTTGGTTAACAAGTCAGAATATAATAAATGATGCATTCATTGACTCAGATCATTGGTATTGTAGTAGGTCAGAATTTTTAAATTTGAAAGATCCACTGTTGTAAATAAACCTGCTATCTCGGCGGAAGAGACAATGACTCTCCCTCTGTCAGATACAACAGAAATGAAAACTCATGGGTGCCTCTAAGCTCATGTATGCAAAAGAGGGTTGATCGTGCTTCCCTCTGGGTGTTTTGCTGCAAGAACGACTTCTAATGATTCAATAGTTGTTTTTAGAAGAAGGTCCAAGACAGTATAACTGGTACTGATTTCATAAATTGGAAAAGGTCCATCAGAATGATGCTTGACAATAAATATGTTGGTACTGCACTGTATACAGAATTATCCATTTAAAGCTCTCCTCCAATCATGTTTTGCTGTTGTGTTATGTTGTTATGTTGCATGGGCAGCAGTGTGTCAATGATCACTTGTATTGACACTAGCTAGAGGGCGGGAACTCAGACGTCAGGAGCTGAGGTTGCATGAAGTGGGTGTAAATTTGCAGTCTGGTTTGTTGATCATGATGGGATTTTTCAGTGTCACTCTTAAAATTAATCATATACAATCTTATTATGTTACAGGTGATGGGTTTTGAAGTGGATTCCATCAACTCCGTACAGTTCTCCAACCATACAGGTATATAACTTATGTTCACCTTATAGTGTTAAATGTTGACCTGAAGAGAGACACTGCGTTCTCAGAAAATTAAAATCGGGTATTGTGAGTTCCATCTTTTAAATGTCACTGGCCTGTGACGGTCATTCTTTTTCATTCCTTTGGATCCACCAATGATAATATTTCCACTTTTTAAAAATAAATAAAGAAAGAAAGTTTGGGGAAATGTTTTTTTTTTATATTATTATTTCTGCTAGTCTTAATTTGGCAAGTCTGCAATGAATGTAAAAGCTGGAATTTTTTTTGTGCCGAATCAGTCCTTTCATCACCCTCTCACAGCAGCTATTGTAGCTACTTGTTACATCTGTGCGTGTGTAGTGCCCAGTGCTTCTCAAATAGAGGTGCCTTGGGGCGGTGTAAATGACCCTGGGAAACATGCTTTTCTGGAATAGAATAGTGTACAAGAATTAAGTGTAATTGCACCTTCACTCCAGTAGTTGGCAGTGGCACTCTCATTATTGCGCTATGGTGTAGCAATGTTTCGCACCAGCAAACGATATTAAGTGCAGTAAACAACCCCTCAAGAAACAACATGGAAAATTTTCTAACAGGAACAAAGAGAAAGGTGGTGAGAGACGGAGATATTAAGACATAAATAAGTTGAATGAGTTTAAATAATGATGTTTTTTATTTCAGGCACATTGGTGCACTTTAAATCTTTTGCTTAAAATTTATGAAAAAAAAAAAAATATATATATATGAAATTTTATTTTTAATGTTAATAAAGATACAATGTTATGCAGAGGTGTGCTAATAACAATTTTATAGACAAATACAGTGGTACCTCACCTTACGAAATTAATCCGTTCCAGAACTGGTTTCGGAACCTGATCTTTTCGTAAGTTGAGCCGCATCTTACATGTAAAAGGCCTGATTCGTTCCAAGGCCCCCAATACGACCCCCTAAACCGTTTAATAATTATAAAAGTATACCTTTCTGCTTCAATATTGTACCGATGGTAGACGGGTTTGGCCATATTCCTTTGCGATATCACTCAACCGCCTGCTATGAGCCCGCTTCTTCTTTTCACTCGCACCGGGAATCACTTTCACTCGGAATCACACCTGTGTGTATGTGTGCACGCGCGGGCGTTGACCATGTCTTCTTAGCAGAGTTATAATCTTACAAATGTTTATGCAAGGTTAAAGGCCTGAGCCAAAAAATAAAGTTGCAATGAGCACACTCGAAAAACTCACGAAACAACAGTAACTCTGTCCTTTACACAAAAAGCATCATGGGTATTATGAAGATGCAGCTCCATAATAGCCAATGGAAGGGAGCTGCGTCATGGGTATTATTGAGATGCAGCTCCCTCCTAACCAATGGGAGGCCAACCGAGGCGGGATGTTGGAAGCTACCCAATGGGAGGCCAGTGGGGCCGGATTTTGGGAGATGGCCAATAGGAGTGCAACTCGCACATTGTTTGAATTTTGAGATGGCGCTTTCGTCACGTAAATTTGTTTCGTATCCAGAGACAGAAATTTTAGGTAAATGCATTTCGTAACCTGGATTTTTCGTTTGTTGGGACTTTCGTAAGTTGAGGTACCACTGTAATACTATTTATAGTCGCTGGTGGGGGTTTATTCACAGAAAATAATTGAGAAGCACTGGCTTACACATATATCTGGGGTGGGAGACGATCAAAAGTGATACTACCAACATACCTAACAGAACTGTTCAATAGAGGATTTTTTCATTGGCTTTTGTTTTTGAAAGTAGCGACCACAGATTTGATTCTACATGCAACATTCTCCTGCCTGAGCTGATGCCAGCACTATCAAAAGCTACCTGATGGTCCACCCACCTTTAATGCCACCCCCAGAGGCAAAGTAAATGGGGAGCTGTATGAAAGTATTTTAGGATAACCTCCTTTTTGAATGTTGTACAAGAAGTTGTGACAGTATGTGTCACTGGTCTGTTTCAAGTAGTCGACAGCGTATTTACACTCCGGACAGGCTACTGTGTTAAAATGATTAAGTGTTCAAATCAAAGCACCAGTTCAGGCTTCTTTCAGAATATAAGAGGGAGAACAATAAAATGTTGTTCTGTTTTGTAATTGGTGGAAAAAATAAATAAATCTGTTCTTCAAATGAATTTCTTTTCCCCCTGTCTCCTGTCTTGGGTTTACATAATGAAAATCCACCACACAAGGAATATAAATGAATGGCCTAATTTAATGAAGGGGAGAATTATAACACAATCTTCAGACTTGATCCCAAGACTTTGCCTTAGCCTTTTTTTTTTTTTTTTAATCTCAGCATGATTGCACAATATTTTTTTTTTCTTTTTAAACATTTCTAGATTAATGCAGTGGAATAAATTTGATTTTATTAGGTCAGTGCCCATTACAGTTCCTGTCATTCTTTTATCGAAAGACAGAAATTGGTGCTTACAGAGGCATGATCCATTATTTATAGGCAGCTTGTTCTGATGACTTGCGTTAGCTTTATGAATCTAACTCAAACCAGTTTTGCAGTACAGTACAGTGGTACCTCACTTTACGAAAGTCTCACCAAACGAAAAATTCAGGATACGGAACGCATTTTCCTAAAATTTTTGTCTCTGGATGCGAAACAAGTTCACGTTACGAAAGCGCAATCTTAAAAATTCAAACACGCCATTCAAACAATGCGCGAGTTGCTTTCCCATTGGTTGTCTCCCAACACCCCGCCCCACTGGCCTCCCATTGGCGAGGAGGGAGCTGAATCCCCATAATATAGTTCTGTACCCATAATGCTTTTCGTGTGCCTTCGACCCATTGTTCGACATACTCATGAAGGAGAGTTGTACTGTTTGTTTGTGAGTTTTTTTGAGTGTGCTTATTGCAGCATTATTTTTCGTTATTAATCATGAGCCTCAAGAAAGTGATTCCCAGTGACACCGAAAAGAAGAAGCGGGCTCTGTTCTCAATAAAAGTAAAACAGGAGATGATGATAAAAATTATGAAAGTTGGATTCGGTTGAGTGAAATCGCAAAGAAGTACTATATGGTCGAAACCCCTCTCCAATCAGGACAATATTGAAGCAGAAGGAGGCATTAAAAGCGGCGATACAGTGACTGAGGCGATTATTTCGGAAAAAGCAACCACTATCTTTAAGGACCTCGTGAAGGAGGGTTGGGGTGAGGGTTCTTCAGACCAGCAACCCTCAGACTTTAAAGCGTCGCATGGGTGGTTCGGAGAGATTTAAAAAAAGGTAAATAATTTTTTTACTTTTAACACATATTTCATACAAAATTGGTGTACTTTTATTATTTTTAAAGGGTTTATGGGGTAGTATTGGGAGCCTGGGAATGAATCACGCGTTTTACATGTAAAATGAGGTTCAACTTACGAAAAATTCAGGTATGAAAAAGGCGCTGGAACGATTTACTTTCGTAAGGTGAGGTACCACTGTATTTACACATGCAATGTAACAGGAGTTGAATAACACTCTGTATGCATTTAGAAATGTCCATTCCTGATTACTGTTGCTGTTATGGCCGATCAGGTGTATGTGTGTGAGATGGTGGTCAGATGGGCAAGTATTGATCTCTGTACATGTACAAAGATAATTTAATGTGTGGCGTAGGTGGTGGTTAAAAATGGGGTGCTTGCTGTGTACGTGCTAACCAAGCACCCCGGAATTCAGCTGTTTTTTTCATTTGATAACCTTTTTACTCTGCGCTGAAGTTACTGCTAGTCTAATATGGGGTGCCGCAATTACACTTTTAAGCACATGTTAAATAACTATTGATCATTTGTCACATTTCCTATCCTTATAATTTCCCTAATGAAAGGAGATAAGAGGGATGTTTTGAGGTTGTTGTGGCTTAGTTTCTTGGGACATTGGGGTGATTTGTCTGGGGAAATAGTTTTATGTTCTTGTATTTGCTACCTTTTGAGCACCACAGTAGACATTTTTGTGAGGATTTTGGCTGATCTTCATGTTTTCAAAGATCTGTTTAAGAGTAAAGTCTTGGTTTTAGGGTTCAGATTAGAATGAGGTTGGGTGAGGATAATGGTTGGGGTTAGACAATTAGTGGTGATGGTGAAATTAATGATACTAACAAGGGAATGCATTCTCAATGAATGTCCCCACAAAGATACAAGTACAAGAATTATTTTGTGTGTGTGTATGAGAGAGAGAGAAAGAGAGAAAGACTGAGAGAGATGGATAATCAGTATGCAGGACATCAATGGAGGTAGTCTGGGAGACAAAGGACAGAGAGAGATAATAGTGAGAAAAAACTTTCAGGACAGCAAGAGATGTAAAAATTTGTGCTTGAAGTCGTGTATGAATTTTTGCTTTTTAGCTCCTTAATACTCCCTCACTAGCACTATAATCGTACAGAGATATGATCTACTACTGCACAAACATGTTATCCAACTCTGATCTCTGAGAGTAAAGGAAGTGTCTCAAGGACAGTCTCTCGTTTTCTCTTCTGTGTATTATCAGTGAGAAACACATTTATTTTCATTGTACCTTAGTTATTTATCTTAAATTTGCTTCCAAGTTGACTGTAACCCGACTATATAACAACCTGAATTTCTCTGTATAAGCGTTTTATGGGACTGTCAGTGAGTTCTAGGTGTGTGACACCATTTAGTTTCTGGTCTAACAGAAAGCTGTTTCACTTTATTCTTGCTATTAATGAGAAGAGGAGGAAAAAATAGCATTGAGAAATGTTCTCAATTCTCTCAGACCCAGATCATTCCAACAAGCCAGAGAACATAGTCTCAACAACCTTGCCTGTTCTCCACTGCTGTCAGTCTCAGATCAGGGTGACTTGAGGACTCTGGAACTACCAATCTGCTGTGAAAACGGCTGATTTTAATCTCTGCCATTGCTTCTCACTATTCTCTTGACTTTCTTGCACTAACTGAAGCCTGGATTTCCTCACACAACTTCGCTACACCAGCAGCTCTTTCCTCTGCTTATGCTTTCTCTCATACTCCATGAGTAACTGGGAGAGGTGGTGGTACAGGTCTACTCCTGTCTCGAAGTTGGTGCTTCAAAACACTTTCTCTATCTCATCTAACTATCTCCTCCTTTGAGTTCCATGCAGTAAAAGCCTGGTCTCTGATCAACATCCTCATTATTGTTATCTACTGCCCACTTTCTAGAAGAAATGGACACACTCCTCAGCACTTTCCCATTGACAACACTTGTCTCACTCTTCTGGGAGACTCCAATCTCCCCTCTGACAAGCTCCAGTCCTCTTGCCTTCTCCCTCTTCTTTACTCCTTTTATTTAACTTTTAATAACTGCTCTCCCACACACAAAGGAGGGAATCTCTTAGATCTTGTTTTCAGTCATCCCTCTCCAGTCACAGGCATAAATTCCACTCCACTACACATCTGACCACCACTTGGTTTCCTTTATCAACTTTTCTATTCTGGCTTAACACTAGCTCTCAATTTTCTTCTGACACTCGACAAAACCTCCACACTGTATGTCCTTCTTCTGTTGTTTCCTGTATTCTATCTTATCTTCCTCACCCAGTCTCCTTTTCTTCCCTACCATTGAATCTGCTCCTTACACTTTTCTCTCTTCACTCTCTGCTTCTGTGGATCTTCTCTGCCCTTTGTCAATAAAATCCAAGAAGACTTGTTTTGCTCTTTGACTCTTGGAGCTACTTCGAAGCAATCGTAGAGAACTCCGAGCAGGTGAGAGAAAGTGAAAACTCTCGACTTGAATCAGATCTGGCTTCCTACCACGTTCTCATATCCACAGTTTCATCTGATGTGATTTCTGCTAAGATAGCCTTCTACAAGAAAAAGTTGGACACTGCTGCACAAGACCCAAGCAAACTTCATAATGTCTTTTCATCATTACTCAATCCATCTGCTCTGCCTGCCTGAAAACTTTGCTGACTTCTTTGATGGGAAGATTAAACAAATCTGTGAGAAATTTACTTCCACTCCAACTCGTGCACTTACACAGCAAGGATTCCACTTTTCCTTCCCTTGCACAGTTTTCCAATCTCACAAATGAAGACATCCAACAAGTCATTTCATCATACAATCCTACCACTTGCTCACTGGATCCAATTCCATCCTCAATACTCCAGACTATGTCTCAAGACCTTCTTTCATTTACATCCACTATCACCAATAATGCCATATCATCTGGATAGGTACCAACAGAATTCAAAAGAGCCAGGGTTTTACCCATCTTCAAGAAACCCTCTCTGGATCCATTGGACATCAGCAACGACAGACTGGTATCACTTCTTTCATTCCTTTCTAAAATTCTTGAATGCACTGTTTATAACCAAATGTCTTTCTGTCTTTTGCAGAATAACCTCCTTGACCCTAACCAATCTGGCTTCAATCCAGCACATTCCAAAGAGACTGCACTCTTGGCTGTTACAGAGAAGCTACAAACTGCAAGATCAGTCAAGATGTCATCAGTCTTCATATTGCCTGACCTTCCAGCAGTATTTGATACAGTCAACATTAAGACTCTCTTGTCCACCCTGAGGAGTCTAGGAATTTTGCAGTGTAGCATTTCAGTGGTTTGTTTCCTACCTGGAAGGTCGCTCATATGAAGTTACGTGGAGTTACACCCTCTCCATGCCAAATTTTCACTGGTGTTTCCCAGGGCTCAGTTCTTGGTCCACTTCTGTTTTCTCTTTATACAAAGTCCCTGGGTGATGTCATATCCTAACATGGGTTCTCATGCCACGGCTATGCAGATGACACAATTTTTTTCTCTTTTCCTCTCTCAGATACTGATGTTTCTGCCTGGATCTTTGCATGCCTAACAAGTATCTCCTCATGGATGTCAGCTCACCATCTGATGCTTAATTCATGACTGAATTGCTGTTAATCCCAACACCAAGATCTTGCAATCGTCTTGGACAATGCTGTGATCACTCCTTCGGCACTGCATGAAGTCTTGAAGTAACTATAGATAAGTGCCTTTCCTTCTCTTCTCATATCACTTATCATTCTTGACCATGTCGATTTCCTCTCCTTTATATCCGAAGGATTCATCCATTTCTTTCCAGGAAGGCAACTCGGATTCTTGTTCAATCCTTTATCATTCCAAGACTAGATTACTGCAACTCACGCCTGGCAGGTCTACCTTTTCAGTGCTATTCGACTTCTGCATATGATCCAGAATACAACCACATGGCTTGTTTTCAACCTTCGCAAATTTTCCCACACCGTAGCACCGCAACAATCTCTCCACTGGCTTCCTGTAGCTGCCAGTACAAAGCCAAAAATGGACCTGCACCTTCCTACCTCAAAACACTTGTCACACCTTGAACTGCACCGTGTTCTCTCAGATCCTCTAGCACTGCGAGACTGATCCCTCCCTCTGCCAAGGGACAAGCGAAAAATGCATCTAAACTTTTCTCTGGCTCCAAGGTGGTGGATTGAACTTCCTCTGAACATCTGGACAGCTGAGTCACTGTGTATATTCAAATGACAGCTCAAAACTTGCCTTTTTCAGCAGTACGTAGATTAAACACTATGCTGTATATATACATGCGCACACACAACACCTATCATCTGGGTTTGACTGACGGTATACTTAGTCTATGTTCTAACCAACCAGGACAAGTGTATATTCACTGATGGAGACTTTAAAGCTCTTCTGTAAGTTGATCTGGATAAGAGGATCTGCTAAATGCTGTAAATGGAAATAATTTATTGTGTATTGAGTAGCCAATGTTTGTGGTGATGGTATTGTCACAACATGTGGACATAGTAAATTTTATTTAGTAAAAAGTTTCATTCTTCTCAGGAATTCATCTGATTGCGTAAAAGGTCAGATTGTTTTTGGCATTTTTTCACACGCTCAAGCGTCACATGACGGTCAGCTAAAATTTGCGCAAATTCGAACTGAACTTAAGTAATGATGTATATTTACACTTGGTTATTACATATATCAGAAACATTTGTCCCAATAAACAATAATTTTTTTTTTAACCTGCTGTCATAAATCAGTCTCCAGTTAACCAGCCTGAAGCCATATTGTGCATTAGTATATTGGAACGGCTTGATCTGATTGGTCCACTAAGAGTAGACTTTTTTGGGGGGGGTGGATCCCATGTGGATAATGCTTGAATAAAAACAAAGGACACTTACAAATTTTCAGGGTCACTCGAAGTAGGCGTTTTCATCATGCATTAAAATGAATAAGTAAAAACCTTAATTTTACATTTGTTTCCATGTAGTATACTGTATACTAAAATATAAATAAGTAGGCTGTATAAAAAAAAGCCTGTTAGCTACACGGCACTTAGCTTTGCTCAGAGTATATCGAACTTATCTGATCCAACTGTGTCATGGTGGTGGGGGGTATATAAATAAATGTGTGTGTAAGTCTTGTTAGTTTTTCTTTATTTCTGTGAAATATCTACTGAACAGTTGTTTACCTACCATGTCCCTGCTTGTGCATGAGTGCCGAGTTCACCTACATCCTTCATTCTTGAAATTAATGATATTGAAATAAACTTATGTTTCTATTTAGTAAACACTGAAATAATTATATGCCTCAGGCTTGCTGGATGCTACAGAATTAAATAGCCTCCTCTATGTTCCTTTTTGGTGACTATTCAGCAGAATGAATAATGGTTACGTTTTTGTTTCTTTTAAGGTCTTTCACTGGACTTGCTTAAATTTGGTTGGTTTTTTGACTGATGGTGTAAATTAGATTGAATCAGACTGATGCCCAATACCAGTACGATCACTCCTCAATTAATGACGTGGTCGGTTAACAACAACTCGGAGTTACGACAGGCGTTATGACTTTGACCAATATTCGTTTCATGAAAATATCTCGAAGTTGTTAAATCAATGTATATGCGCCAAGTACAGTCGAGAGTGTAACTGTACCCAAACGTAGCTGTGTAAAACAAGTCGGGCAACTGGTATTGTTGACATAAAGCCATCATCTTCTTTCCCTCAGTCACTAAGTCGTATTTAGTAACCGTTACTGTAGTGTATTTTAATTGGTTGTGTCCAAGTTTGCTGCGGTACTTTTGATACTTTTTCCCCTAAGGGGTGGTTCAACATTTTCCCAAGCATACAGAGAGTACTCCTTTTTTTTTTTTTTTTTTTTTTTTTTTTTTTGACCCCCACTCCCCTCCTCCAAAAGAGTACAAATAAATGTTGATGATCTCTCGGCAGGATTTTTTAATAAGATATTAAACAAAACAATGATCAAACCTCTTTTGTTAAATAAATCCATGTATTTCCTTGATCAATACAGGGAGTCTTCGGTTTACGACGCTGATGCGTTTTTAAGACGCAATGTAATCCGAATTTCAGTGCAAGTCGGAACATAACATAAAATATACTGAAAAGTACTGTACGTACAGTGCTATAATAAAATGTAACAATGACAAAGTATTAAAAAAAGAGAAAACAATTCCTTACCACAAGAATGAAATCCAGTAAGGGAGGGAGCGACAGGCTTATTGTGCTGGAGAAGCTGGGGCAGGTGAGCCTGGAGTAGTAGATGCAGCCGAGGTCGAGTGTACAGGATCTGTTGCAGGCCTCTACCTTCTTCAAAGACTGCTCCAGGTTAGACTGGACAGAGAGCAACCTCTTGTCATCCAAGATCTCCTTGTAGCATTGCATCAAATCCATGATGCCTCTGGAGACCCTAGTGAAGTAGGGATCCTGAGCCTCAAAAGTTGCCAACGCTTGCTGCATCTCGCGCACCCGAAACTAGTTCGCGTTTGTTTACGTAACCGCATAAGACGTAATGACGCGTAATATTACAGTACCGAGACTGAGCGAAGGGAAGCGACGCCGTCTTCCTCGGCCCACAACACAACATATCCTTCCTCCTCGCATGCCCGAAACTAGTTTGTGTTTGTTTACGTAACCGTGAAAGACGTAATGACGCGTAATATTATTTTTTAATATTTTTATGGGGGCGTGTTTGTAACCACGAAATGGTGTAAGTCGGGACCGGTGTAAACCAAGGACTCTCTGTACCTCTTTTATACACCAGTCAAATAATAATGAAATCAATAAAAAATATACTTCTAAAGAATTATTTTAATGATACCTGCTTTATATTAATATGAAGAAATTTGGTTTAATAATAAAAATGTCATTGTTTTTAATATTATTTTATTTTATATTAAAATATAATTCAAAATGTCTGCATTTTTTTTATCGGTCATTGGCTTTTGGACAACCACGCTTCAGTTTGATCAGCTGCCTTCTGATGTTTCAGCAGCTGATACCGGGTTGGGTAGTATTCATAAATAAACCATTGCACTCACAGCGGTTTTGTTTTCTGTGCTTGTCATATAAGTTATCGACCTGAAAGCCGCCATTGCTAAGTGCCCGCCTACACAAAGTTACCATGACGTCACTGAGTTGGTACAAAGTACCACATGAAATATAGTGCATGCATATCACTGCATATTATAGGATATAAACAAGATGGAATCTCACACCAACAACAACACGCACAGTTTTTCAGCAGAAGACGATTCATCTCTTACTCTCAGAAGACGAATCAAATATTCTAGTTCAACCAAAAATATTCTCAAATATATTTCAAATTACATCTGCAAGTACATGTGCTAAATACATTTACAAATTGAGCTAAAGTTATTTATTCCAAGGCACAAACAAACATTAATACAGCACAAAAATATACTATTAATTTTATAAACGTACTGAGCATTAGGCTGCAGATCCAGGCTGGATGACTTATGATTATTTTAGCCATTCATTCTCTGTGCGTCAATGTTTGTGTTCTTACACATGTGCAGGAGCCGGAGGCGGGACTAACAAACTGCTTTATTCTTGCATTCGCACTTTGTTTGATTGACAGTGCTCAGCTAATATTGCTTACTGATAATATTATGTTTGTTGATTGGTCAGTTTGGGCTTGCACATGCGCAGTGCCCGTTATGTGTTAACTTTCGGTTTACTTCCTGACTCTAGTCATGCGGAACTCATCTCCGACTTTCTCTTCAATAACGGTCATTAAGTTTATTTATTAGATTGTGAATACACATAATTTCTTGTCCAGCTGAATTCAACTCCTGCTGTGTGTGTGTGGGGGGGGTGCACAGGGTGTAGCCTTAAACTTTAAAAGCTTTAAAACCCTTGCGTAGCCTTAAACGTGTTGTGTCAAGCAGAGCGAATCAAGCGATGTTGTTGTTGTGCGTGTACCGCTCTTAGGTGGTTGGCGAATCGCGCATTGAGAGTTTTAAACGTACACGCACAATAAAAAACAAATATTCCTAAGTGCATGTATTATTGTTGATCGACATTTTTATAATTAAAAAGCGTACACAGACATCTTACCCCCTCCCCCCTAGCGTACGTTTTGTACGCTTAGGAAAATGTTGAATGATCCCTAACGAGATCATAAAAAAATAATAATAATAATAACCCGCAACTAGTACTCCTCATGGAGCGTCAATGCATCCGTCATGCTATTGTCAACATAAGGCTCGGCTAACTTGTAACTTTTCACCAACAGTGGGTTGACTTTAGTAATGCTATATGATATACTAGTTATATATGATGATTTGAGTTGACATAAAGGGAATCTTTTGATTAACCATGAATTTGCTGAACAACTGGGTCATTGGAAAGGATTATTGCCATTAAGAGAGGAGTGACTTAATTAGTGGAAACAAGAATACAGTCATCCCTCTACTTATGAAATTAATCCGTTCCAGTGCCTTTTTTGTAACTTGGGGTTTTCCTAAGTAGAGGTGCATTTTACATGTAAAACACGTGATTCGTTCCAAGGTTTCCAAGACTACCCCATAAACCCTTTTAAAAATTATAAAAGTTCACCAATTTTGTATGAAATATGTATGAAATATATGTTAAAAGTAAAAGAAAATAGGGAGCTGGCTAACATGATGCAGAGGAGGAAGGTGGACATACTGTGTGTTCAGGAGACCAGGTGGAAAGGTAGCAAGGCTAGAAGCTTAGGAGCAGGGTTTAAGATGTTTTATCACGGTGTGGATGGGAAGAGAAATGGAGTAGGAGTCATCTTGAAGGAGGGGTTTGTCAGGAATGTTCTAGAAGTGAAAAGAGGGTCAGACAGAGTGATGAGTCTCAAGTTAGAAATTGAAGGCGTGATGGTCAATGTTGTTAGTGCTTATGCCCCACAGGCAGGATGTAAGCTAGAAGAGAAGGAGAGATTCTGGAGTGACTTTGATGAAGTGATGCAGAGTATCCCCAGAGGTGAAAGAGTGGTCATTGGGGCAGACTTCAATGGACATGTTGGTGCAGGCAACAGAGGGGACGAGGAAGTGATGGGCAGGTTTGGTATCCAGGACAGGAACACAGAAGGACAGATGTTGATCGATTTTGCAAAAAGGATGGAAATGGCTGTGGTGAATACTTTCTTCAAGAAGAAACAGGAGCATAGGGTGACTTATGAAAGCGAAGGTAAGAGCACACAGGTAGATTACATCTTGTGTAGGCGATGTAATTTGAAGGAAGTCAGTGACTGCAAAGTAGCAGTGGGTGAGAGTGTTGCCAAACAGCATAGGATGGTGGTGTGCAGGATGACACTGATGGTGAGAAAGGTGAAAAAGGCAAAGGCAGAGCAGAAGACAAAGTGGTGGAAGCTGAAAAAAGAAGAGTGTTGTGTTTTCTTCAAGGAGGAGTTGAAACAGGCTTTAGGTAGTCAGGAAGTGCTTCCAGATGACTGGACAACCACAGCCAATGTGATCAGGGAGACCGGTAGGAGAGTACTTGGTGTGTCCTCTGGAAGGAAAGTAGATAAGGAAACTTGGTGGTGGAATGAGGAAGTGCAGGAGTGTGTACAATAGAAGTTAGCCAAGAAGAAGTGGGACATTGAGAGGACCGAAGAGAGTAAACAGGAGTACAGGGAGACACAGCGTAAGGCGAAGGTAGCAGTGCCAAAGGCCAAACAGAGGGTGTATGATGACTTGTATGATGGGTTGGACAGTAAGGAGGGAGAAAATGATTTATACAGGTTAGCACAGCAGAGAAATAGAGATGGGAAAGACGTGCAGCAAGTTCGAGTGATAAAGGACAGAGAGGGAAATGTATTGACCGATGACAGAAGTGTGCTAGGAAGATGGAAAGAGTACTTTGAAGAGCTGATGAATGAGGAAAATGAGAGAGAAAAGAGTAGAAGGGGTGACTGTTGAGGACCAGGAAGTAGCAAAGATTAGTAAGGGAGAAGTGAGGAGGGCATTGAAGAGGATGAATAGTGGAAAGGCAGTTGGCCCTGATGACATATCAGTTGAGGTATGAAAGTGTCTAGGGAAGGTAGCAGTAGATTGTCTGACAAGAATATTCAACAAGGTCTTAGAAAGTGAGCAGATGCCAGAGGAATGGAGAAGTGTTCTTGTGCCCATTTTTAAGAACAAGGGAGATGTACAGAGTTGTGGCAACTACAGAGGGATAAAGTTGATGAGCCATACAATCAAGTTATGGGAAAGAATAGTGGAAGCTAGACTAAGGGCAGAGGTCAGCATTTGTGAACAACAGTTTGGTTTCATGCCAAGAAAGAGCACCACAGATGCAGTGTTTGCTTTGAGGATGTTAATAGAGAAGTACAGAGAAGGTCAGAAGGAGCTGCATTGTGCCTTTGTGGATCTGGAGAAAGCATATGACAGGGTGCCGAGAGAAGAACTGTGGTATTGTATGAGGAAGTCTGGAGTGACAGAGAAGTATGTTAGAGTGGTGCAGGACATGTATGAGAGATGTAAGACAGTGGTGAGGTGTGCTGTCGGTGTGACACAAGAGTTCAAGGTGGAGGTGGGACTGCATCAAGGGTCAGCTCTCAGCCCCTTCTTGTTTGCTATGGTGATGGACAGGCTGACAGACGAGGTGAGACAAGAATCTCCATGGACTATGATGTTTGCAGATGACATTGTGATCTGTAGTGAGAGCAGAGAACAAGTGGAGGAAAATCTAGAGAGGTGGAGGTATGCCCTGGAAAGGAGGGGAATGAAGGTTAGTCTCAGTAAGACAGAATACGTGTGTGAACGACAAGGACCCAAGAGGAACAGTGAGGTTACAGGGGGCAGAGATGAAGGTGGAGGATTTTAAGTACTTGGGCTCAACAATCCAGAGCAATGGAGAGTGGAAAAGTGGTGAAGAAGTGCGTGCAGGCAGGTTGGAATTGATGGAGAAAAGTGTCCCGTGTGATGTGTGATAGGAGAGTATCGGCACGAATGAAGGGAAAAGTGTACAAGACGGTGATGAGGACAGCGATGTTGTATGGATTAAAGACAGTGGCCCTGGGGAAAAGACAGGAGTCAGAGTTGGAGGTGGCAGAGATGAAAATGTTGAGGTTCTCTTTGGGAGTAACGAGGATGGATAGGATCAGAAATGAGTACATCAGAGGGACAGCACATGTAAGATGTTTTGGACACAAAGTCAGAGAGGCTAGATTGAGATGGTTTGGACATGTACAGAGGAGGGATAGTGAGTATATTGGTAGTAGGATGCTGAGGTTGGAACTACCAGGCAGAAGGCCCAGAGGAAGACCAAAGAGAAGATTTATGGATGTGGTGAAGGCGGACATGAAGGTTGTTGGAGTAAGAGTAGAAGATGCAGAGGATCGGGAGAGATGGCGGCAGATCATTTGCTGTGGCGACCCCTGAAGGGAACAGCCGAAAGGAAAAGAAGAAGATTTACCATTTTTTAAATCTCTCGAACCACCCATGCGACATTTTAAAGTCCAGGGGTTGCTGGTCTGTAGAATCCTCACCCCTACCCTCCTTCACTAGGTCACGAAATATGGCGGTTGCTTTTTCCGAAATAATCGCTCCCGTCACTGTAGCTCCACTTTTAATGCCTCCTTCTGCTTCAATATCGTCCCTATTGTAGAGGGGTGTTGGCCATACTCCTTTTTGATTTCTCAACCACATCCCACTTTCGTATTTTTTTTTATGATCTCCTGCTTCTCTTCGATTGATAACGGAGCCCACTTATTTTCGGTGTCACCGGGAATCACTTTCTTTGGGTCCATGATGGATAACGAAATATAACACTGCAATGATCACTCTCAAAAAAACTCACGAGTCAACAGTCCTGTTGAACTCTCCTTCACGCGTGTGACAAACAGGAAGTATGGGTACAGGAAGTATGGGTACAGTTCAGTTCCTCCGTGCCAACGGGAGGCCAGAGGGGCGGGGATGTTGGGAGACAGCCAATGAGAGAGCAACTCGCGCAGTGTTTGAATTTTTGAATGGCGCGTTTGGCGTTTTACATACGAAGAGGTTGTTTCATATACAGAGGGCGAAAATTTAGGAAAACGTTTTTCGTAATCTGGATTTTTCGTAGAGATTTTCGTAAGTAGAGGGCTGACTGTGTGTGTGTATGTATATGTGTGTATATATATATATATATATATATATACACACACACACACACACACTTGCATCACAAAAGTATAAATACGAAACCCACAACACAGCAAGACATTCGACCTGAGCTCACATCTTATGTCAGCCAAGTGTGTGCTCAGCATATAAACCCTCATCACTCTTATTGCCAGATGACTGATTTACGATCCGTAATTTAGGTTGTTGCTATTCTCCATTCCTCCACTGTAATCTTTGCTGAGTGCACCACCCTTTTCCCTTAAGGCATTGATACTGTATTTAGCCTCTTGAGCTGTTTTTTTTACTCTAATGGACCTTATATTGGAAGAAAAAAGGCAGAAAATTCGATTGCATTTATTTGTTTGACTGATGTTGGGACCTGAGGCAGGCCAGTTGTTTGAATACTTAATTGAGTAGTTTGTGCGTTTTGCTGGAGCAGGTTTTAAACTTCAGTGCAACCTGCCGTTGGATGAACACTGGCTGTAATGTGCGTATGCTGCATAGTTCCTCAGTTATTGTAGTAATAACAAGCTATGTGTAGTATCATAGTGAGCGGGCTGTCCCAGGGAGAGGGAGATGGAGATGTGCATAGAATAATTAGTGTGTGAGTCGATGGCAGCCATGGAGCGTTTTCTGAATGGGAGAGCTGCACTCTTTGGCAGAAATCCAAAGGTGAATGATGCAGGCAGTTGTGTGCATGTGTGGTAAAGTGTGCTCAAGTTTGTGTAGTTGATTTATTGTGTGTGTGTGTGTGTGTGTGTGTGTGTGTGTGTGTGTGTGTGTGTGTGTGCCTACGAGATATGTGTTGGCTCATTAGAATCCCATAGCACATGGCGCCGTCTCACACTCCGTTTCACTCATTCTGGCAACATCGATGGCTTCCTGGCCCTTGGAGAGAGAGAGAGAAGAGAAAAAATTGAAAGGCACAGAGACAGAAATAGAGTAAGACTGAGACTGGGAATAAAAAGGATAGGAGGAGAGGGAGCTATTACATATAAACAGCAGGTGAGGGATCATGATGGAGGTGGAGCACGAGAAGTAAGGAGAAAACGGAAAAGGGATAAGAGAAATTAGGTCTGACAACAGCTTTTTAACTATTGGCTAAATCTGGGAAATCTACACAATAGTTAAACCCGAGGATGGGGGATGTGGGCTTGAAATTCTGTTACTGATTTGTATTCAGCTATTGAAGTCCCTGGCAGAATAATATGGAATTGGTACACTTAAAGGATCTTTTTCACTTTGTGTAAAATAAATCCATTACAGCTATTACTCAAAGCAGTTTTTTTGTTTATTCGCTAAACATTTTGGCTTTGTGGAGCATGGTTTAAACAAAATAAATAAAAGTATTTTGGTTAATAGCATGTCTATTTATACAGATTAAAAAAGAGAAAAATATGCAATCACTTAATGTTGAGGAAACATTATGAAGTCACTTTGTAATTTGCAATTCTAAAAAAAATAATACCAGCAGTCTAAAAATACAAATTAGTTTGCAGTTAAGAGTGTGCCTAAAAATAGGGCTCTGCGATTATGGGTTGTACTCCTGAAATGTAAGTCTATCATAAGGTTAATTTCGGGCTGACTGATGTGAACAATAACACACATACTCATCATTTTCTGTAACCACTTCATCCTAATTTGGGTCGTGGGGAGGCTGGTGCCCATCCCAGCCAACTCAGGGTGAGGGCAGAGTACACCCTGGACAGCTCGCCAGACCATCGCAGGGCGGAAACACGCCGACGGCTTTGCAGCCCACTCTTGTCGAAAGTCAGCAATGGTTCTTTTACGTGCCTCACACCATAGACAGTGAGAGACATGGCCGGCCTTTGATAACCCAGTTAGCTGCACTGGGGAACACAAATACTGTATTTCACAATATGTAATGGGTAATTCTGTCAGTTTGAGGAGCCTAATGATAATGCCTCAAGCTAGAGGTGGTGATGAGACCTAAAAATATTAATATCTATTTCTTCAGAAAGATAGTTCTACAAGGTAAGGAAACTCATCCTGACAGAATTAATGTACATACTGCAATACAGTGATTTATCGACACATCACCCAGCCCTACTTACAAACTGTTGGACTTTGCTGATTACAAAGAAACATGGCCCCGACAGGAGAGTGAAAGACTCTTAAAAAGGAAATCCAACACGGATTCTGGCAAAATAGGTTGGTACTTACGCCAGTACCTTGGCTGCTGACATCGATTTGCAAGATATTAATTTGCTTTATTTTCACTAAAAAACTAGCTGATTTAGGTCAAGCTTGTAAAATCCTGTTTCAACAGCAGAAATCAAGCACATTATGTAAGATGGTCAGTGATTGGCCGTAGGGTGCAAAGGCATGATAAAAGCTGACAGGTGTTTGAACGGCTGCTTTACCGGCCACTGGGTGCCACACTAACCTAGTGGCTGGTGTTCAAAGGGTTAAACATTTGAGTGATTCTTAAAAAAAATATATTAATTTAAAAAAGCCACTAATTAAAGCATATTTAATTTGTCTCAGGTTTGGCTTAAATTGTGGTGATTCCATACTCTTTGCTTGTGGTTGCATTAAATGAGAGCAAATGAAAGATTCTATACCAGTAAATGAGAACTAAGAAAATAACATTTGATCAACAAAGCCAGCGTATGGATCTCCCTTAGCAGCAGTTATAAATATAAATATGGTGACACTTGAGTGGAATTGTACACAGGTTACCTTGTCTCAAGGCCACATTTTTTATATGCGACTTGTCATGGCTTGTTCGTGTGATAACTTTTAAAAGGAATTGATGTAGGATCAACTAAGTTTTGTGGATGGATTCTCTTCAGGAAAGCTTCTTTTTGACATTGCATAGCTGTCCCCTTGACCATGTTTCAGGGCCACAGCAGTTGTTTGAATGTTTGTATATTGTGCTTGTCAAGTCTTCCTGTGTGATGAGTTTGAAAGGAAATTATGCTGAACCAACACATTTGTTTGCCCTCGGGAAGTTCCAAAATGCGATTGTTCACAAGGCTAAACTACTGCAACTCACTCCTGGCAGATCTCTTCTAGCACCATTCGACCTCTGCACCTGCTCCAGAATTTGACTTGTTTTCAACTTGACTTGTTTTCAACCTTCCCAAGTTCGCCCATGCCACTCTACCATTATACTCTATTGACTTCCTGTAGCTGCTCACATCGAATTCAGAACACTAATACTTGCCTAAAAAGCCAACAATGGACCTGCAACCTCCTATCTCAAAGTACTCGTCACATGTGTTCTCTCAGATTCTATATCACCGCTAAACTGGTCCCTCCTTTTGTCAAGCGACAATTAAAACCTGCATATAAACTCTTCCATCTTCTGGCATCTAGGTGGTGGAATGAACTTCCTCTGGATATCTGGATAGCTGAGTCACTGTGTGCCTTTAAACAATGGCTGAAAACCTACCTTTACACACAAAACCGCCTGTCTGCTGAGTTTTACTGATGGTATACCTATCCTGTGTTCAAGTGAACCAGTATCAAAATGTACAGTGATGGTGAGTTTTTAAAGCACTTTGTGTAAGTTGCTTTGGATAGGGACATCTGACAAATGGCTTTAAAGTAAATGTGGTGTATGTATTCGGATGTTGAGTGAAATGCTATTTGAGACATGGATGCATTTTTGTGACGAGGAAAGACGAAGGTGGTCATGTCTGTTCAATTTAAGGTGAAGACATGTTTACTCTGAGACAGATCAAATCTAATGTATTTTTTCGTGATATGTAATACATTGGGGAAATGGCAATCTACTGTCTTCCATGTCTGTCTGTCTGTCTGTCTTCCTTTCGGCTTTTCCCTTTTACTCGGGAGTCGCCACAGCGAATCATCTGATTCGCACGTTTGATTTGGCAGAGGTTTTTTTACGTCGGATGCCCTTCCTGTCACAACCCTTTTAGCAAGGGAGAGAAACACGCTGACGGCTTTGCAGCTACTCTTTACGAAAGTCAACAATGGTTCTTTTACATGCCTCACACCATAGACAGTGAGAGACATGGCCCGCCTTTGATAACCCAGTTAGCCGCACTGGGGGGGGACAGTGGCCACCTTGTGGAGAGTGAGACTCGAACCCCCAACCTTTGGATCAGCGATCCAGCGCCCTATACCACTAGACCACCACTGTCCCCTAATCTATTGTCTTCCATATACCACCCAAATGTTTACAACTGGTTTGTGTTGCTCTGACAAGGTGGAAGAGTGTATTTCATCTCGGAGAGCTGAGCTGGTGTTGCTGTCTTGATCATGTGGTCATGGGTGACCACAGCGTCAGTAGGATTCAGTCTACTGACTACAGGGAGAATACTTTTTTCTTCCAATTGAAAGTGCAGGTTTTTTTTTTTCTGTGAAATCATATGTTACTCATTCCCCTTGGTCTTCCCACATCACCATAACTCAATCCCAGAAACTGACAGATGACTCTTATCTTTTTAGTGCATTTTCTTTGATAGTATTACTGGTATAGATAGATACTGGTATCCCTCACTTTTCACGGTTAATTGGGACAGAGATCTCCCCGCAACCACCGAATTCCATGAAGTTGGATCAACCCCCCCACCCCCCACCCCCCGACTGATGTATACGTACATGTATATGTGTATATAATATCAATAAATACATACTCAATGTTATAAATGCTTATAATAACAATTAAACATGCAAAATGCACAAGATGTAAATAAAATATAAATACACACACATAGACGCGTACACATGCAGGTGCATGTGCACGCACTCAGATGTGCGCCTCACAAAAATGTAAGTAGTTGTGATGGGAGGTTGTGGGTTGTTTTTTGTTTTGTTTGTTTGGAGTTTTTTTGTTTTCTTTTTGCATAACTGGCATAATTTTTGTGGCATTTTCCTTAACTTTTTCACCTATTCTTCCTTAATTTCCTTATTTTTTAATTCGATGAATATTTAAAAAAAAAAAAAAAAAAACTGGTGCACTGAAGCCGCATGATTTGAAGCGCGAAGTAGCGAGGGATCCCTGTACTGCTATTCGCCTGCGGTTTCTTCTGTATTCAGTGTTGTATTTCTCTTTACCCGGATGAGTTATGCCCATCAGTCTGCTTCATTGGCCTTAATCCAAGGCCATTGTGTCCAAGGTTTTCTGTGGCTTTTAATCTTTCCCCAATGAAAAACTCTGACCCTTAGCTTTCAACAATTTGAAAAGGCAAGACACAATCTTTTTGCTGAGCCACAGACCAGGTCGTACTGTAAAAACAATGCTAAAGTCCTTTGTATTGAGACCTTTTAAATCATTATACTGTAGTTGCATTTCTTGCTAGAAGTTTGAACTTCAATATCAAAAACATAGGCGTATGTTCACCTTTACTGAGATCAGAGAGCATAAGCTAGAATAACTGACATTCTTGTGTGACCTTCAAGAGCTGTGGTGCATTTTTCTTTTCCTGTTCAGCTAATATATAAGGAAGACTAGTATAATTTGAAAAGCCTTGGGGGGGAGGAGCACAAAACGATTCTTGCATTGCCTCACACGCTATAAATCTTCTCTGTGTATTTTTGTGTTATGTGCCTGATTATGATTTACTGTTAAATAAATTGTCATATGTGTCAGGTAGTGTGTGTACAGTTTGTAGTATAAAGACATTGCTGAATTGCAGAAGCAAATAGATGACAGGAGGATGGATGTCTTATGACGAACAATCGCCATACACTTGTACGTATGTATACTCACACACTCACGTGCATACAGAGATAGTGCCTCTCTCGTGCGGCCCCTCAGGCTTTCTTCTGCCCTGTTACTTAGCAACCAACAGCACATGTGACCAGCCTAGTGATTCACCTGAATTGTGACATCATGGCTTCCCAAGGCAACGGTAACCATTTCGAAGAAACAGAGAAGCCTTTACTGCACCTCTTTCTGTATGTTTGCATGCAAGTGTGCATATGCGTGCGCGCATGTTTCTGTCAGTCGGTGTCCTTGTGGCTATAGGCACCTCTGCGTCCCTTCTTTTATGTCTGTTACTTTTCATATGATTGACTCAAATGAGCTGATTCTCACCAATACTGAGTCAGCCAGATGTTTGTAAGACCAATTTATTTCTTTATTGAATAATCAATTTATTGATGCTGTAGTTCCATTAAAAAATTATATTACACAGCAGAAAAAGTGCCGCGACTTTTTCACTCTTGATAAAATGCACTTTTAAGGAATCTGGAAGTGTCTGAACCGTCTGTAATTTAAATCGGTGGTGTGTGGCTGTAAAAAGTCACTGGATCATGATGCCACAAAGAGAAAAGTTTGTGGATATCTGACCATCATACTCGTATAGAGCTTAAACTGATACCATGCAGGACATTTTTTTAACAGAATGCAAGAGACAAACAACATATAAACCAAGCTATGTACTTACATCAGATATAAACATAGGCCAAGCTATTCTGATAACTTCTGTCAGATCTTGTCGAGAAATTTGAATTTCAAAACTTACCTCATCCGTGTCTTAGGACACACGCAAGCTCTAACTTGCAGTTGAATTTGTAATCTAATTATATTGCAGCCTATGTAAATGTAATGACTTATGATGCTACTTTATTTTAGTACAATGTCCTGAAGGTCACAGTACCTTTTATAATATTTGTTCCTTGAAATTATATTAATTTATTCACAACAGTCCACTCTGTTCATTTCGTAGCATGTCTCTTGGCTGCACTGCTTCCAGTATGTGTATGCAGCTGTTCGGGTGGTTTTTTTTTTTTGTTTGTTTGTTTTTTTTTGTCCAATCAGATTTGAGCTTTTAAGTGCTTCTGTTTTCACTTAAACTATAATGGCAATGTTTCCTTAATCAGAGTTTAGATTCACAGAGCCTGCGAGTTGGCCTACAGTAACTGCACTTTTTCGTCCTCTGATTGGTCAGAGCAAAACTAGCTGAATAGTCTGTAGCAACCTGCACAAGATACATTTTATGTTAAAAAAAAAAAAAAAAAGTTAAAAATTGTACGCCCACAATGGCTGGTGGGACAGGAGAAATTGACTTGGTGTCAGACATTCTTTAAAATCCATTTTCAAGCTGGACTATTTCAAAAAGCTAGACATCATAACGAGAGATTGGGCATATTAAGGTTATTTATCACTTATTTTGGTTGGCTGAGTGCCAATTTACCTGCAGCTTCCACCGATAAATAGCAGTGAAAGTTGTGTAATGCTCAATTACTAGCAGAAATTCCTCTCTGCAATGCCATACCTTCTTGTATTGTGTTTTTATTTTTTATGACCTTTAAATGGTGGCATTAAGAGGTGTTTTAAGTCCCACTAAAGGCCTAGGTACCAAATGCATTTTCCACCATGAGCATTCTGGGATGCTTTTCTGCTTACCACAATTGTAAAGAGTGATTATTTTATGTAGGTGCAACCATGCCGAGAGCCCAATTTTTTTCTGGCCATTCTCCTCCGACTTCTCTCATAAACATTGTGTTACGTCTTCAGACTCGCTATAAGACGTGTCTGCCACATGATTGGCCAAATGGGTAATTGAAGCAAAGACGACTCAGCCGGTGTTCAGGTGTTGCGTTTAAAGAGACGGTGAGAGTATATTAATCCTTATTAGAGGATCTGTTCCTGTAGTGAACAGGCTTATTGCTTCATTGTCGTAGTCCTGTATCTTGTTTCCTTACTGATACTGATTTAAAGAGACACTGCTGTATCTTTTTTTATCGGAATCTGTTCTATCTTGTCAGAGATTTCTGGTTAAAATATTGTATATATATTTTTTTTGATGCAGGTGATGCCCATAGTATTGCACTGTATAGCTGTATTGTGATTGCCAATTCTAGCTTTTACTGAACTAAATTAGTGCTGGTCCAATTATTGTCTCCAGTTTAAAAAAGAACTGGAATGAAACTGATGGAAAAACATGGTCCCAAGTTAAAAGTTTTTCCTCTAAGGGTGACTTAAGTCCAAGTTGTAAACTTGAGCCTCCATCTCTGAACTGACTCATGAGGGAGTTACTGCTTGCTCCTGCTTCACATGCATGCCGATGTCACGCTTTGTTCAGTCACAGCAGGGAATATCAGGGGACTTTTAGATGCCAGATTGTGTTAGTGCTGAAGATCATGAATCAAACCTGATTACTGAAGACGTACAATAGGCTGCATCTGAATGCTCATTTAGCATACCAAATATGCTATATCAGCTAAGTATGTCCTATGAGACCTCCCCTTTATTACATTTGGTGAGTATTTGAGTGTATTACTCTCCCCCCTCGGGAATTTGTCTTTTGGTCTTTCGGGGGTTCCTGAATTATGGAAAACCATGCTTGTAAGCACAGTGTGGTGTCTTTCTATACTACGTATTTAATATTTCATCCAGCTCTCTTTCAGCTAATATTAAATACATACTGAATATTCAATCATATGATGTCTGTCTTCCTTTCGGCTTGTTCCCTTTTACTCGGGAATCGCCACAGCGAATCATCTGATTCGCACGTTTGATTTGGCAGAGGTTTTTACATCGGATGCCCTTCCTGTCACAACCCTTTTAGCAAGGGACAGAAACACACTGACGACTTTGCAGCTACTCTTTACGAAAGTCAGCAATGGTTCTTTTACATGCCTCTCACCATAGACAGTGAGAGACATGGCCCGCCTTTGATAACCCAGTTAGCCGCACTGGGGGGACAGTGACAACCTTGTGGAGAGTGGGACTCGAATCCCCAACCTTTGGCTCAGCAATCCAGCTCCCTATACCACTAGACCATCACTGCCCTATTCAATCATATGATGAGTATGGAAAATTAGTACAGTGGTACCTCACCTTATGAAAGTTCCAACAAACGAAAAATCCAGGTTACGAAACGCATTTACTAAAAATTTTTGTCTCTAGATACGAAACAAGTTCACGTTACGAAAGCACCATCTCAAAAATTCAAACGATACCCAAGTTGCTCTCCCATTGGCTATCTCCCAACATCCCGTCCCGCTGGCCTCCCATTGGCTAGGAGGGATGACGCAGCTCCCTCCCATTGGCTATTATGTAGCTGCATCTCCATATTACCCATGATGCTTTTCGTGTAAAGGACGGAGTTACTGTTGTTTCGTGAGTTTTTCGAGTGTGCTCATTGCAACTTTATTTTTTGGTTCAGGCCTTTATCCTTGCATAAAACATTTGTAAGATGATAACTCTACAAAGAAGACATGGTCAACACACACACACACGTGCGCACACACACACACACACACACACACACACACGTGCGTGTGATTCCCGGCGAAAGTGAAAAGAAGCAGGCTCGTGGCATGCGGTTGAGTGATATTGCAAAGGAATATGGCCAAATGTCTACCATCGGTACGATATTGAAGCAGAAGGAGGACTGAAAAGGTCTGCTTTTATAATTTTTAAAGGGTTTAGGGGGTAGTATTGGGAGCCTTGGAACAAGTCATGCGTTTTACATGTAAAATGCGGTTCAACTTAGGAAAAATCCAGGTTACGAAACCACCTCTGGAACGGATTAATTTTGTAAGGTGAGGTACCACTGTATTTGGATGCAGCCATAGATATTTCTGACTTGAACTATTAGCCTTGCATCTGCTGTTGGTATTTTTGAACATCATGAAATGCCTTACTGTAATACGAAAAAATGTTTAAATGAGTGTTTGCAATCGAACTTGAATTTTTTTTTTTTCTTTTTAGTAAATAAATTGCATGTCTGTTTCCGGTCACATCATTTGACCTCTGACCCTTATATCATCCAGGTTATGCGCACTGGAGGGGACAGGTGGTGACGGCAGATGAGCTGCATGTACTGTATGAGGGAATCAAGCTCAACAACGTCAATCACTATGACTACGTACTTACAGGTATGTAAGAGGATTAAGATGCGTGATATGGCAACCTGTATTTTAAAATTCAGTTTCTATTATAAACCGTGTGCATGTCCTTAAGCACCTAGGTTATGCTGACTGATTGACTGACATGGTGCTAATCAGTATGCAGAGGATCAAGAGTTGATGGAAATGGCTAAATAATGACTTTATCCTCGATGGAGGTGACAGAAAAAGACCAATGCATTTCTTAATCTTAGACTGTGGTCCCCAAGTGTAAGTAAATGATTGTTTTTAAAAGGGCAGAACAACACTCAGACTGTGAGATATAATAAACTATAAAATATCACTCAAACTGTACTTGCTGTACCTTTTCGTATTTTACCACGGGGACCGTAGAGGACGTGGGGTTATTTTGAAGGAGGCACACACACACACCAGACGTAATGCACCATTTAGTGTGTATGTGTGTGTGTACTCTCCATTGTATGTTACTGATGGATATAGTGTCTTGTCTCATTGCCTTGAGATGAAGGGAAGGAGAAGAAATCGGCAACCAAGCGAGAAAGGAGAAAAGTGTATAGTGCAGATTTCATCCTTGGACTAATAGAGCTTCAAGTCCTCAGTCCAAGAATGGCATGCTGGGTTTGTAGTCACAAAAAAATCTTATCTTACCACTAAGAGCTATCGTCATTGGATCTAAAGCTAAAAACTACTACAGTACTCAAACCTGGCATGTTCGCCCACATGTGCTGTATGGCTGGTGAATACTAAAGGAAGTCATTCTGGCTATGATTTGCACAAAATGTACAATGGCTCACAGACTCCGGTAAACAGATTACTGTTACTGATTGAAGGGAGAGGAAGACCTGAGGAGCTGCTGGTAATGCTTCCATATCTTCCCCCCTTTGACAAAGAAATGATAACATCATGGCATCATTTTTAAGTTTTGTCAAATAGTTCTGTTTAAATTGGCTGGATAGGAGCTTGTGTTCAAAGTTCAGTTCATTTTCTGTAACTGCGTAATCCTAATTAGGGTCGCAGGGAGGTTGGCACCCATCCCTGCCGACTCCGGGCAAGGGCAGAGTACACCCTGGACAGCTCACCAGGCCATCGCAGGGTGGAAACACACTGACGGCTTTGCAGCTACTCTTGTCGAAAGTCAGCAATGGCTCTTTTACATGAACCTCACACCATAGACAGTGAGAGACTTGGCCGGCCTTTGATAACCCAATTAGCTGCACTGGTGGTGGTGGGGGGGGCAGTGACAACCTTGTGGCGAGTGGGACTCGAACCCCCAGCCTTTGGATCAGCAATCCAGCGCCCTATACCACTCAGCCACCACTGCCCTCTGTTCAAAGTTTACAAAATAATTTTGCATGTACCAGCCCCTTGTTATAGAAAGAAAATCCAAAACATGTCATTGTGCCCGTACACTCGATAATAAGACCAGTTTTCTGTTACGTAAGTGTACCGTCGACACCGATACAATAACTTAGAAGTAAGATGCTTGTTCATGAGTGTGACCAGAAAAGACAGGAAAATAAATATTACATTATAAATCATTTAATTTTATCAGGTGACGTAGGTGTTCGGGACATGTATTCTGCAAAATATTGTATAATGGAAAACCAAAAATGACCAGTTGGAAGGTTCATAAAATGAAGGGGTTCAGAAAAAAACCCATGAAGGAAAAGAGAGACTGACCAACAGCTCATCAGCTAAAAGCCCGGCTGGGTTACAGTTATCAGAGGAAGGTGCTTCTGTAACCTTAAAATGTTTTCATGGATGAAACACGGCTGTCTCCATTCTATTGAGTTGTTCACTAAAAATTATCTCACAACTGCCGGGTGTTGTACAGTATTGCTGTGATGAACGCATTGTTGACCTCATTTCCGAAAGAAGGGTTTTTGTCTGGATTCTTGATGTTGACAGATGCAAATCCGACTTGTGAAGAATGTGACAAGCAAGACTTACCATGTCAAAACAGTATTTTTTTTTTGCCAAGTGTGGTTATGCAACTAATCATTTTAAGTACTGTACAGCAGAAAACATTGGGAATATTTTTGGAAAATTATGGAATCACCAGTCTCAGAGGATGTTCATTCAGTTGTTTAATTTTACAGGAAAAAAAAAAAGCAGATCACAGACATGACTCAAAGCTAAAGTCATTTCAAATGGCAACTCTCTGGCTTTAAGAAACACGAAAAGAAATAAAGTGGTAGTCAGGAACAACTACTTTTTTTAGACCAAGCAGGGGGAATAAATTATGGAATCATTCAATTTTAAGGAAAAAATTATGGAATCACCCTCCGATACTGGTGATTCCATAATTTTTGCCAGGGGTTGTGTATTGTTCTGTGATTTAAAAACCATAGTTCTTATAAATCAGTCATTCAGTTAAGAGGAACAGACTGCTGAATAGTCAGGTTAATTCAGTGTATGTTAAAATCCTAAATATAACAAACTATTATGGACTTCAGGTGAGGAGGATATCACTGAATTGTATTGTCCCGCTCGATGTTTTGTCTTAAAGACAATTCTGAGTCCACCAAGTCAGTCATGTTTGGTTTTGTTTATACTACATTAAAACATCAGCAAAAAAGTACACAATTGTTTTGTTGTTGTTTTTTTTTGTTTGTTTGTTTGTTTTTGGGGGTTTTTTTTTTTTGGCATTTTTCAATTTATTGAAATAGGTTCTGTCTGTCCATACAACCTGTTCTTGCGATAACTTTTGAAGGAAATCATATAGCATCATATTTAGTGAATCGGTTTCCCTTATACATGAGTTTATGTACGACTGTATATGGGGCACCTTGATCTTGTTTCAAGGTCACTTTTTCAATATTTGGCTTATCAAAGCTTGTGAGGGCAGTGACTGAAAGGAAATGACATAGGATCACTAAATTTGGTGGGTGAGGTCCATTCAGGAAGGCGTCAGTTGGGATTGTATATGGACGGATTTGAGCTTTTTTTCCATCGTCACAGCAGGAAAGTTTGTGAATTTTTCTTGATTGGTATTTTTAAGAGTTCTTGGTGCAATAAGTTTGAAAAGAAATGACATAGGACCATCAAATTTGGTCCATTGATTGCCCTCAGGAAGGTCTCGATAGGTAATGAATATGGATGTCCTTGACCTTGTATCAAAAGCACAGCAATCAAGAGAGTGAATTTTCCTATTTTCAGCTGGTCAAGGCTTGTTAGTGCAGTAAAACTGAAAAGAAATGACACCTAATCAAATTAGGAATCACCTAATTTGTTGTATGGGTTTTCATCAGGAAGGGCTTGGACGGGATTGTTTATGGCTTCACCGAGGTATCTGTTTCGCCTAATGATTCAAAATAAAAGTATACTCTGCTCACTAAAGGTGTCTTAGTATATACTATGGGAAACTAGAAAAGGTGATTACACCGCTTGCTTCAAGTGACTGATAAATTGTGTCAGCTGTCTTGATTAAAGCATTATCCACTCAGATTAAGGTCTAGTATCTTTTGAGATAGCGAGCCAGTTAAATCGCACCATTTCCATGTAGTATGAATTTGTTATTTTTAATCCTGGTATAGTGGACCCATCAGATCATGCCATTTCTGTGTGGCGTATGGTACACACTATTAGGCTAAATCCAATAAGTACTGCCGCACTATGCAGACTTGTACAATCAAAAAGCAAGACCGAAAAACTCCATACATCTGATCTGTAGTGTGACATGATTAATTTAATTTTTTGCATTTTATTGAACTTGGATATCATATCACGGATTATGCTGAACTGAATGAGGCTAAAAATGGTCTTCATGATTTAAAAAAAAAACAAACCAAAAAAAAACTGTGACTATGGAATGGGCATGATTGGAAATCATGATTAACAATTGATTTGACTCAGAGATTTAAATGGAATAAACTGGCTTAATTTCAATGGCTCTTTCACAGATTATTCATTTTGCTTCTGTTTTTAAAATTTGCTTTGTTCAAATTGGTTTATGTAATGTGGTTTTCCATTTGCTTGTACTATCTTTTGTGCGCGTGGGATCACACGCATGCGTATACACACATGCATATGTGGGGGGAAACCTGAAGTCAGCATTACCATAGAAATGTCTGTTTCTGCTGGACTCCTTATCTCCAACCAAGACCGGCACTGCAGAGTCAGCCGTTTATAATGTCAGTACCGTGAAGATAGTCTACTTGACTTAAAACTGAAATTTCAAGCAGAGATCCCACAGATGTTTGAAAGTGGATGTACCGCTCACGGTTTTGTCTCATTTTCCATGTTGAAGGTTGTTAATCCAGTGACAACTCCCAGCTCATTCACAACTTCAGTAACATCTCACTGTATTAAGTGTGAGCTGATCTTTAATACATAATGCCTTAAAGTTCAGTACAATGTGGGTGTAACTGCTGCTGGAGATTCCAATTTTTTTTGCTGTGTGCCACAAAGAAAGACATTTTATTGGTCTCTAGAGGACGATATTATAGTCAGGCCAGATCAGCATGTTTTAGAGCTTATATAAAGAGTTTGAGCTTAATGCAGCCGTGAGGGGGGGGGCACAAGCCAGTGTCTACCCTCATGCTGGTCCCAAGCCCGGATAAATGCAGAGGGTTGCGTCAGGAAGGGCATCCAGCTTAAAACCAATGCCAAATAAAATATGCGAGTCAAAACAAAGAAATTCATACCGGATCGATTGAGGCCCGAGTTAACAACGACCGCCATCAGTGCTGTTAATCAACAGGGTGCTGGTGGAAATTGGACTACTGTTGGTCGAAGACGTCGACGAAGGAGAAGTGGTAGGCGTGTCAGTAGACAGAGAGAGAGAAGAGTAAAGGCATGAGTTTAGGACTGAAAGTGGGGACTTTGAATGTTGGAACTATGACAGGAAAAGGCAGAGAGCTGGCTGACATGATGCAGAGGAGGAAGGTGGACATACTGTATGTTCATGAGACCAAGTGGAAAGGTGGATGGGAAGAGAAATGGAGTAGGAGTCATCTTGAAGGAGGGCTTTGTCAGGAATGTTCTAGAAGTGAAAAGAGTGTCAGACAGAGTGATGAGTCTCAAGTTAGAAATTGAAGGCATAATGTTCAATGTTGTCAGTGCTTATGCCCTACAGGCAGGATGTGAGCTAGAGGAGAATGAGAGATTCTGAAGTGAGTTAGATGAAGTGATGCAGAGTACCCCCAGAGGTGAAAGAGTGGTCATTGGTGCAGACTTCAATGGACATGTTGGTGCAGGAAACCGAGGGGATGAGGAAGTGATTGGCAAGTTTGGTATCCAGGACAGGAACGCAGAAGGACAGATGTTGATAGATTTTTGCCAGAAGGATGGAAATGGCTGTGTTGAATATTTTCTTCCAGAAGAGACAGGAGCATAGGGTGACTTATAAAAGCGGAGGTAAGAGTACACAGGTTGGGTAGACTACATCTTGTGTAGGCGATATAATTTGAAGGAAGTTAGTGACTGCAAAGTAGTATTGGGTGAGAGTGTTGCCAAACAGCATAGGATGGTGGTGTGCAGGATGATGCTGATGGTGAGGAAGGTGGAGAAGGTAAAGGCAGAGCAGAAGACAAAGTGGTGGAAGCTGAAAAAGGAAGAGTGTCGGGTTGTCTTCAAGGACCAGTTGAAACAGGCTTTGGGTGGTTAGGAAGTGCTTCCAGATGACTGGGTAACTACAGCTAATGTGATCAGGGAGACAGGTAGGAGAATACTTGGTGTGTCCTCTGGAAGGAGAGTAGATAAGGAGACTTGGTGGTGGAATGAGGAAGTGCAGGAGTGTGTACAAAGGAAGAGGTTAGCTAAGAAGAAGTGGGACATTGAGAGGACCAAAGAGAGTAAACAGGAGTACAGGGAGACACAGCGTAAGGATCAGGAATAAGCACATCAGAGGGACACACATGTCAGATGTTTTGGAGACAAAGTCAGAGAGACTACATTGAGATGGTTTGGACATGTACAGAGCAGGGATAGTGAGTATATTGGTAGTGGGATGCTGAGGTTGGAACTACCATGCAGAAGGCCTAGAGGAAAACCAAAGAGATGATTCATGGATGTGGTGAAGGAGGACATGAAGGCAGTTGGTGTAAGAGAAGAAGATGCAGAGGATAGGGTGAGATGGAGGCAGATGATACGTTGTGGCGACCCCTGAAGGGACCAGCCGAAAGGAAAAGAAGAAGATAGAGTTTGAGCTTGTAAGTGCAGTTTTAACCAGGGGTCGGGAGTAAATTTTTACTAAGAGAGCCAAAAAAGAAGACACATTTTAAAATCTAATCTTCTGAGAGCCAGATGCTCCCCGACTTACGTTTTTAATTGGTTCCAGGTGGCCGAACGCAAGTTGTTACAGTGACATATGACGCTCATACTGCACTATCCATCCATAAATACAATTACCGTATCTCATAAAACACCCTTAAATCAATTATTATAAACATAACATTGTAAAATAATATCAAATATATCAAATAATGTCAACATTAATTTCAAATAAATTAAATTCAACAAAATAATTTCAAATAGATAAATTTTAATCAAATTCACTCATCAAATACAGTATCAAATATAACCTTTAACATTTTGTTGAATGTTCTGCTTGTAAATGGTTCCGATGGTCGATGGATGGTCACTTTACATGAAGCTGAGCCAAGTCACATTACATGAAACTGAGCCGAGTCACTTTACATGAAGCTGAAAACAGCCAATCAACGCTTACAATATGTGAGGCGCTCAACACCGAAAGTAATTTACCTTTTTGTGCTTGAGACAGTGTGGGTTATACGGACTTCCGGTCTTTCAAGTGAGCAAGGGCGCCATTGAATACTGGTTTAGTACGCAGCCTGCACTGATGTGAATCACCAGCAGAGCAGACAGTTCTCTTTCTTATCTGGATTTGGGTTTTCATTCATTTTACAGCTCTCTTTGCTTAACTGAGTATGCATGGTTGGATTACGCCGATCCGAGCAGATAGTTAATTCATCTGTGTAGGAGACTTGCACCCATGCTAGTAGGTTTACGCTTCTGACCAACCATATTTGCTTAGGGTTACAAAAGTCCGCAAAACAGTGTAAACACAAAGATCACAGAGACGATGTCTTAACACAAGGGCAACACGCTATATAACTGATATATATATATATATATATATATATATATATATTTAAAAAATGATGTCTATATAATTGAACTGGGAAGAAGGAGGGGCACGTTCAGTCTGTCGTTTGTAAACAATGGACGCAGCATCATTGCGTCATTACGTCAGCGTACTACGTAGGTACATCTAAACTCAAAATTTGACAATTAAAAAAAAATCGAAAAAACGTCAAACGGATGAAGTCGGGGGTGTCTGTGTGTGTGTGTGTGAGAGAAAGAGCGATAGAGAGAGAGAGATAGATAGAGAGAGACAGTGTTTTGTGTGTGTGTTTGTGTGCGTTAATAAAAAATGTTTAGTAATGGCTTAATTAATAAATGGTTTAATATGTTAATAAAATGTTTAAATGGTTTAAGAAATAATTTTCTTTTACTTTTAACACATATTTCATGCATATTTCATACAAAATTGGTGTACTTTTCATTTTTAAAGGGTTTATGGGGTAGTCTTGGGAGCCTTGGAACTAATCAGGTGTTTTACATGTAAAATGCGCCTCTACTTACGAAATCTCCACATTACGAAAACGGCTCTGGAATGGATTACTTTCGTAAGTAGGGGGCAGACTGTACGAGGTTTTCTCCATTGACATTATTCAATAATAATTGGTACAGTCAGCATGTGTGTGAAAGATATTTAGTAAGGAGTCTGAGGAAACCATTTTTGAATATACAATACAGGGATCCCTCACTTTCCGCGGTTAATTGAGACCCAGATCCCCACGTGACCATCGAAACTCGCGAAGTAGGATCACCCCTCCGACTGATGTATACATACAAGTGTATGTGTATATTTTATCAATAAATCCATATTCAATGCTATTAATGCTTATAATAACAATTTAAACATTGAAAAAATAAGATACAAACACATACAGATGGTATTGCATGAGAAGACGACGACACATATATATATATACGCTCGCGCGTGCACACACAGATGCAACAATGTAAGTAGTTTTGATGGGAGATTTTGGGTTGTTTTTTGTTGTGTTTTGTTTGTTTCGGGGTTTTTTTTTGTTTGCATACCTTATTTTTTAATTCGATTAATATATATATATATTTTTTTTTGAATAACCGCTATGCGCTGAAGCTGTATGAATTGAAGCTCGAAGTCGCGAGAGATCCCTGTACATCTAGCTGGTTATACAGTGAACCCTCGCTATAACGCGGTTCACTTTTCACGGTCTCGCTACTTCACGGATTTGCATAGTGCATTGTGTTCTGCATTCTGATTGGCTAAACAGTCTCTCTGCTTCTTCTCTACGTTTTAGTCAATAAGCTTGCGGTTTAATACGTACACGTACGTAAAACAGCTTGCCATTTATGTTCCCTACGTGCAAATTCTCTTGCAATTTCAAGTCTCCCTAAAACCCATTATGTCGACAAAACGTTCTGCACCGACAAAAGCACCTGCGGTCGGGCCTAAAAGGCAGAGGAAGATGCTAACTATTGCAGAAAAAGTTCAACTTCTGGACATGCTAAAGGAAGGTAAAAGCTATGCGGCTACAGGTCGGCATTACGGAATTAATGAATCTTCCGTTCGTTCTATAAAGAAGGAGGAAAATAACATAAGGACTACAGCAGCAATAAGTTTTAATAAAGATGCAAAAAGGGTTGCAACTGTTCGCAACAAGACCATGGTAAGGATGGAGTCTGCATTAGCTTTGTGGATTAATGACTGCAGAAAAAAAAACATTACGCTGGATACGAATGTTATCTGCACAAAAGCTAGAACACTGTATCAAGCCTTTGCTGACGGCGACAGTGACAGGGAAGAGGAGTAGGATGCAGATACCGGGCCATCATCAAGTGCTGTTCACGCAGTACCAAGCACATTTAATGCTAGCAAGGGCTTGTTTGAAAAATTTAAGAAACGCTTTGGACTTAAAAATGTTTCTCTGCACGGAGAGATCGCCTCTGCAAATACCGCTGAAGCAGAAGCGTTCGTGAACAATACATTTAAAGCGATCATTGAGGAAGGGGGATATATGCCTGAACAAGTTTTTAATATGGATGAGACTGGCTTATTTTGGAAACGGATGCCCTCCCGCACCTTCATCATGCAGGAAGAAGCCAAAGCCCCAGGATTTAAAGCCCAAAAAGATCGTGTGACTCTGGTTATGTGCGGAAATGCTGCAGGTTTTATGATTAAGCCTGGGCTCATTTATAGGTCTAAAAATCCCAGAGCACTGAAAAACAAAAAAAAGGATGATTTGCCCGTTTACTGGATGCACAACGCAAAGGCTTGGATGACAAAAGCGCTCAATATGGATTGGTTCAAAACTGTTTCATCCCGGAGGTCAAGTGTTATTTGAGAGGAAAGGGACTAGACTTTAAAGTGCTTCTGCTCGTTGACAACGCTGGAGGTCACGCCGATGATTTGGTATATGATGGTATGCAAATCGAATTTCTGCCGCCAAACACTACATCCCTGATTCAGCCCATGGACCAAGGCATCATCCGTGCTTTCAAGGCTCTCTATACACGCAACACCCTGCAACATCTTGTTGACGCTATGGACTCGGATCAAGACTTCTCACTAAAGGACTACTGGCGTGGATACACCATCGCATCATGTCTCCAAAATATTCAGAGGGCCATTCAAGAGATGAAAACTGAAACTTTGAATGCCTGCTGGAAAAAACTGTGGCCAGAGGCAGTGCAAAACCCAACCGGGGGCTCGCTCGACGAGATCCATCACTCTGTCATAGATACTGTGGTGACTCTCGCAAAACAACTTGGAGGAGACGGCTTTAATGACATGACTTCGCATGACATTAATGCACTGATTGATGCTGAAGCACGCCCGCTAACCGATGCAGACCTGGCCCAAATGACAAAGCCACCAAGTGATGATGAAAGAGAAAAGGAAGAAGAGGACACAAGTGTGGATAAAGATGAGGAGGATGGACTAACACTTGGTCGCTTAGCAACCATTCTGAGAATGGCCACTGAACTTCAGCGAGCAGCTCACGATTGGGACCCTTTGATGAGCCGTTCATTACAGTTCTCCAACATAATCGATGGTGGCATGTCTGTGTATAAGTCTCTTTTTGCCCAGAAGAAAAAAGAGCGCCAACAACTGCCTATCACTATGTTCTTCTCACGAAAAAACACACCTGCACCTCGGGCTTCAGAAGAAGAAAACGCTGCAGAGCGGAGTCAGGATGCAGCGGCTCAGTCAGAAGAGTAGTAAAAAACAGTACATGTGAGTCACAATTTGTCCGACTGTACTTTTATTTTTCATTTTCTCCCATTCAATCCAATTACTCGGGTCGCAATGGGGCGGTGCTGATCTCCGCAATTAGTTCACATTGATGATTAAAATTATTATTTGACAGTACAGTAGTTATTTGTAAAAAGCAAACAAACGTTTATACAGTACTCTTATTTGTTAAACAAATGCTTGGGCCTATAAAAAAGGTTTGTTCTTTGGTTTCAATGTATAATAGAGCATTTAATTGTATAATGATTGTAAAAAAATAAAAAAATAAATAAAGGTTTCTACTTCACGGATTTCGCCTATCACGGGTTCTTTTTGGAACGTAACCCCCGCGAAAAACGAGGGTTCACTGTACACTGATACATTTAAAAAAAAAAAAAATTGCTACAGCACAAAGCCCAAAATGTTTGGCGGTGGTAATTTTTTTTTTTTTTTTAATAAATATATATATAAAAAAAACCGCCTACGTCATGTAAATTAATAAAGATTCCCAATTGACTTGGTGGTTAGTTGTTTAATTGTGTCATGACAGTACCTAGCTTGCGAGAACAATTCGAGTGGGTGTGGATAATGGTAAACATGTTACAATACTCCAGTTTTGACACATCCACCCACAAGTAGAATCTAATAAAAGCTGTCACTTTTTAAAGCACATCCATTATCATTTAAAAAGATGAAAATTTGCTGTTTATTGTACTGGCTTTCATGAGAGATTTAACATATTCACTGATATAAAACTAGCTTTCAAGCTGGCCTTCACACTGTCTCATATTTTTATATTTGAGGATGAAGTCTCCGGTCACAGTACGTTGTAATGGTATACGTTTTGGTTGATAGGAGAGAGATGGAGGACAATTGCTGTTTTCTGTTCTTCACCAAACTGTTGTATTTTTGCTTCATTAACTTCCAGAAAGAAAACCGAGAGGCTGATGATGGAACTCCTTCCATCCTCAGAGTGCTGCAAACTTGCACTCGGATAACTAGGTTCCTCAACTAAATTTTTCATTGAATGAATGATTTGATTTATTGATTAATTGATTCATTATGTCTGCCTTGTTCAAATTAAGATTTCATTTTGACTTTTATTTCAAAAAAAAAAACATTGCATGTTCTTCTTGTGCTTGTTTGGGTTTCCTCAGGGTGCTCCAGTTTCTTCCCACAGTTCAAGGACATGCCAGTTTTATTCACTATTTGCTTGTTTCAAATTTGTGTGAATGCAAGGTGTGGTTGATTGTGTGTGCTGACTCTGAGGTGGACTCGTAGGCTGTTCCGGGTGTACCCTGCCTTCGCCCCCCTGTTGGCTGAGATAGGCTCCAGCTTCCCTGTAACAGTAGTGTAGGATTTAGTGGCGTGGGGAATAAACACAGTACAGATGCTCCCCGACTTGCGTTCATCCATTTTACGTTTTTTTTTTTTTTAATTTTTTTGGATTTTACTTTTTTTTTCCCCAAAAAATAGTCAAATTTTGAGTTTAGACATACCTACGTAGTACGCTGACGTAATGATGCTGCATTCATTGTTTACAAACTACAGACTGAGTGTGTGTGTGTGTGTGTGTGTGTGTGTGTGTATATATATATATATATATACATATATATATATATATATGTGTGTGTGTTATATAGCGTGTTAAGATGTCGTCTCTGTGATCTTTGCGTTTACACTGTTTCGCAGATTTTTGTAACCCTAAGCAAATATGGCTGGTCAGAAGTGTAAGCCTACTAGCATGGGTGCAAGTCTCATACACAGAGATGAATTAACTATCTGCTCAAATCGGCACAATCTACCATGCGTACTCAGTTAAGCAAAGAGAGTTGTAATATGAAAACCTGAATCCACAAATTACAGAACAATTACGGATATTTATTATCTTTTCGCAGAATCCTCAGAGAATATACTTATTTTTATATTAATATTCATTAGGATTTGTACTTGTTCTTTGTATGCATCTCTTGAATAAAGTTTATTTACTTATACAAAAGAAAGAACGCTCCACTCCCGCTGGGATTTACATCAGTGCATGCTGTGTTCTAAACGAGTTCAACGGCACCCTTGTGCACTTGAAAAACCGGAAGTCTGTATAACCTACAGCAAGTACACTACTTTCACAAGTAGACTACTTTCGGCATTGAGCGCCTCACATATTGTAAGCTTTGATTGACTGTTTTAAGCTTCATGTAAAGTGACTCGGTATAAATAAGTGACTTATTTGAAATTAATGTTGATATTATTTGATATTATTTTACAATGTTATGTTTATAATAATTGATTTAGGGGTGTTTTATGAGATACGGTAATGGTATTTATGGCTGTATAGTACAGTATGAGCGTCATACGTCACTGTAACAACTTACGTTCACTTTCAACTTGCTTTCGCCATCCGGAACCAATTAAAAACGTAAGTCGGGGAGTGACTGTATTTTATAGCCCTGTCCAACCCTTTATTTCTACTGCGACAGATCGGGTTGCACACCACTACTGTAACCATGATGCATACTCCTTTTCTTTTGTGATAATGACTGTAAAGCTGAAAGATGTGAAAGGCTGTGCTTTAGTAAGAATTGTGGCAGGATCATACTGGCAAACCTTTCCTTTCCAACTGAATTTTGGAGCCTCCAGGTTGCAAATGCCTCATTTTTGTCATTAAAATAATTGAACTAACGTAAGAAGTGATCTGATGAGGAATTTTTTTTGTTCAACTTTGACTGTTTCCCCCATCATTATTCACTGATTCTGAAATATAGATGAGCTTGTGTTCAATATCTCTTTATTGCTTGATTTGTAAAGTGTCTGATCTGTGTGGTCCTTTTTTAAAGGCTGTAACAATGAATTATTGCATGAGAAAGGATGACAAAGCAAATGACAAACATAATGTCAATAACCACCAGAACTGGTTACTGTTTCCGCACAAGCCAGTACATCATCTTAACTGTCTCTGTCGTGGAGAGTGTACAGCAGGCTAGTACAGTAGTTCTTGCAAAGTAATCTTCAGCAACGATGCAGAAAAGCAAGCAGAGTTCTTGATGATTACCTGCTTTTTGTACATTAACCTGCTTATTACATGGTTTCTTATTAAAGAAATTAATTTAACTCAAAATATTGATGTAAAAATATATTAATCCATGATTTTTAATAAATTTAAGATTTTCTTTGCTCCTGTTAATAGTGTGTTCCAGAGAAGTGATAAACGCCTGTTATACCGAAACAACAGATCGTAGAATGCCCGAACGGGCCAATCAGAATCGAGTAGTCAGCAACGCCATGTAATAATGAGGGAATTCAGAGAGCACAAACCTTTGCCAAGCAAAGCAATCACCCCCATTAAAAAAATGACTCAAATCTCACAAATTTAATTTTTTTTTTTTTTTTTATTCATGGATCCCCAGTCTTGTCTCAATAATTTATGCAAGTTTCATGAAAATCCACACAACTTTTTTGCAAATAGCACAAAGTACACAGCACCCCCTACTGAGTCTGCTGCAATATGCTTATTTAAAAAAAAACAAACAAACATCCTATTTCATAATGTTAAAGAATCCAATGTAAAAAAAAAAGGCTCCTAAATTTTATGAAAATTTGCACATGACATTTTGTGTCATCAAACAAAATGTGCAAAAAACATACTAATCAAGGATAAAACATAACTGCCTTGGTAAAGCTAAAATTTGCTAGCAAAATATAATTACAGTGATCCCTTGCTACTTTGTACTTCAGTTTCTGTCAGTGCATCTTGGGTTTTTCAAAAATATTCATCGAAAAAAAGGAAAAATATGGGAAAAGTTCAGGGAAATACCACAAAACAAGGCAAATTATGAAAAAGAAACCCCAAAACAAACAAAAAAAACAACATAAAAGTATTTGGACTAAAAACACACCCCTGTAGTGTTCCAGTGTTCAAGATGAAAGCGGAGGAAATATATTTCCTGTCCTGACATTCTGACAAATTTACATATGAATTGTGGTTTACACCACTTTGTATTATGTTTAGCTGTGTCCTTTTTAAAATTGAGAAGTTCACCATTTTTATATCTGACTAGTTAGCTTATCTGTATACTCTTATTTTTGCCGCCATCTTACCATATATGAACTGACAAATTCACGTCCTATTCTTGTGATTTTGCTTACTCACGAAAACATGAAACAGCAGCCTTTACAAGCAGGATAAGGTAAACTATCTGACAGATTTTAACAGATTGAAACTTCAAAAATGTAAGTCAAACCACATAATTCAAATAATGTTGATATTCCTGTGTTCATGTCGAATAAGAGATTTTGGAAGGATTGTCTTTCATTTCACATTAAGAAATCGGCCACCGGACAGCAGAGTTTTCATTCAGATTTAATTAAAGTAGTAGAGAGTAATTTTGTGTTTTACATTGATACATCCATGTACGGGATGTACTGTCATGATTTCTGTTAAAAGACATTTGTGTTCACGCATCTGAAGCTTCTTTATCTATAAAATAAAATTCATTTTTAAAATATATTTTAATCAGGCTACACCCGGGACACGTCGTTTCTGGAAATGGTGGTGGACATCGTACAGGAACTCAAGATGGCAAATCCTAATCTTGTATACGGTCAGTAGTTTGAATTTTACTCAGCAAATGCGTGCCTATAGATGGAGAGTAATGCTTTAAAAATATTTGTAGTAATCTGGAATCTTGTACATCTACAGTGTGTGACCCTGTCCTGGGGGATCATGGTTCAATGGTGAGACTTTTCTACATGTTTACTACTGTTTCTTTAATATCCTCTGTGTTTATGATGTACTGGAGCTGGGTCTGGCTTTTGTGCATTTGCACATGTTGAAGAGTGTGGGCTTGAGAGGAAGCAAAAATGGAGATGTAGGGAAGGATGAAAGTATGACCATTTCAGCAGCATGATGGAAGGTTTTGCATTAGTATCTGCTGCTATGGTGCATTTAGAATAAATCTTGTTCTGTCAGCTCTATTCATAAGTGCTCATGACTCATTGAGTGTGTGTGAGTGAGTGATAGAAGCACTGTATTTTCATGGATGCTGGTACTTCATTGTTCTCCATCATGTTTAGAATGATTTTGTCCTATAATACTATCGTGTCCAGTTTGATGCAAAATGACAGTAGCATAACTGTTGTGTTTCTTCTTCCCTTAGTATGTGCCTCAGAATCTATATCCAGTCTACAAGGAGAAGGTGGTTCCAGTAGCAGATATCATTACTCCCAACCAGTTTGAGGCTGAGTAAGTATATTTATGATCCAGTGTCCAATTTTAAACCCACCACAAAACAGACCTGTGGGAGGATTCCTCAGAGATACCTGTAGCAAGACCATTGAATCTCTTTAAGGTGATATCTACCCTCTTCCACATACATGAGCTTACAGGCCCTTGTAATTGATTCGTGTTGCTGTGCCATCCCTAGGGTCACGGTTTCCTGTTCAGTCATTTTGAAACACACGGGCTGTTTACTTTTACGTTTAAAGCTGAATTATAGCGCAAGAATTAACGTTTTTAAGTAAGTTTATACTGCCATTGTCGAGTATGTCAGTGGCGATATAAAATGATAACCTCATTACAATTCTAATACATTCACATTCCGATGTCTGATTGCAATTCTGAAAGAAATTTGACCGCCGTTGTGTGTGTGTGTGTGTGTGTGTGTGTATGTAATATATATATATATAAAATACATTATATTTTTGATTTTGATATTCTGTATTTATCCTGTAAGGTAAATTATTTCCTCTGTATTTAAATATACAAAATAAGCACACTCTCAGGGAGTGGGCTGCCACACACATTGGGGCACTCGGAGAGCAGATGGGGATTAGATGCCCTGCTCAAGGGCATTTCAGCCATTAATGTGGATACATACACACATATATCGATCTATCTATCTAGCAAGAAGGCCTGGGTTTGATTCCTGGCCTGGGCGTGTCTGTGTGTAGTTTGCATGTTCTCCCCGTGCTTGCGTGGGTTTCCTCCCACAGTCCAAAAACATGCACAGTAGGTTAATTGGCTGTTCCAAATTGCCCGTAGGTGTGAGTGAGTCTGTATGTGGCCTGGCGAACCATGCAGTAGATCTTTGTGATCACAGCTATGACAATCCCTGTATAGCATCATTCAAGCTTCAGGGATCGACGTCCCTTCCATGTGACTGGATGTAGACATAGAGAGACGGAGAGAGAGACAATATAGGTGTGATTAGCAGCCATGTACTGTTGTCTTACTGAATGCAGCCGTGAGGGGGGGGCACAAACCAGTGTCTCTCCCTCACGCCGGTCCCAAGCCCGGATAAATGCAGAGGGTTGCGTCAGGAAGGGCATCCGGCGTAAAACAAATGCCAAATAAACTATGCGAATCACAAGAAAGAATGACATACCGGATCGGTCGAGGCCCGGGTTAACAACGACCGCCATCAGTGCCGTCAACCAACAGGGTGCTGATGGAAATTGGACTACTGTTGGTCGAAGACGTCGAAGAAGGAGAGGCGGAGGCGTGTCCGTTGCCAGAGAGAAGAGGAAAGGCATGAGTCTAGGACTGAAAGTAGGGACTTTGAATATTGGAACTATGACAGGAAAAGGTAGAGAGCTGGCTGACATGATGCAGAGGAGGAAGGTGGACATACTGTGTGTTCAGGAGACCAGGTGGAAAGGTCGCAAGGCTAGAAGCATAGGAGCAGGGTTTAAGCTGTTTTATCACGGTGTGGATGGGAAGAGAAATGGAGTGAGTCATCTTGAAGGAGGAGTTTGCCAGGAATGTTCTAGAAGTGAAAAGAGTGTCAGACAGAGTGATGAGTCTCAAGTTAGAAATTAAAGGTGTGATGGTCAATGTTGTTAGTGCTTATGCCCCACAGACAGGATGTGCGAGAAGAGAAGGAGAGATTCTGGAGGAGTTAGATGAAGTGATGCAGAGTACCCCCAGAGGTGAAAGAGTGGTCATTGGGGCAGACTTCAATGGACATGTTGGTGCAGGAAACAGAGGGACGAGGGAAGTGATGGGCAGGTTTGGTATCCAGGACAGGAGCATGAAGGACAGATGTTGGTAGATTTTGCAAAAAGGATGGAAATGGCTGTGGTGAATACTTTCTTCCAGAAGAGAGAGGACATAGGGTGACTTATAAAAGTGGAGGTAGGAGCACACAGGTAGACTACATCTTGTGCAGGCGATGTAATTTAAAGGAAGCCAGTGACTGCAAAGTAGTAGCGGGTGAGAGTGTTGCCAAACAGCATAGGATGGTGGTGTGCAGGATGATGCTGATGGTGAGGAAGGTGAAGAAGGCAAAGGCAGAGCAGAAGACAAAGTGGTGGAAGTTGAAAAAGGAAGAGTGTCGGGTTGTCTTCAAGGAGGAGTTGAAACAGGCTTTGGGTGGTCAGGAAGTGCTTCCAGATGACTGGACAACTACAGCGAATGTGATCAGGGAGACAGGTAGGAGAATACTTGGTGTGTCATCTGGAAGGAAAGTAGATAAGGAGACTTGGTGGTGGAATGAGGAAGTGCAGGAGTGTGTACAAAGGAAGAGATTAGCTAAGAAGAAGTGGGACATTGACAAAACCGAAGAGAGTAAACAGGAGTACAGGGAGACACAGCGTAAGGCAAAGGTAGCAGTGTCAAAGGCCAAACAGAGCATTTGATGACTTGTATGCTCGGTTGGAAAGTAAGGAGGAGAAAATGATTTATACAGGTTGGCACAGCAGAGAAATAGAGATGGGAAGGACGTGCAGCAAGTTAGATTGATAAAGGACAGAGAGGAAATGTATTGACTGATGACAGAAGTGTGCTGGGAAGATGGAAAGAGTACTTTGAAGAGCTGATGAATGAGGAAAATGAGAGAGAAAAAAGAGTAGAAGAGGTGACTGTTGAGGACCAGGAAGTAGCAAAGATTAGGAAGGGGTGAAGTGAGGAGGGCATTGAAGAGGATGAAGAATGGAAAGGCAGTTGGTCCTGATGACATACCGGTGGAGGTATGGAAGTGTCTAGAGAGGTAGCAGTAGATTTTCTGACAAGAACATTTAACAAGGTCTTAGAGAGTGAGCAGATGCCAGAGGAATGGAGGAGAAGTGTGCTGGTGCCCATTTTTAAGAACAAGGAGACGTGCAGAGTTGTGGCAACTACAGAGGGAAAAAGTTGATGACGCATACGATGAAGTTATGGGAAAGAATAGTGGAAGCTAGACTAAGGGCAGAAGTCAGCATTTGTGAACAACAGTTTGGTTTCATGCCCAGAAAGAGCACCACAGATGCAGTGTTTGCCTTGAGGATGTTAATGGAGAAGTACAGAGAAGGTCAGACGGAGCTGCATTGTGCCTTTGTGGATCTGGAGAAAGCATATGACAGGGTGCCGAGAGAAGAACTGTGGTATTGCATGAGGAAGTCTGGAGTGGCAGAGAAGTATGTTAGAGTGGTGCAGGACATGTATGAGAGATGTAAGACAGTGGTGAGGTGTGCTGTCGTGTGACAGAAGAGTTCAAGGTGGAGGTGGGACTGCATCAAGGGTCAGCTCTCAGCCCCTTCTTGTTCGCTATGGTGATGGACAGGCTGACAGACGAGGTTAGACAAGATTCCCATGGACTATGATGTTTGCAGATGACATTGTAATCTGTAGTGAGAGCAGAGAACAAGTGCAGGAAAATCTAGAGAGGTGGAGGTATGCCCTGGAAAGGAGGAATGAAGATTAGCCTCAGTAAGACAGAATACATGTGCATGAATGCCAGGGACCAAAGAGGAACGGGTGAGATTACAGGAGCAGAGATAAGAAAGGTGGAGGATTTTAAGTACTTAGGCTCAACAATCCAGAGCAATGGAGAGTGTGGAAAGAGGTCAAGAAGCGTGTGCAGGCAGATTGGAATGGTTGGAGAAAAGTGTCCGGTGTGATGTGTGATAGGAGGGTATCGGCAAAAATGAAAGGAAAAGTGTACAAGATGGTGTTGAGGCCAACGATGCTGTATGGGTTAGAAACAGTGGCCCTGGGGAAAAGACAGGAGGCAGAGTTAGAGGTAGCAGAGATGAAAATGTTGAGGTTCTCTTTGGGAGTAACGAGGATGGATAGGATTAGGAATGAGCACGTCAGAGGGACAGCACATGTAAGACGTTTTGGAGACAAAGTCAGAGAGGCTAGATTGAGATGGTTTGGACATGTACAGAGGAGGGATAGTGAGTATATTGGTAGTAGGGATGCTGAGGCTGAAACTACCAGGCAAAAGGCCTAGAGGAAGACCAAAGAGACGATTCATGGATGTGGAAAAGGAGGACATGAAGGTCGTTGGTGTAAGAGAAGAAGATGCAAAGGATAGGGTGAGATGGAGGCAGATGATTCGCTGTGGCGACCCCTGAAGGGAAAAGCCGAAAGGAAAAGAAGAAGAAGAAGAAGAAGTACTGTTGTCTTACTGACGTAAATGTTAATCTGCCTTCTCCCATGTTTGTACATCGATCTGGGTTAAGACTAATGATGTACTTTTTATGGGTCAGTGGTTTTGTAATATTGAGAAAGCATTGTTATGAAGTTAAAGTACTTTTATTCGTGTGGCGTTTGCTCTGTGTGTGTGCGCGCGTGCATGTGAGACATTCTATGATTCCTCTGCATGAAGCTGAATCGTGACTTATGCGAAATAATAGGCTTTCAGCTGCTACACAATCAATTAACACCAGAAGGCTTTATCTCTCAGTAGCCAAATACCGCCCCCTGATGGGCAAGGATGAGCACTGCAACTATAACAGTTACTGAATAGTTATCACTTAATTAGCATGATAATCACAAGTAGTATTGGAGCACTCATCAAACAATCATTAAAGCAGTTATCTGTATTTCTCAGCTGAATTCCCTGTCAGTATTTTAGCAGTAAGATAAAAACTTATCGAAAGTTTTTACTTATACTCAAAAATGAGCAGCAATAAAACATGCACTGAAACCGTACAATCTTTTTTTTTTTTAAGACTATTAACAGGAAAGAATATCAGCACAGAGAAAGATGCAGTAGAGGTAAGAGGAAATATTTTCTTTGTTTTTCCTGTCCTCTTTACAACCCTTCTCTTCATCCTGCGGATGTTTTTGTTTCGCACCTACCTGCACCCCTCCATATAATTCCCTTCCATTCGAGAAATAATACTTTGCCTCGGAACAAAATTCTTGTGTAAGTTTCTTAAAGAAATGTGTGTGAATCTCTTCCTTCTAGGTCAAAGGTGTTAAACTTGAGGCCAAATATGGCCCACCCACTCATTTAATGTGGCCCACAAAACTTTTAAAGAATATGATTATCATACTTTTTTTGTATCCACTATTACCATAAAATGTAATTCATCATCTTTCCAGTAGGTGGCAGCGGCCCATTTCAAAATTATCATTGCTGACCACAGGGGCACGGTGGACTGGTAGTCAAGGGTGCTGATTGTTGATCCTAGGGTTGAGGGTTCGAGTCCCACTCTCCACAAGGTTGTCACTGTCCCGTCCCCAGTGCAGCTAACTGGGTTATCAAAGGCGGGCCATGTCTCTCACTGTCCATGGTGAGAAGTTCATGTAAACGAACCATTGCTGACTTTCGTAAAGAGTAGCTGCATAGCCATCAGCGTGTTTCTGCTCCTCGCTAAAAGGGTTGTTTAAGGGAGGGCATCCGACGGAAAAACCTATGCCAAATTAAACATGCGAGTCAGATATCTCGCTGTGGTGACCCCTGATAAAGGGAAAAGCCAAAAGAAAAATAAAGAAGAGTCATTGATGACTACAAGAAAGATTGCATCATATTGCCCATGCATGTTTAATTCAATGCCCTATTTCGCTACGGATGTTTAGTGATTATTCGGCCCTTATTCACCTCGAAATTTTGCACCCCTGTTCTAGGTGATGGATTTGCTACATAATATGGGTCCAGATACAGTGGTCATCACCAGCTCGGATCTCCCGCCTCGCCTCGGGGACCGCTTCTTGGTTTCGCTCGGTAGTCAGCGCATTGGTACGCATGCATGTGATAGCTTGTGTGAGCATGTGTATGAAATGTTAGCCTTTGTGATATAACTGAACATCATTATTTGAAGGTTGACTTTTTTGTATTCAAAACACTTTTTTTTTATTGGTCTGATGAAATATGCTAATTTTTTGAGATAGGAATTTTGGGTTTTCATGAGCTGTATGCCAAAATCATCAGTATTAAAACAATAAAAGACCTGAAATATTTCAGTTGGTGTGCAATGAATCTAAAATATGACATTTTATTTTTTATCAGTACATTACAGAAAATAATGAACTTCATCACAGTATGATAATTTTTTGAGAAGGACTAGTATACAAGTCAGGAATTTTTGTGAAATCTCAGTGAACAATTTAGCTGTTTGTGATGACACTTGCTTCATTGCATCCTGTTTTGACGTTTATCATAATAGTGCAAGTGACACTGCAACCACTTTTATTCGAAGCCTAAATGTTTACATTAAAAACACTCTGAAAGTTTAAGCTGCATGTTTGCAAGACTAAGTTAATCAGAATGGTGTATAGTTGTATTTTACATCCAGCTGAAAGAATCAGCAGCTCATAGAAAGGCTGAGTAATCATTTAGAAGCATGATGAGCTGTGTGACATCAGCGTTAAAAGGATTGTGGTGGGTTTTTGTTTTTTGTTTATTTTATTTTATTTTATTTTTTTGCTTTTTGGCTGCAGTGATGCCAGACGGCACATTCACAACCCAGCGCATCCGGATAGAGGTGCCCAAAGTAGACGCAGTGTTTGTCGGGACGGGTGACCTTTTTGCTGCTATGCTGCTGGCTTGGACACACCACTACCCCACAGACCTGAAGGTACAGTATGATCAGTCAGTATGATGTCAGTGACCTAAATTATAGTTCAGTGTTGTTTTATTTTCAATCCCGTGCACTGTGTTTCTTTTTTCCTCTTTAATAGATGGCGTGCGAGAAAACGTTCTCCATCATGTACCATGTTATTCAGAGGACCATTTCTTATGCCTTCGGTAATGCGTGTGTGTGTGTGTGTGTGTGTGTGTGTGTGTTTCACGATATTCAGCTGACCCACCCTCCTCATGAATTTGTTTCTTCCCCTCCCCCACCCCCAGAGATGGCAGGTCCTGGCAGAAAACCGAGTCCGGCCCAACTCGAGCTGCGAATGATTCAAAGCAAAGCTGACATTGAAGACCCAGCCATCGTAATGGAAGCCACTGTTCTATAGAAACTCCATGTGTACACACACACACACACACACACACACACACACACACACACACCAACCACTATTTCCCTCTACCCTATGCCACAATCGCACAATGTATAGATGTTGTACATTTTTTTTGATCTGTAATGTGACATTGCCTTAGAAATCTTGAACAGAGCACAACATTTCATTCAGAGGCAGAAATAGCAGGGTACAGCCACATTGCCGAGCAGCAGGGAGAGAAAGATGGACAGAATGCTGTGACAAAAGAGAAGAAAGAGGGAAAAGAAAGCTCTTTTCAGCTCTTTCTCTTTAACAATGTCTCGATCTCTACACTCCTTGAACCCCTGTTTGTCCTGCACATTGCAGAAGCAATCAGTTGCCTTTTTAATTTCTCTGAGAAACTTCTGTGACTGAAATAAGCTAAAGAGAAGCCAGTATTTAGCATATCATTATGGGATATGGGTTTGCTCGTGATCATGTTACAAAAAATGCTTTGTATGCTCCACTTGCATGCCTGTTCAGGGGAGTGGGGGGTGGACACTGAGATTATCTTATTGCATGAATATACGCCTTAGAAAAATGCCTTTTTGTTAACTTTTAACACGTTTTTGTTTCTATTTATTTCTGTTACATGTATGAAATGAGAGATTAGCATTTCAAGTTTTTTAAATTATTATTCGTAAGGTTTTAGAAATCTTTCCTCCGCGTTTTTAAAATTTATGAATGATCAATGAAGGATTGTTAAAAAAATAAATAATCTCATGTTAAGTTGACACCTGGGCACGATATCGTCCATTTCTCATCATCATCATCTTCCGCTTAGTCCTGGGTCGCGGGGAGCGGCAGCCTAAGCAATTGAGGTCCAGACGTTCCTTCCATTTCTGCGATTCTAGAATGTGTGGAGCTCAACAATTTGATATTCCCCATTCCATCGATTCTCCATTCGGTTCCTCAAGGTCTGTTATGCTCTGTTAAGCTCTACTGCACTCTTCCATGCTTCACATGTTCGATCACGATTGGTATCAAATCATAATACAGTGGTACCTCACCTTACGAAATTAATCCGTTCCAGACTTTTTTTCGTAACCTGCATTTTTCGTAAGTTGAACCACATTTTACGTGTAAAATGCGTGATTCGTTCCAAGGCTCCCAATACTACCCCCTAAACCATTCCAAAATGATAAAAGCATACCTTTTAAGAACTCTTTCTGCTTCAATATCATACTGATGGTTTGGCCATATTCCTTTGAGATATCACTCATGCCCATTTCTTCTCCCCACTCGCACCAGAAATCGCACGCGCGTGTGTGTGCGCGCATGTGTTGACCATGTCTTCTTAGCAGAGTTATAATCTTTCAAATGTTTTTGGAAGATTAAAAGCCTGAGTCAGGAAATAAAGCATAAAACAACAGTAACTCTGTTCTTTACATGAAAAGCATCATGGTGGATTCAGCTCTGTAATAGGTAATGGGAGGTAGATGCGTCATTCCTCCTAGGCAATGATGTCCAAGATGGCGTCAGGTCAAGATGGCGTCCCTGTCCAAGATGGCACTTGAGTAAAGGTGACATGAACGACAGCTCAGTTGATAGCCAATGGGAGGCTAGCGGGGCGGGATGTTTGAACGTGATTGATGGGAGAGCAGCTCGTGCATTGTTTGACTGTTTGAATGGCGCGTTTGAATTTTTAAGATGGCGCTTTCGTAACGTGAACTTGTTTCGTATCCTGAGACAAAAATTTGGGGGAAATGCTTTTCGTAACCTGAATTTTTCATTTGGTGAGACTTTCGTAAGGTGAGGTACCACTGTACAAAATTTGTGTCAGGAAGATATCTTTCCTTGATCATCACGAATCCACCACGTTCTCTCAAGATCATCACAATTCAATCCCAAGAACCCCCACGGTTCTTACAAGTCTCTAAAATAATGGAAATTGCAGACATTGTGCTCCTGTGTAAACCCAAGGTTACACTGGACTAAACTAGACTTATTAGCTACTAATTGCTTTATTGTGTAAACACATCCCTGCTGAAAAATCCGTCTTGGTCTCGTCCCACTACCAGCTGTCCAAAACTGCACTCGATGCTGGTAATGGAATTACATTTGAATTACAGCTACTAATTCAGCATTTGTAAATAACTGATTTTTTATCTAAATTACCCAACAATAACGTAATTGGGGGAAAAATTAATTGACCACCTTCTTGGAAAACCCAGTTTAAGATGAACAGCTCCCAGCTTTCAAAAAACTCAACTCGAGTCAAACAGTCAAGTTCGCTATCGGCTTCCTGATTACTTGAACTGTTCAACAAATGTTCATCATTTTCTGTAACTGCTCAATCCTAATTAGGGTTGGGGGGAGGCTGGCGCCCATCCCAGTCGACTTCAGGCGAGGGCAGAGTACACCCCGGACGGCTCGCCAGGCCATCGCAGGGCGGAAACACGCTGACGGCTATGCAGCTACTCTTGTCGAAAGTCAACAATGGTTCTTTTACATGAACCTCTCACCACAGACAGTGAGAGACATGTCTGGCCTTTGATAACCCAGTTAGCTGCACTGGGGGGGACGGTGACAAACCTTGTGGAGAGTAGGACTCGAACCCCCAACCTTAGGATCAGCGATCCAGCGCCCTATACCACTAGGTCACCACTGCCCCTTGTTCAACAGATGTGTGTCCATAATGTTGCAATATTTTAGAACCTATTTCCAAATACCAGGATTTAGCTGTGGGTGGCACACTGGTGTAGTGGTGAGCACATCCGCCTCACAGCCTGGGTCCTGGGTTCGATCCCCTGACCAGGTCGATTTATGTATGGAATGTGCATGTTCACCCTGTACTTGCATGGGTTTCTTCCGGGTACTCCAGCCTCATCCCACACTCCAAAGACTAATACATTGGACTAATAATCCTGTTGCCCTGTGATGGTCTGTTGGTAACACACACAAACTCAGTATGGGATGCAAAGGAAAGTTGCTGCCCCTGGTTTGGGAATTGAACCAGTGCCCTTCAGGACCCAACCCCACTTCTCTCACCATTAGGCTATAGCTGCCCCATGTCTGAATTGTAAATTGTGTACATCGGTCGCAAGAAGCTCTGTATCATTTGGCAAACTACTACGGCATGTATATGACAGCCCGTGTGTGATGATTTCCTTTTGGCTTTTTTTTCCCTTTTTCAGGGGTCGCCACAGCGAATCATCGCATGTTTGATTCGGCAAAGGTTTTTACGTCGGATGCCCTTCCTGACACAACCCTTTAGCAAGGGACAGAAAGACCCTGACGGCTATGCAGCTACTCTTTACGAAAGTCAGCAATGGTTCTTTTATATGAACCTCCCACCATAGACAGTGAGAGACATGGCCCGCCTTCCATAACTCTGTTAGCTGCATTGGAGGGGACAGTGACAACCTTGTGGAGAGTGGGACTCGAACTCCCAACCTTGGGATCCAGCGCCCGATACCACCAGGCCACCACTGCCCCATATATGACAGCCCGCGCGTTTCGGCTAATATTCAGCTAGTTACTGGTTTTATTCCAATATAATAATCAGTGTTGCTAACATCCTCGCTAAAACTAGGCAAATTACTACAATACACTGTGAATAGCGAGACTGAGTTGTGAATCAGCAGTGACGTTTTAAATTTACATGCTAATTTTTTTAAATTTGTGTTCATCTCTGCCTGCATATTATGTATTCACACGTCACCAGCTTAAGCCAGTAGTTTAACTGTACAGTGCATTAATTTAACATGTAATAAGATACTAAAAAGCGTTTTTTTGTTTGTTTGTTTGCTTGTTTGTTTTTCTTCTCGGAAGGCCGACAGACTTCAGATAAAGCTCGTTTAGATTTGTTCGTCTTTGCATGTTCTGTCCCATTCATTACTATTTATCTTTTCACGTGCATCATACCTCCATTTGTTCAGTTATTGATTGATCAATTCATGCCAGCCTTGTGTGACATTTTCCCCTTGAAGATCTTGTGAAACTAAACGTATTATTTTTTTCGAAATTGTGTCCATGTGCAGGACCAGTCAGGGGTCAGCGTTGCTCTCGGTGTTGCACTTCCTCCTCACCTTTTCATCAAAGCGATGACGTATTAAATCTATGGTCTAGTGTGTATCTGTACATGTAAATGTATGAATGTGTTTGAGGGGAGGATGGAAGAAGTGTGTGTGTGTGTGTGTGTGTGTGTGTGTGTGGGTGTGTGTGTGTAGATCCATATTTGTGTCCTTAGATAAGATGTGAAGGTGTAATTGGGTATTTTGGGGACATGTATATTTAAAAAAAGAAAAAAAAAAGAAAAAAATGATGCTATTGTACTGAAACCTGAAACTTTCCGTGTGAGGGCAGCTGAAATCAATGATCCAATTAATAGTAACCTGTGGTTGCTCACCTAAGAACAACTTTGTTTTGTTTGTTTTTTTTTCTTAAGATGGTTAGTGGTAGACATTTGAGCTGAAGAACCTGATCTGAGGTCAGCACAGGAAGACAACTTCTACCTAAAGCCCTTTTGAAATTGTCCGAAGGCTAACTGCCTCCACGGATACCAGGCACTGCCAATATGTGTTTGTAGCCAGCTTATAGATTGGATTTTTGTGGGAGGGAGGATAATAAATGGGGGGGGGGGGTGGTCCGTGTGTCTGTCTTCTTGAAAGACGGTCATTCCACCTTGTCATGGCCGATGACATCCCCGATAGAAATCCAACAATAACAATGCGGCTCACATTCTCAGTGGGCAAGCGAATATTTTTGACTGTTATCACAGTGTTAGGACGTTCCCTGAGGGAAATATAGGGCAGACGTTTTGCAGTGTACTACAACATTTTTGTTTGTTTCATGTACATAGTGTATGTAATAATGTATATCAGTCTGTGGGGTTTGTGTGGTGTTGATTGTATGACTGTGTGACTCAGAAGTGACCAAATGTTTCATGTCAATAGGGGTTGATGACGAGCTCCCTTGTGTGGACTGGGGCTGAGCTTGTCCTTAGTATTTTCTAGCATTTTCGTGTTTAGTCCGAAAATGACCTTTAATCCTCGTCCTCTATTCCGTTGTTGCTGATATGTAGTTGGATATGGTACTGCCATAACATTGCCACCTGTTAGTACTGTTATAGTACCAGCTAGTAATATGGCCTCTATATTCTTATGGGCCAAAACATTTTGTAGTCTTAAGCGAGATCACTGTTTCCCAATCAAGTTTTCTGTCTAGATTTACGATAATTACTCAACTTTATCATGTTCCCCGAACACACAGCTGTTGACCAGTAAAATTTTCCTAAACCATAATTATTGTCAAGTCAATGTGACCATAGACTTGAGGAACATTTACTTTCCAAGATGGAAAAGTGTTTATTCATGCTGCATCATCAGATTAGTCAGTGATTGAAATGTATTTTAATGAAAGAACATTGCATACTGTATTTGTCGTGTTCTGATTACATTTAATGCTGTGGAGCACATGATAAATAATTTAATTTATGTTGTCACACTTTTCTCCCTTTATAATAGCTAGACAGATCTTTCTTCACCAGTTTCTTTGTTTCTTCATTCTTCTTCTTTCAGCTTTTTCCCTTTCTCGGGAGTCGCCACAGCGAATCATCCGATTCGCACATTTGATTTGGCATAGGTTTTTACGTCGGATGCCCTTCCTGTCACAACCCTTAGCAAGGGACAGAAACACGCTGACGGCTTTGCAGCCTACTCTTTACGAAAGTCAGCAATGGTTCTTTTATATGAACCTTTCACCATAGACAGGGAGAGACATGGCCCGCCTTTGATAACCCAGTTAGCTGCACTGGGGGGACGGTGACAATCCTGTGGGGACTTGAACCCCCAATCTTAGGATCAGCGATCCTGCGCCCTATCCACTAGACCAGTGTTTCCCAACCCCTGTTCCGCGGCACATTAGTGTGCCGTGAGAAATCATCAGGTGTGCCGCGGAAGATTAACCAATTTCACTTAGCGTGTAGTAACAGTGCTGTTCTGCTAGAGGGCAGTATCATTTTTGTTCCGTGGTGTGCCTTGTGATTTTTCTAATGTAAAAGGTGTGCCTTGGCCCAAAAAGGTTGGGAAACACTGCACTAGTCCACCACTGCCCCTTTCTTTATCTTTCTCAAAAAAAAAAAATGTTCAGAGCACCCTCTGCTGGGCCCGCTGTAGTAGCACACTTCCAAAAAAAATCTTTTCAAGTCAGCATTGAAAAATCAATCCAAATCATGAGGCTTCCTTCTTCGAAGCCACACTATTGGAATTAATTGACGTAATATTTTGTGCATTTCTGCTAACGCACACGCAAACTTGGAGGTAAAACAACATATTTGAGCTAAAAAAAAAAGAAAAAAAAAAGCAAAATACAAATTCTGTTGTCTGATTCCACAAGAGCAATTCAAAAGAAAGAAAGTAACAGTACTGTACTGTCTTTTTTTTATTGTTATTGTTGAGCTCAAATTACAAACATTGAACATACGAAACCCCTGCTGATGAACTGTTACTATCGAAACAATAACATATTAGAGCCAAACATGAAAAAGATGTGACCATCTTTAGTAGGTGGCTGTGACAGCAAATTAGTCCTTTCCTTTCAGCCAATCAAATCCAAGGCACCAGTAGCACACTGATGCTAGCTGATAGCTAACAAACAGACTGGAATTTATACATTTTAGAGGTTTGTTTTCAGGATTGGGAAACACTAATCTTTAAGCAACTCTCTTTCATGCATGTAATTGTATTTATTAGAATATGCCATACAAAAGCTGATCTTAGAATAGCCCGTCATTTAAATAAATCTCATGAAATCGGGCCAACAATTCAAAGTTAAACCTGACTCGATTTACGAATAAATAGATTATAGAGATCTGTCTGACTCAAGATTCATGTCGGGAATTCAGAAGGTAAAAATATATTGTCTTGAATTTTGACAAGCAGTCGGTAAGGTGATACGTGCAAATAAAATAAGTGACGGATTTTTTTTGGCATATAGAATTATAACTAATACATTGTGTCTTGGTCTGTCAAAGTGATTCCAGTCTTGATCTTTACCAGTGACCCTGTTGTATGACCCACTGTGTTAGCTGTAGTGTTCCCTTTCCCCCTCGTGGATCTCCAAGTAGTTGTGGCAAGGATCCAGAAATGCACACTTCACTTCATAGTGTGCACTCGTAACAAAAAAAGGCACTTTGCTGCCAAATATGAATAATGATGTCAGTACTGAACAGGGCAATGGCCAGCATCCCCACCCTTAACTTTGTGGACTATAAAATCAAGTGTGGTGTCTGTGCTTTTCATATTTTAATTTTCTTTCGGTTGTAACTTAGTAGTTTTTATTACTTTCATTTTCTTCTGGTTATCATTTCCTAATGGGACAAAAATAAAAAATGCAGTAATTACAGAAAATAATAAAATGTTGTAAATGTTTGGTAAAAGTTTCTAGTGCTTTGTTTTCTGGTTCTGGATATTTTTTTAACATGTTACACTGAAGATTGTAGTGTACAAATCCACATTTATAATATATAATGTATGTTATGATGCAATAAAGAGAAAGTAATGATTATAATAAGTATTTGGTTTTGCTACTGCGACTGGAACCTTGGTGTAATGTTCATGTTCACCCTCAACGCTCACATAGTTGGAACCTGCTGATGGTGGCAGAAAACAAGGCGACGCGACTCACAGTTGCAGCTTGCACCGGTCATGAAAATAATGTGCTTTCTTCCGGGGTTGAATAGTTGCATAACACACACACACACACACACACACACAAAAATTACATACTGTATTTGCACATCGAGTTAATACATGCGAATATTTTGCTTCACTTTAATTTGATGCTTGCGTTTTCAAATATGCAAATTTGTGTGCACTTATTCTTAGCATGTTTATGTATTCCAAAGAATTCCTTATTTATTTCATGGTGGTATTTAAATAAGACTTCCAGTAATAATATATTTTCCGAGCCACCCTGTAGCATACACGAGTCCAGGCTCGGCCTATGTGATCCGATCAGTCTCGTATCTTGATTATGATCCATACAGTGGTCCTTCAAAGTTTGTGAACCCTTCAGAATTTTACACATTTCCATATAAATATGACTGAAAGAATCAGATTTTCACACAAGTTCTAAACGTAGATAAAGAGAACTCTGTTTACACATATATATAGTCGGCCCCCTACTTACAAAGACCCCTGTGTACGAAATCCCCGGGTTACGAAGACCAATTTCCGAAGTTTCCGTCCCTAGGATACGAAACAACCCCCTCTTACGAAAAGCGCCATTCAAAATTCAAATGCGCCAATCAAAATTTCACACAGCGTGCGAGTTGCTCTCTCATTGGCTGTCTCTCAACATCCCGCCCCACTGGCCTCCCAGATAGAGACAGAAGGAAGCGTTACTCTTTAGTTTTTAGTTTAGTTTTTTAAGTTGTTTAATTCAGTAAATGTTTAATAAATGTGGGCGCATTTGAGCTCAAGCATTGTCTTGGATCAATGCCTCAGACTCGCACGAGATGGAAGAGGATGGTTTAGGGTCTATAACAATGGAATATTCATATGAAAATAGAATGAATTCATCACAAGAATTCGAAATACAGTCGGCCCCCAACTTACGAAGACCCCTCTGTACGAATTCCCCGGATAATGAAAAACATTTTCCTGAGTTTCCGTCCCCGAGATACGAAACAACCCCCTCTTACGAAAAGAAATTCAAAATGCTAACGCGCCAATCAAAATTTCACACGAGGTGCGAGTTGCTCTCTCATTGGCTGTCTCTCAACATCCCGCCCCGCTGGTCTCCCAGATAAAGACAGAAGGAAGCTTCACTCTTTAGTTTTTAGTTTAGTTTTTTTTAAGTTGTTTTAATTCAGTAAATGTTTAATAAATGTGGGCGCATTTGAGCTCATCTGGAATTCCGATCCCTCAAGGAATCAAATTAAAGTTGAGTTTGTCAAACAGGGAATGCACTTTGAATTCCACGTCTTGTGGGTGTGGCCCGCTGCGCGAGAGAGACAGGTGTGTGTGTGTGTGTGTGTGTGTGTGTGTGAATAAAAAATGTTTAATAATGGTTTAATTAATAAATATGTAAATAAAATGGTTTAATATGTTAATAAAATGTTTAAATGGTTTAATAAATAATTTTATTTTACTTTTAACACATTTCATACAAAATTGTTGTACTTTTATCATTTTTAAATGGTTTATGGGGTTCATCCAGTCCAAAGACTGGAGCCTTGGAACGAATTAGGCATTTAACATGCAAGGTGCGTCCCCTACTTACGAAATCCCGCGTTATGAAAACGGCCCTGGAACGGGTTAATTTCGTAGGTAGAGGGCCGACTGTATTTATTTATTTATTGAGGAAAGAGATGCAGAAAATTATTCTGTACTGGCCCCAGACCTGCAGGACGCCCTGTTCTCCACATTAAAACTGTACACAAGTGGGACCTCAAGGCATGTGACGTTACCCCAGCAAAGCCTTGAATCAGCAGCCACAGATCGTAGTAGTTCGAAACTTGCCATCAAGTCAGCGATGATGATGATAATAGAGTGGAGGAGGGAGACGAGAGAGAAAGGTCGACACCTGCAGCAACTGGAACAAAGCGTGCCACTCAAGAATTGGGTCTCTACAGCCACACCAGGCACCGTGTTATCACCACAGCCTGACTCTGGACTTGGGTCTCGACAGATTTCACACCCGAGGGCGTCCCATCAAAACATATTATGAATTGGGTAAAATACTCTCCATCCAAATATAGAAATAAACGAATGTACTTTAATATTTACAGCATTCGACAGACTCTTCTTCATAGCAACTTACAACAACTTTTTTTTTTAAATACAATTGAGGATTAAGGGCCATGCTCAAGGGCCCTTCTGTGGCAGCATGGTGATGCTTGGCATCAAACTGCTGACCTTTGGACCAGTAATCCAAAGCCTTCACCATTGAGCCACCATTAATATGGTTGTTTGATTGCAACATGGCATCATTGCTTCAGTTGGTAAGGTCAAGGCCCTCACCAAGTTATCCCATCAATGGACCCTCCCCGCCCCACCCCTCCCCCCATGATGCAGATCGAAGAGCATGGATGGATGGAAGGTAGGACTCATTCGCAAACATGAAATGGCATCAGAGTCCTGACCTTAACCCTACTGAAAGTTTCCAGGATGTGTAAAGATTTAATGGCATGGTTCAGTTTTCCAGTTCAAGATGTTCGTGAACATTAAATTTAATGAACATTAAATTTAACTGCACTATACTGTACTTTAATATACAGCGTATACTGCCCAGATTAATAAGGGAGGCTCGGCCTCCCTTGCCTCCCATGAATGCAAGTCACTGGGTAAAAGGAAAAATTGTTGCCCAACAGGTTACTATTTATTAATCCTGGGGATTAAAAAAAAAATCTAGTTCCCGCGCAATAGTATTTAACAAACCCATTACACCATCCCTAATTTAATTTTCATATACTGTACTGTACTGTAATTTAAAATACAGCTTCGCAAAAATGTACCCATTATAACCCGTAGAGGGCTCCATAACCTACTGAGTCTCGAGTGAAAATTAGGGTCTTTGTGTATAACGCGGAACTAAATATGCATTGTTCGTAGTTTCTAAACGATCACTAATGGTCATCGGACCGGAAATACAGTCTTCAATCCTGTGTAATATTTCCACTCGAATTCCACAAAAGCCCACCTTTTGCTGACAACCATTGGTTGTTCTTGCATTTTTCTCTCACGTGATTGGACAGCTGTACTCAATTAGCCAATTACCGAAGAGGAGGCGGTATTAATCAGAATACGGGTGTAAAATGAAGTGTGTTAGAGATTGCGGTGGCGACGAGTGATCTGCCACTAACGGACAAAGAGTGAACGATCGTCCAGGCATATCACTGTTAGTCCTGCTCAGGGAATCTTGGGAGTGTTATTTCGCAAGATTTGGATACGAAATTACGGAATTTCGTCTCAGAAGAATTGGTATGAGAGCTTGGTCGCTTCGTTCGAAGGGTAATTAAATGTTATTGTTTTATTTGCTGCTGTGTTTGAGTGAGAGTTTACAACGCCGGAAACAGAATCAGATCATTTTCATTATTTCTTTTGAGTTATCTAGAGCCTAAACCTAGCCCTGGTGTGCTTCAGGAAATGTAGCTCTGAGATTTCCTCGTGTTTATATGGGTGCTATGTTTTGTATTACTGTATGATCAAGGTTAATAGATGCTGAGCAAAGTGTTCAGTTTGTGCTCGCCACACTGACTGCAGTCGGTTAGCATCGCTGAGGTTATAAACATGTTTACAGCATCAACACTGCAGTCCGATTTTAAAACAAACATGCACCGATGAATCATTCCGGCTGATCATGGCATAAAAAGTTCAGCGTGGCTGCTCCAGCACAACGACCTCGTTTCATCTCCACGTCAGTGTCGCGCGACACCCGGGTTACTACAGTGCAGGGACTGTAAACGGGCGTGGCTACGGCCCAAGGGGCGTGGCTAAGAGGTTAATAAGGTCATTTGAGACTGTTGTCTGGTTTATTTTATTTTATTTGAAAAAGAAATAGTACCTTTTTAAAAATATTATAGTTTACTTCTGTAAACTATTCTTGCGGCAACTTCCAAGAAAATAATTTTGCTGAGCTTTTAAACGTTAAATTTAACAACACTATACTTTAATATATAGTGTAATGTGTTTGAGATGTACTTACCAATTAAAAAAAATGTTTTTTTTTTGTTTTTTTTTTTCAAAACAAATTCAGTATAAATTCCTAAATGGAGCAGAGTGATTTGGTGCCCTGACATTGAACGCAGCATTACAGATCAACATGTGATCTCATGTAATTCTGCCATTCGCCTCAATACGAACTGATGCGCATGCGCATTTGGGTGCAGCCGAACACACTCCGAGGGAAAGTGATATCCAAGCTTTTGGAAAGATAAGCTCACAGATGCCCTGGTGATTGTTGTGAGTGAGCTCAGCCAATTGGATCCCATTGCGGATGGCTGCAGCGTCGACCTGGATTCGAACTTATGATCTGATGATGATAATTTGTTTGTTGGAATTGTATTTGTCATTTCCCGATGAGACATTAGTGGTTATGGGCCTCTGATCCTCGGCTGTGGTTGCATATTGCAGCTGCTCATGCAGTTATAACTGGGATAAGGTTTCAATGTTGATATCAAACAACAAAAGCTCGCATGAAATCATTCAGTGCGGTTCCAAAATGTTAATTGATGTAAAATTCCAGTATTCGGTTTCGCTGACTGGAGGTTATGCACCAGTGGTTTGATTCGAGCTAATTGGTCGGAGTGTGCTTGCACAAACATCATTAGTAGAAACTGAGCATATGCAAGAGCATAGACTACATCATTAGTATGGACAGAGAGTATACAGCAGCATTTAGTTTTTTGGTTTTTTTTTAATAGAGGAAGGTCAATTCCTCCATACAATCTGAAACAACTCACTGAGATCCTTGGCTGTAAAATTTCAGCTGTAAATATCTGTACAGTTGGCCCCCAACTTACGAAATTAATCCGTTCCAGAGCCCTTTTTGTATTGCGGGGATTTCGTAAGTATGGGTCGCATATTACACATTCAACGCCTAATTCATTCCAAGGCTCCAGTCTTTGGACTGGATAAACCCCATAAACCCTTTAAAACTGATAAAAGTACACCAATTTTGTATGAAATATGTGTTAAAAGAAAATTATTTATTAAACCAATATTAAACATTTTATATTAACACACACACCTCTCTCTCACGCGTGTGCTGCGGGCCATGCCCACAAGACGTGGAATTCAAAGCGCATTCCCTGCTTGACAAACTCAACTTTAATTTGATTCCTCGAGGGATCGGAATTCCAGATGAGCTCAAATGCGCCCACATTTATTAAACATTTACTGAATTAAAACAACTTAAAAAATTAAACTAAAAACTAAAGAGTGAAGCTTCCTTCTGTTTCTATCTTGGAGGCCAGCGGGGCAGGATGTTGAGAGACAGCCAATGAGAGAGCAACTCGCGCGTCATGTGAAATTTTGATTGGCGCGTTTGAATTTTGAATTTCTTTTCGTAAGAGGGGGTTGTTTCGTATCTCGGAACGGAAACTCAGGAAAATTATTTTCGTAATCTGGGGATTTCGTACACAGGGGTCTTCGTAAGTTGGGGGCATACTGTATTTCGAATTCTTGTGATTAATTCATTCCATTTTCATATGAATATTCCATTGTAATAGACCCTAAACCATCCTCTTCCATCTCGTGCTAGTATGAGGCATTGATCCAAGACAATGCTTGCGTTTGACAAGTCGATGGAGAAAAACTACAAGTTGGGTTTTGAAGTAACTGCTGAAAGTGAAACTGCAGAAACCTCTTTAAATGCGGATGTAGTCAGGGCCAGTTCTTACAAGCACCGCTATCGGCAGGAAGTACAGCATCACTGAGATCTTGAAAATAGATCAACATGTTGATGAAAGAAGTTAATACAAATCTACAAGTCATTCTTACTGGATTTCTCCTCTAATTATTCTGCATGAAGTACAGATTTTTGTGTCACTGTCTGCCATGTAGCTTTATGCTGCGCGCGCACACACACACACACACACACAGCTGATTCAGTTAAAAGAAGGTACAGTACATTGTGTAAGATTCAGTAGTGTATAATGTCTACACTACGTTATGCTGAGGTTGAAGATTGCAACGAATTGAAATTTTGTTCCTGACCCCTTGCCCTTTGAAACATCTATGGTTCTGTAGAATCTTGGCAGCACAACATGGTGGCCTCTATGAGAGGGGACCATATTTTTAAAAATATATTTGAAAACGAATGTGAAATTATCTATTTATGAAGTACTTAATTTCTGCCAGTTAGAATAGATTCTTTAAAATGTTACACACTTGTACCTTTCATCAGCAAAGGTCAGAATCTCACCATCAGTATGTTCTGATGACTCTTTGCTTTTTTCCCCTTCAATACAATTGCAATACAACTGCAGTAGTTATGGTTGTTTTTTTTTTGTTTGTTTTTTTCCACGGTCTGTGATGCATGGCTGACTTATTCATTTATTTATTTGAGGATATAACCGCTGTGGAGATCAGTTGTTCTGATTAGGAATGTGATAGTCTGTTACTGAGTACTGGTTTCATGGGAATACTGGTCTGAAATATTGGATCACTGCCAGACTTTCACACATTTTCCCATTTGACCCACTGACATATTTCCCGAAGTGAGTTTTTGTCATGTTGCCCGAAGCAGCACAGATTTTTCTACAACTTTATCTACAGCTTGCAGACATTTGACCTCATTGCGAGGAAGTTATCTGTATTGGCTTTAAAAAAAGTTGTGTATCATCTGATAGCCATAGTTCCAATTTTCAAGCTTACAAAAACTCAAATCGATTGGGTTGCAACCCCAGTTACAGTTTTAACATACAGAGAATTAACAAGGTCCATCTGAAATTTGAATGAAATGGCGGACAGACCTTTGTTAATTCGCCATTGTCGATATATAATCTTTGGTTACAAAAAAATATATATATTTTTAAATTTCTAATCCAAAGCTTTGTAACCTAATTCAGGTGCATGCTAGTTTGATGATATGTATTTTTAAAAGGCTTTGTGTCAGTGTTTAGGAAAATGTTGAACTAAACCGTAATGGCTCATGAATATTCACGAAGTGCGCCGACACCTTTGAACCATGTTCAGAAAGTAACTGTGACCTGCAGTCATGAAATGAGACTTTGTCTTTATTTGTTATGGATGTGTTCATTTTGTAAATGCTGGGATCAGTTGATCAGGCAGTACAGAGCTATAAACTGCCACATGGTCTTGGAAACATGCCCTAAACATCAGTGATAATCCTTATTAGCTGCTGAGGTAATTAAACCTAACCCTATTACAGTACACTTATTGTTCAAGAACATATTCAATTACAGGGACACAGCTGACTTTCACATCCCGAAAGATCCCTCAGTTTGTTCTTGGTCAATTAAAGGAGGAGATAGCATTTGTTGACGTTAATCTCAATCAGAACTCTATTTTAAGATCTGTCTGTGTGCAAAATCTTAGACTTAGGATGTCTATACTTATCACGTAGGGTTGGTGTGGCTGTTGGGGGTTTGCATTCCCACCAAGCAGGAGCCACACCTTCCACCTGTGTGAACCACTGATCTCAGAAAATGTTTGGATCGTGTATCTTATTTTTTTGCATATGGCAAAATATCTGAAGCCAGACCAGTGCCATCTTGGTGAGACCACTTTACTGTTGAAAGTTATACTCAAGTGCAGAGGTTTTTTGGTTTGTTTCAATAATTACAAATATCTGTGAAATTTAAGGTATTATAACCTACTACTACTCGTCCTTTTTTGCCTAGGTAGCACATAAGGCCTCAACTAGAGCCTGCCATTTATGTCGGTCGGCTGAAATACGTTCCAGATGGCCCCATGTCCAACCCTTCTCCTTTATCTCTCTCAACTGTTCTCTTCCAAGTCTCCTTGGGGCGGCCTCACTTTCTTTGGCCGTCTGGAGTCTATCGCATGGCGATTCTGGATAGGGTTGTTTTCTGCTGGCGGAGCACATGTCCTATCCATCACCAACGTCTTTGTTTAACTTGCGTGGAGATGGGTTCCGTTTATGTTCTTCGGTGGTGTTTTTCATTAGTGATTATATTTTGCCAATAGATGTGTAGAATGCGTCTAAGGCATCTGTTCTGGAAGATGTTCAGTTTATTTTTGAGGGTTTTGGTCATCTTCCATGACTCTGATCCTTAAAGAAGGATGCTAATCACATTTGACTTGAAAATTTTTAACTTGGTCTTCAGGCGAATGTTCCCTGCCTTCCATGTGCTCCTGAGAGAGGCAAATGCCTGGCTGACTTTCGCAAGTCGAGCCCGGATCGCCACCTCTCCATCCACTGTGTTTGACATCTTGGATCCAAGATAGGTGAAATCATTTACTTCCTTGATCTCATTCCCGTTCAGTTTGATGCAGTCTTTGACTCTGGGATTCATTTTCATGCTCTTGGTCTTCTTGGTGCTGACCTTCAAACCACAGTTTTCAGCTGTTTTTGCTATGGCATCTGTCTTCTCCTGCATGTCTTGGTGGTGGTGTGACAGGGTGGGCAATATCATCAGCAAAGTCCAGATCTTCGTGTTCCACTCATTGCTCTATTCTAGAATCTAGCATGGAGTAAAGATGTGCTCCAAGCAGGATCGCCCAGGGTGGAAACCTGCTTGTTATGGTCGAAGGTCTTTCTCAAGGGCTGTCATCAGTTTTGTCAGCACAATCTTGCTGAAGATTTTGCTGGTGAGAGAAAGAACTGTTATGCCCCTCCAGTTGTTGCAATCTCCAAGATCTCCCTTTTTGGGCAACTTAAAGATGAGTTCAGTTTTCCATGCTTTAGGGATCTGACCTTCTATCCAAACCTGACTGAAGATCTATGTCAGAATGGGAGCTGTCACATTTACATCTGCCTTCAACTTCTCCACTGTTACCCCATCTGCCCCTGGTGCTTTGCCACTTTTCATTGCTTTAATTGCTGTTTTCACTTCTTCCAGGCTCGGTGGATCAGTGCAGATGTCAAGAACTATACCGGCTGAATGTCTGCTAGCTGAGGGGGGGTCCGGTCTGTTCAGAACTGACTGGAAATGTTCCCTCCAGCGCAGAAGTTTTTCTGCCTCTACTTTAACAACCTTTCCATTCTTATCTTTCACTGGCACATCATTGTTTTCGAACCCATTGTTCAGCTGCTCATGCAGATCATTTCTACCTACTACCTCTTCTGTCTCATCTGCCAGTTTCTCGTTCTGGTTCTTCTTGTCAGATCTTTTCATTTCATTAATCTCTTTGTTCAGTTCTATAAATCTTCTTCTGTGCTGCTTTTTCAGGCGTTCTGATCTCATGTTGTTGATCTTCTGTTTGGTTGACTTTCTGTCATCTTTATTTTTCCAGGTTTCTTGTTTAATCCACTCTTCCTTCTTTTTTCGTCGAAAGCCTAGTACTTTTTCTCCTGCTTCCCAAAGGGCCTGATTGGAGCTGTCTATTAACATCTCCTCCTGTTTTTCCCCTAGTGCCTGAAATCTGTTCCTCATATCCACTGCAAAGGCTTGTTTTGTGAGTGTCTCATTCAGCCTGTCAGAATCTAACTTCTGCTGCCTTATCTGTCTTCTTTGTGATCAACCTTAATGTTGATTAAGGAACCAATGGCCAACACAAGGGTGTGGTCACTAACGACATCCACTCCTTTGTAGGCTCTGACATCCTGATGAGAGATCCTCCATCTTTGATTGATGACATGATCTATCTGATTTTTGGTGGTCCCATCTGGTGACGTCCACGTTGTTTTATGAATGTGTTTGTGCTGGAAGAGGGTGCTTCCTATCAACAGGTTGTTTTCTTCACAGAAATCTGCTAGTTTCTCTCCATTATATCGTTGATGGTACCAATTCCATGACTGCCCATAACATGCTCCCTTCCGGTGTTGTCACTGCCACCTTTGCATTCAAGTCTCCGAGGATGAGTACCATGTCATGTGCGCAGATGCACTCCATGGCTGTTTGGAGCTGATCATAAAATGCGTCCTTGACTTCTGCATCTTGGTCCAAAAGGTTTCCATTCTGTCAATACCGTTTTGGTCTTTCTTTTGAGGAGTAGTGCTACTCCCTCTGAGTGCTGGTCATCTGATCTTCCTAAGAAGATAATGATGAGTCTAGACACCAGTCTCCTTTTTCCAGTGCTGGTCCATCTGATCTTGCTGATCCCCAAGATCTCTAAGTTGTAGTTGTGAAACTCTTTGACTAGCTGGAGCGTCTTGCCAGTCTGGTACAGGGTTTGGACGTTCCAGCATCCCAACCTCATCTTCTGTTTCGGCTTCAGTAAATCCACCATTGGGGTACCAGCTCCCTCTCGAGTTCGGCTAACGTCTGTCATCAGTCCAGTCACCTGGTGTGCCTCATTACCGTTCTTTAAGGGACAGGGTTGTTAGCCCTGTGCCCAATCTCCAACCTGGAGGATTGGTGGACTACTCTTTTGTCTGGCTTCTACCCGTTGACCTGTTTGGCAAGGGTGGCCGTACCAACATAGCTCTTGGGGTCATTGAAGCACACAAGCTCTTTCACTGTGGCAAGGTGGTGGTCCATGAAAGAGGGTATTCTAACCACCAGCGCAAAACTTTCAGGGTTTCAGTGTTTTCCATTTTGTGATCTTGAAGCAAGGTGATCTCACCAACATGGCTGCCAATTGGCATCATAACTGAAAGACTCATGTGCAATGTAGTCTTTTTTATCAAATCAGTTATTGAAACTGGTGGAAGGTGTGGTTAATACTTGGTTGAAAAAACCTGCACCCATGGCAGCCTTTGAAGATAAGATTGGACATGTCTGTTTTAGGCTGCTATTGTAATGCTTTTATGGGTGGTTATTTTAAAGCTTAACTTCAAAATAGTGACTCGAGGCCTAAGTTATGCCTGATTTATTTAAAAAAAAAAAAAAAAGTATTTCCCTCTAACCTGACTGAACTAGCAAAATTGTGCTGACACAAAGGTTTTTTCAGCATCTGAAAAAAAAAAAAATATATAACTTAACCGACTGGCATGATGTTTTTTTGTGTCGAGTCGCCTGACATGACATTCACCTATGGAGTCAGCTGTGGGCGCTTCGTATTTATTAGAGACTTGCAGAATCTGTAACCCTAAACCTTACCCCAGCCCATCCCTTGGTTCTGTACTGTAATTACACCATGCAATGCACCATCTGTTGCCCTATTGCACCATGCATTCACAGAATCCTAGCTGAAACACTGTTTGTGGTATTTGGGTTATGACATACTGGTGAGAGGGAAAATGCTTACTGACCTTATTTTTTTTCTTCTAATCTTGGAAGGGGAAACACAGCATTTCTTATGCTTAAAAAGAGTTTAATGGTTTTAAACATAATTATTTCAGTATTACAGGTGTTTGCACAAATTTACAAATCATACTCCATATAGAGTTTTCCAGTGAGGTTGATGGTATCGTGATTAGGGTACTGGGCTGATGATGGAGAGGAACCCCCACCGTTCTAACCTCTGGACAAGGCTTAACCACATTCAGTATGTGCCTCTGTCTATCCAGCAATATAAATGGTACCAATAAAAATAGTGGGAGGGTAACCTGCAATGTACCCGCTCCCCATCCAGGAGGAGTTGATCTCCAAGTTGCTTCACGCTACACAAACCAGGGATGAGCTCCAGCTTTGAGGTGTCAGTAGGCTTGGGTGTGAAAGACTAACAGACTTTACCTATATATAGTTTATCACTGCAGGAGCAGATTTTAATTTAAGTCTTTTGACACCTTTAACACAAATCTGTCAATAAGTGGCATGAAAGGATCACAATCGTCTAGTTGTCTGTTAGTTTGGACCTTGATGACATCATCAAAGACTCAGTTTTCAAATTACTGCTCATTCAAAAGTCTTTTTATTTAAAATGTATATTACTTTGAATGGCTGCTGATGGCAGGATACTATGTGTTTATGCTGTATTTTGTATTGAGTTTGGATCATGTGGGAGAAATATTTTCTCACAACATGTCTGAGAGATCCTTGTGCTGTAGTATATAGTTAGATTATAGGTAGCTTTTGCTATTCAAAATGTTGAGTTGGCTTGGCATGCTTTTTAACATTCTGTGAATCCTTTCAGGATAATGATAAAAATGAGAATACAGTAGTGGCTAGTAGGTTTGGAAAAAATCCTTAAAAAGGCAGAGTTATTAAATGTTATAAAAAAAAGTCCACCCTGTCCAAAGAGCTGCCCGACTAATTTGCATCATAAACGCACTCTGCTCCAGCCTCACTTCCTAAAGAGACCAGAACCAGCCATCTGACTGCATTCACTGTTCCAGATATTGTCATACGGGTTAAATTGGAAACACAATAAGCCGTTTGTGACTCTGAGATTTGGTTTTTCTGACAGATTAGGCTTGCATTAGAAAAAGAAGACGAAATTGTATTTATCCCATTAAGACAGTGAGTATGTTCGGTTTCACAGACAGTCCTTCATTATCATGAGGGGAAGAGTCATTTTAGATCTTTTCTGAATGTGGTATAATTTTTTTTTTTTTTTTTTGTGACCTACAAAATGCCCACATTTTCTCTGCACTGAAAGGGGTCATCTCATCCTTTCCAGAAGCCTTTGTGTGAAATAACGAGGCACCATATTTAACTATCCCTTATCCACATTGTTTGGTTTGTAAAACAATTCATAACTTTGCGGTGACAACGTCCACGGATCATAGATTGTTACATAGAATTAAAGGCATTCTGTCCGAGTAGTTATGTTTTGAATCTTTTAACCAGTTAAGTCTGTTACTAAATAATGTTGTTTTGTTGGACTGGACCAGAAATGGCACGGTGATGTAGTGGTTAGCACGTCCGTTTCACAGCAGGAAAGTCTTGGGTTTGATTCCCAGCTCAGGCATTTCTGTATGGAGTTTGCATGTTCTCCCTGTCTTTGCATGGGTTTCCTCCGGGTACTCCGGTTTCTTCCCACCATCCAAAAAATGCACAGTAGGTTAATTGGCGGTTCCAAATTGCCCCTAGGTGTGAGTGTCGGTGTCAATGGTTGTCTGAATGTTGTCCCTGCGATGGCATATCTTTATAGTTGTGAACCCTATTGAGTATACATGATGTACACTGGTTATCTCGAATGCAACCAGGAAGTGATGTTAATATGATGAACAGTGTTTCAGATGTTTCACAGCACCTGGACAAGTGGAAAATTTAAACAGCTGTAAAGGCTTGGGTTTTTTTTTGTTTTTTGGGGGTTGTTTGTTTTTTTTTTTGTTTTTTAAGCTGGCATTGTCCAAGGAGAGTAGCTATGACGTTCTAGCCTTGTTTAGTTTGAACTAAATTGGATGTGACTTATCCAGGGTGTATCTCCAAAGCTCTAATCACTGCTAATCTAATCCAGAGTGGATTAGTGACGTGGAGGCACAGTGTTTCTGTCTTTTTGAAAAAGATAGCCTCTTTATGTCTACTTTATTCAACTTACATTTTCCTAGCATGTTGTTAGCTCAGAGTATGTATATGGAGATAATTCGCATTTTATGGTGATGGATAATGGGCGTTCTCTTACTTCACTGCCCTGAAGAACTCTATCCCTTCAGTTTTGCTGACACAGGTTGATCTGTTGCCTCCTCAAGTTTATGTTCTTGCTGTCATCATCATAATCGCATACGTCGGGATTAGCATTAGCATGGCACGTTAGCCAGGTACAGAGTGGAAGGCCCTGGTTTTTTTTTTTTTTTTTTTTTCCTCCGTCCTTATGCGCGGAGGTGAAATTCTGAGGTAAATGCTGGGGAGTTTAGTTGACTTTTTGTAGCAGAGGTGTTGCCCGGATCTTTTTTTTTTTTTTTTATATTTAACAAAGTTTTTACGCTGTGGGTAGAAAGCTGAGGAGAAGATGTTGAACCAGGGGATGGTTATGATCTTCACAGGGATCTGTGGGGCACTAATGGTAATGGCAGTGGCTTACTACACCTACTGGTGAGTTTGGCTTGCAGTTTTTTTGTTTGTATGTAAATTTGATGTTCAAGTGCTTGAAATTGGCTTAAAAACTTTTAGATGTTTTTGTAATGTCTGTTGTGGATGTAGTAGATCTTGTGCGAGTTACAACGATTCAGAATGATCACATACACAGGAACTGTGAAACAGTGAGCAGCCACATCATGGTCCCCCGAAGAGCAATTGAGGGTTAGGTATATTGCTCCGAGAACATCAGCCATGAAGGGGGATGGATGCTCCCCCCCCCCCATACACTTTTTATTTATTTATTTATTTTTTTCCCCTCCTGCTGGTCCAGGAACCAAACTAACATCCTTTTGGTCCTACACTTGTTTCTCTTACCATTAAACTACTGCTGTTTGCCATTGCTCTTTTTCACATTCAATTAGGTTTTGTCTAATTTGAGAACGTTTGAGGGGATATATAGGGTAACGATTTAGTTTTTTTCCTCCACTTCATTTACAGAGATTTACAGAGGCAAGTGATGATGCAACCATGGCAACTGTTTGGCATAATCACATTTATCCCTTTTAAGTCTAATCTGCCTTTTGTTCTATATCTTTACCTCTTTTTAAGATTAAAAAGAGAGAATTATAGAAGGGTATGAGAACATCTGAATGTCATTCCAATCAAGTATTTATTGCTTTTAGCATGTTTAGCGTATTAATTCGGTAGAACTGGCAGGACATCACAGTAAAGCAGTTCTTACTACATTCGTTCATCTGTGTAGGAAGACAAGGCAGAGTGTTTTCTATTCTTTTATATAATTTTTTTTTCATAGGATGTAGGTCATGGATTGATAAACTGGTAGGCTACACTCTTGCGTTTCAACATGGCCTTTGTACAGTGGTATCCATGTGTGGTTTAAACTGGGCAGAGTTCTTTTTGAGTTGCAATTTCCTTGTCACAGCAGTTACACCACACAAGAAACTGCAGACGGAGCCACCACTTAAACTTTCACTTTAACGAAGCTGACTACAGTCAGCACAATCTGATTGCACAGATTTTTAGAGGGTTCGTTTTTAGAGTTGGATCCCAGGTGAGTTACATGTATTCTACTTTTGCAATGTAATATTTTATTATAATAATATCTAACAAGAAAATGTAAAAACTAAACAAATTGTGATGTGTGTGTATACAGTACTGTATATACAATCCCCACCTTTGACAGGATCTGGGGACGTTTCGACATACGTATCTTGAAAAATTCCTAATGTTGGCTCCTAGTTACCTTGTATTATTGTCAATTAGTTTTTACAATCAGATCATTCTGTATTTCTCAACAGTATTTTCACCATAGACTGGTTGAACTTTATTTACTTATTGAAAGCAAGTGAAAAGTAGGAGTGGCCAAGTTTCACCCTACTCAAAACTAGCCAATTGGAATATTGTGTGTGTGTGTGTGTGTGTGTGTGTGTGTGTATATAATATAAATATAGTGTGTGTGTGTAATATATATATACACACACACACACACACACATACATACACACACACATTTATATTATATACACACACACTATATTTATATTATATATATATATATATTACACACACACTATATTTATAATATATAAATGTGTGTGTGTATATAGAATATAAATATTGTGTGTGTGAGTATATATAATAAAAATGTGTGTGTGTGTGTGTGTGTGTGTGTATATATATATATATATACACAGACGTACCCCGACTTGCATTCATCCGTTTTAGTTTTTTCGCTTTCCTGGTTTTTTTTTTTCCTCCCCAAAAAAAGTAAATTTTTGAGTTTAGACGTGCCTACGTAGTACGCTGACGTAATGACGCTGTGTCCATTGTTTACAAACGTGCCCCTCCTTCTTCCCAGTTCAGATATATATAATATATACATACATACATACATACAGAGATGTATTAACTATCTGCTCAGATTGGCACAATCTACCATGCATACTCAGTTAAGCAAAGAGAGTTGTAAAATGAATGTAAACCCAAGAAAGAGAACTCTCTGCTCTGCTGATTCACATCAGTGCAGGCTGAGTACTAAACAAGTTCAACGGCGCCCTTGCTCAGCAAGTAAACTACTTTCAGCAAGTGCACTACTTTCGGTATTGAGCGCCTCACATATTGTAAGCGTTGATTGGCTGTTTTAAGCTTCAGGTAAAGTGAATCGGCTCAGCTTCATGTCATGTGACCATCCGTCGACCATTGGAACCATTTACAAGCAGAAAAATCGCATCACAGAGCATGTTAAAGGTTTATATTTGATACTGTATTTGATGAGTGAATTTGATTAAAATTTATCAATTTGAAATTATTTTGCTTGAATATAATTTATTTGAAATTAATGTTGATATTCTTTGATATATTTGATATTATTTTACAATGTTATGTTTATAATAATTGATTTAAGGGTGTTTTATGAGAAAGGGTAATAGTATTTATGGATGTATTGTACAGTATGAGCGGTCACTGTAACAACTTACATTCACTTTCAACTTGTGTTCAGCCGTCCAGAACCAATTAAAAATGTAAGTCGTGAGCGTCTGTATATATCTCGGTAAGATTTCTTAAAATAAAAAAAAATGGTCCTAAAACAATATTAATAATGTTATATTCGATCGAAACTTTTTGCAGTGCATGCTGGTGAGGAGCATTGTAATAATGCAAAATAAATGTGATGGAAATGGGTCTATGAATGATGAGTGGGTCAAAAATGTATTTAAAGTAAGTGATATGAAGCAAAAACACTTCTGCTCTTTTCCTGATTACTTCTATTGCTAAAACACTTTTATGAAATCAAGTTTTGTTTCTCTTGTTGGGTCTTGCTTGTTCTCGGTGTTTTCCCCTGAATCCTGTTTCTAGCGCGCACACACACACGCACACACACAGGGTCAGTTCTTTAGAATTTGCAGTCTGTAGCTGTAGCTTTTTCTCTGTTCCCCATCCAGCTCCTCTTCTTTTTTCATACTTTCTTCTTTGAAGAAATTATTTGCGTTCAGGAACATGTCCTTGCTGGTTCGTGATTGTAATTATTAATCACCTTTTAACGTTTTATTACACTAATCTTTATGACTCATTTTGGTAGTGGTGGCTTGGTGGTTAAGGTTCTGGGTTATTGAGCAGGAAGTCAAAGGATAATGCGTCAGTACAAACAAGCTGCCACTGTTGGTTCCTTGAGCAAAGCTTTTAAACTTTTACTTTAGTAAAAGAAAAATGTAAGTCGTCTGGATAAGTGTGTTCGTCAAATGCCATAAATGTAAATTAAATTAATTTGTCAGTTTGACTGTGAACAAAATTTTGACCACACCTGTGCATGATTTATTTATTTTTTTTATTATTTAACCTGGTAGGAACACCGCCCTATTGCAGGCTTGGAGATTATTTAATGAATGTGAAGGTCAGAGCAAAGTCACAAATTTTTGTATGTCAATATTTACCGTGTTAAATGAAATTGTTTAAGGTGAGGGTGGGAGTCCACCAGGGCTGTCCTTTTTTCACCGATTCTGTTCATAATTTTTATGGACAGATTTTCTATGTGCAGCCAAGGCATTGAGGGGTTCTGGTTTGGTGGTCATAGGATCTCGTCTCTGCTTTTTGCAGATGATGCTTTCCTTTTTCTTTCATCAAGCCTGGACCTCCAGCCCTCATTGGAGCGATTCACAGCAGTGTGCAAAGCGGCCTGGATGTGAATCAGCACCTCTGAGTCTGAGGCCATGGTTCTCAGCCGAAAAAGGGTGGAATGCACTCTGGGTCTGGAATGAAGTAATGCCCCAAGTGGAGGAGTTCAAGTATCTCGGGGTCTTGTTCACGAGTGAGGCAAGGATGGAGCGGAAAATTGACAGGCCGCTCGTTGCAGCCTCTGCTGTAAAGCGGAGCATGTACTGGCCCATCATGGTGAAGAGGGAAATGAGCCGCAAAGTTCTCAATTTTCCAGTCGATCAACATTCCAATCCTCACCGACGGTCATGAACTTTGGGTAGTGACTGAAAGAACAAGATCGCAGATACAAGCGGACGAAATGAGCGTCCTTTGCAGGGTGGTGGGGCTCTCCCTTAGCGATAGGGTGAGAAGCTCAGCCATCCGAGAGGAGCTTGGAGTAGAACTGCTGCTTCTTCACGCTGAGAGGAGCCAGTTGAGGGAGCTCGGGCATCTGTTGAGAATGTCTCCTGAACGCCTCTCTGGTATGGAGTTTCAGGCATGTCCAACCGGGAAGAGACCCAGAGCACGCTGGAGGGACAATTTCCCCCGGAACCCGACCCAAGATCATGCATATAATGAAGATGATTATGATAATAGGAAACTATGAACAGTATGAAATTTAAACTGCAACAATTACCTCGGACTTTGGCTTGTTTGCTTCTTTGTTTTAATATTGATATATAGTGGTACCTCACCTTACAAAATTAATTCGTTCCAGAGCCTTTTTCGTAACCTGGATTTTTTGTAAGTAGAACCGCATTTTACATGTAAAACGCGTGATTCGTTCCAGGGTCCCCAATACTACCCTTTAAAAAGTATAAAAGCATAACTTTTAAGGTACTTACTTCGTGTTGATCATGTCTTCTTAGCAGAGTTATAATCTTACAAAGGTTTATGCAAGTTTAAAAGCCTCAGACAAAAAATAAAGTTGCAATGAGCACACTCGGAAAACTCCATGAAACTGCTCAAAGGAGCTGCGTCATCCCTCCTAGCCAATGGGAGGCCAGCGGGGCGGGATGTTAGGAGACAGCCAATGGGAGGCCAGTGGGGCGGGATGTTGGGAGATAGTCAATGGAGAGCAACTCGTGCATTGTTTGAATGGTGCGTTTGATTGGTGTGTTTCGTAAGGAGAACTTGTTTCGTATGCAGAGACAAAAATTTTTGGAAAATGTTTTTCGTAACCTGGATTTTTCGTTTGCTGGGACTATCATAAGGTGAGGTCCCACTGTAATTGAATTGATATCAACTTTATGTAAAATGTTACATACAATTAATTTTTATTTTATTATTTTACTTTACATTGCTGTCGTTTTTGGTTGTGACCCAGATCAGATTCTAAATCCAGGAATTTTTAAAAGAAATATCCTTTTACATTGTGGGAAGTATGCGAAGTGTGGTTAAAACCCAGAGTGCTATGGTACAGTACTTTATTTTTTTTTAGCTTGGAGGTTTTTGCTCTCTAAATGCCATTTTAATGTTACTGTATGTATATAATTAGAAAAGCATATTTATTTTTGCTCCTTAAGCTTGTATTTTTTAAATGAAGTCAGAAATCAATCATGTTTGTTGGAGCAGCACTAGCAGAGACGTGAACACTGCTTCATCAAGACTTAGCTTTGCAGTGCTAAAGGAGGGCAATGTTCATTTATCAGACTAAGCTAAAGCCAGGGCTTGTAGTGTGGTTATGATCCAAATCTTTATTTCATATCAAATTCTTGAGTGGTGTATCCATGGCAAAAGAAGAAACTAACCAGGGTGAAAGGTTTTTTTTTTTTTTTTTTTTTTTTTTAATGGACTCTTGCATGCCAGCTGGTCTGTTATTTGCATTTCGGTGACGACAGCAAAGAAAGAAACATGTTACACCTGTAATGATTTTTGAGAGAAGAAACCGGAAGTAAAGGAAATAAAATATGCAATATTTGCAAGGGAAAAGAGCCTGTCTGAGAGGGAGAGTGCTAGAAAGAGAGGCATGGAAGAATTTGTATGAGCTGCATGAACTTTCACCCAGATAGTGTGTGTGTGTGTGTGTGTGTGAGAGAGAGAGAGAGAGAAAGGAAGAACAGTGGTGTAGCCTGGGAGACCCTTTTGCAGACTTTCTTCAACATCCCAGTGGATTATTTTGGCTCACCGTGAGGGATTATATTTGCAGAACTGCAGTTTCATGCCCTTTTAGAAAGCGAAAAGCACTGAGCTAAGAAGTCAGTTCACTATTATGTACAGTCAAACTGAAAATCTGTCATTGGGCTGGAGTCACTGAGGCATGCGAGCACAGCTACAAGGTAAAAATAGGCAACGGCGAATCAACGTTATCAAGGATTGTCCTTGTGGAAATATGTGACCGATGCATGTATTAAGATGCAGGATGGAGGGTATGTATGTCACACCAAAAGTGAACTTTATCTCTCACTTTGTCCCTCTCACAGGTCTATGGTGTTGAGTGACGGGCCGTGCAGAAGAGGACTGTAAAGAGGAAGAACCCATTGTGGTAAGTTTTGTATGTTTATTCTTTTATAATACTCACCGTCTAAGGGAATTCTGCAACAACACAGTATCAAGTGCACATTTAATTTTTTTTTAAAGACTTTTGCTTCTTCCTTTAGGTAAACACAAGCTCTTTGTAATCCACGCAAACCTCGGTTTCCGACCACAATTCGTTCCAGAATGCTGTTCAAATTGCGATTTGTTCGAATTCCGAATCTATTTTTCCGATTCCAAATAATGTAAATGGTTGTAATCCGTTCCAAGAAGCTAGAAAACTACCTTTTTTAAACACATGCTATTTCATAATGTCATTTAAATATCAAATTGTATATTAAATGTGAAACAGGGCAAGCACATACATTCTTAATATAGAGTAGGCTAGGCTAGGGGTACGAATTGCCACGGCAACTCGTACCCCAGCCCAGCCTAGCCTACAGTATGTTACTTTTTTTGTGTAAAGGAATGTGTTGAAACATTATGCAGTCATGAAACATGTCAAAGAAATGTAAATACCTATAATGAAGTGAAGATGTTATCATCTTGCTGTTCCTCCTTGACAGGAGCTGCGTCTCTCGTTTGTTTCGTGTTCGGCTTCCGAACTTTGTTCGATTTCTGGCACAAAAAAAATTCTGAATTTTTTTGGTCGAATACCGATTTGTTCGATGTCTAAAACGTTCGAAAACCGAGGTTTGCTAGTATTGTAATTGACAGTGCCTATTACCCCGACCAGTCTGCCTTCATTTTTAAAGTAGATTAAGTGGAATTTAATTGTTCACAACTTGTACATTAGGTTAAGATCAACATTGCCCATGTTCCATTATTTTATGAATGCATGAATTCTTATAAAGAATTACATACATTTTTCAGAATTAATAAGACTGTCACTAAGTAGAACTGGCTGTTATAGAGAATGTCATTCGCAGAAATAATAGAATAGTTTTTCAGTCAAAATGTTATGAAAAATTATGTATAAAGGGATAATGTACAGAAGGTCATTTTCACAAAATAAACCTTGATGGGGCAGTTGTGGTCTAGTGGTATAGGGTGCTGGATCGGTAATCCAAAGGTTGGGGATTCGAGTCCCACCCCCCACCCCCCAGTGCTACTAACTGGGTTATCAAAGGCCGGCTATGTCTCTCACTGTCTATAGTGTGAGGCATGTAAAAGCTGACTTTCGACAAGAGTAGGCTGCAAAGCCGTCAGCATGTTTCCATGCTGCGATGGCCTAGCGAGCTGTCCAGGGTGTACTCTGCCCTCGCCTGGAGTTGGCTGGGATGGGCGCCAGCCTCCCCGCGACATACTCGCTTTTCATTGTTTGATATCCCATTATTTTACACCAATAATATGCAATATGTGTATTAGTGACTTATGCAAGTATTCTTAATCACTGTTTACCTTTCTGTTTTATTATAGTATAGCACTGTATATTACCCCTTATTGATTATGACTTATGACATGTGTCAAGTTAGATAGTTAAATCTGATTGGTCAGTTGTGGCATTCTATGGTCAGTTTTATTTATAAAAGACAGTTTCTCTATGCCACTTCATCATCAGAAGCAGGAAATTCATTTTTAACTAAATATTTTTTTCTGAATAAACCAGTTTGACTGAAACCCTGACAGCACCATGAGGAGAGGTATTAATGGGTTCTCTGTACATTATCCCTTACCTAATTATGCATTTATAAATAATGTAGGCCACTGTTGGCTATTCTCTTAGGAAAAGGACACATCTTTACTTAACCTGTTGTGTTTGTAGAGTGAGTGAAGTGTATTTGCTTGCTTTTGATAATTTTGCCTCCAGTTGGAAAACAAATAGTCTGCTTGTTAGCTAGTTTATGTTAATAAGATTTGAAGTACGTATATGTGTTTGCCTAAAAGGAAAAGAGGCTAAAATGAAACGTACCACGTTTTTATATTAATTCGGTTGCATCATGGATACTGTCAATCTCTTCTTCTTTTACTTTCGGCTGCTCCCTTCAGGGGTCGCCACAGCAAATCATCCGCCTCCATCTCACCCTATCCTCTATAGTTCACGCCATCCTCGTTACTCCCAGAGAGAACCTCAACATTTTCATCTCCGCAACCTCCAGCTCTGCCTCCTGCCTTTTCCTCAGCGCCACTGTTTCTAAGCCATACAACATTGCTGGCCTCACCACCGTCTTGTACACTTTTCCCTTCATTCTTGCTGACACTCTCCTATCGCACATCACACCGGACACTTTTCTCCAACCATTCCAGCCTACCTGCACACGCTTCTTCACCTCTTTTCCACACTCTCCATTTCTCTGGATTGTTGAGCCTATGTACTTAAAATCCTCCACCTTCGTTATTTCTGTTCCCTGTAACATCACCGTTCCTCCTGGGTCCTTCTCATTCACACACATGTATTCTGATTTTCTGAGGCTAACCTTCATTACTCTCCTTTCCAGGGCATACCTCCACCTCTCTAGATTTTCCTGCACTTGTTCTCTGCTCTCACTACAGATCACAATGTCATCTGCAAACATCACAGTCCATGGAGATTCTTGTCTCACCTCGTCTGTCAGCCTGTTCATCACCATAGCAAACAAGAAGGGGCTCAGGGCTGACCCTTGATGCAGTCCCACCTCCACCTTGAACTCTTCTGTCACACCGACAGCACACCTCACCACTGTCTTACATCTCTCATACATGTCCTGCACCACTCTAACATACTTCTCTGCCACTCCAGACTTCCTCATGCAATACCACAGTTCCTCTCTCGGCACCCTGTCATATGCTTTCTCCAGATCCACAAAGGCACAATGCAGCTCCCGCTGACCTTCTCTGTACTTCTTTTTTAACATCCTCAAAGCAAACACTGCATCTGTGATGCTCTTTCTTGGCATGAAACCAAACTGTTGTTCACAAATGCTGATCTCTGCCCTTAGTCTAGCTTCAACTATTCTTTCCCATAACTTCATCGTATGGCTCATCAACTTTATCCCTCTGTAGTTGCCGCGGTGGATTGTGAGATCTTGCAATTCTGCGTACTGGTTTCTCTTGGATTTATATCAACTATGAAATTGCATTATAATAAACAAAGCCCTTCAGTGGGCCATGGGTAATGGTAATAGGAAATTATAGCAAATTCAATCATGTCCTATATGCATTGATTTCCTCATTTGCATATCTACATAGTTTTTGAGATATGAATGCATTTTTTTTACGGTGCATTTACATGCTTGTTATAGTGATGGCTGTTGGTTTTGTGACAAACACATACTGTGTGTCTCTTGGCACAGGTGTGCGTGTATGTGCGTGTGTGAGCCAAAGGCCTATCTGTCATGGGTGTGTTGGCCTGGCTGAAGAGCCAGTTCATCCTGCAGCTCCTCGTCGGCTTTGTATTTGTGGTCAGCGGCCTAATCATTAACTTTATTCAGCTGTGCACCTGCGTGCTGTGGCCAATCAACAAACAGCTCTATCGCAGGATCAACACACGCATGTCCTATTCACTATGGAGCCGTGAGTATTTGTGTGTGTGTGCATATTCTAAACATGCTAATATGTACTGTAATACTTTTATTTATACATGAGCTAACTGATCTATCTTTAAAAAGGTGTGTGAATGGGGAAATGATAACACTGATGAAATATGAATATGTGCAATTATAACCATGTGACCCCCCCTCATTCTCTTTCAGAGTTAGTGATGCTTTTAGAGTGGTGGTCAGGAACAGAATGCGTCTTGTATACTGACCAAGCAACAGTGGATAAGTTCGGAAAAGAGCATGTCATCATAATCCTTAACCACAACTATGAAATCGATTTCTTATGTGGCTGGACCATGTGTGAGAGATATGGCGTGCTGGGGGTGAGTATGCCACGAGTTTGCATCTTATACACAAGAATGCTAATGTTGAGGTTTAATTCAATGTCATGTGGCGTAGAGGTTAGGGTGCTGCGCTCATGATCGGAAGGTTGTGAGTTCGAATCCCACTGAGACCCTCACTGTGCTAAGACCCCTGGGCAAGGTCTCAACCACATGTGTGCCTCTGTTCACCCAGCAGTATAAATGGGTACCAGTAAAATATACTGGGAAGGTAACCTGTGATGGACTAGCGTCCCATCCAGGGGGAGTTGAACTCCTGGTCGCTTCACCCTACGGAAACTGGGGATAAGTACCGGCCTGATGAGCCACGAGGCTAAGCCACTAGGCTCGGGTGTAAAAAACCCAACAGAATTACCTTACACAAGAATGCTAATGTTGAGGTTTAATTCAATGTCATGTGCCCCTGTTAACTTACTTAAATGAGATAATGAGGCTCATTAGTTTTCTTTGATTCAGGGTATAATTATTTAAGGTTGTTAAATATGGAATTTAATACAGCTCACGGGTTGTTAATGCCACAACCTTGGGAACCCCACTGTCGGTGCACCTGGTTTGTTTCATCATTAGGCTTATTTTAAGTACGAAATAATTAGATAAGTAGCTGGGTCATATATTGTAGTATAATACTGTTCAGCATGAAAAGTTCCCATGATTACAATTAAGATTTCCAAATCAGGAAAGGTGTGGAAATTTAAAAAAAATAGTTTTTTAGAAAAGTATGGACTATTTGGTGTGATCTTATACTATTATAATAGTGTATATTAATAATATAGTACAGTACTTATTAAATAGTGGGGCGCGCCCCATGGTGTGATCTTTGCGCATCTGACCCCGGGGAACATGTTTTTCTGCAATAGTGTACAAGAATTGTGTAATTGCACTTCCACTCCACTAGTTGGCAGTGGCGTTCTCATTGTATTGGGGTTTTTCGCACGAGCAAACAATATGAAGTGCAGTAAACAACCCCTCCAGAAACATCACAAATTCCAACAGGAATGAAGAGAAAGGTAGAGAGAGAGACAGAGATCTTCAGACATAAGGATGTATTTTTTTTATTTCAGGCACATTGGTGCACTTTAAATTTACTGTTACAGATTAAAAAAAACAATGTTAAGGAATTTTTTTTATTGTAAGTTGAACTATATTTCTGGCTTTTTTTTAATGTTAATAAAGGTACAATGTTATGCAGAGGTGTACTAATAACAATTTTACAGACAAATAATAATAATATTTATGGTTGTTCTCAGGGGTGGGGGGGTTTCTTCCTTGAGGGGGCACCACAGAAAATTGAGAAGCACTGGTATAGTAGTATAGTAATATAAGATTAGACACTGTGGGTCAGATTTACTATCTGTCTTCCTTTCGGCTTTTTCCCTTTTACTCGGGAGTCGCCACAGCGAATCATCTTGATTCGCACATTGTGGGGCAAAATAGCACGTGGGTGCGATGCTAAAACTGCTTTAATTTTTGCGAATGATCTATAAATAATGCACTTTTAAATACATAATCAGCTTTTTCATTTTCATGTGACATGCCCGTATACCAAGAGCCACGGACTTCTGCGAAGGCTTGCAAACATGTAGATGATATTCAGTTGTGGGTAATTTACTTACAGGACAACAGCATTTTTTTCATTACAGTCAAAAAGCATATAAACACTGAAAGGTTATACACACTTTCTTGTGAAGCACCATGGTAATGATAGATGGGGTAATGGTGGCGTAGTGGTTAAGGCTCCTAGTTGTACTGGGGGTTCACGCCCCACTATCACCATATGAATAGTGCTTAAAGGTGTTAAAAACATAATAATAAATGAAAAATAAAAACATAATAAAAATATAAAAATATAATAAAATATAAAATAAAATATAAAATAAAAATATAAAAATAAAAACATAATAAAAATGAGTGTTATAGGTGATTTGTGGGTCAGCTTCAGGGGATGTTAAAAGGTCTTAATGAAGTGGGAACAAAGGATGCGTTTCTTATCCTGAGTTGCTTATTTGAGTAATGTAATGAAAAGAGTTGTCTGCTGCTACTGCTGTTTCTCTGTCTGGCCAAGATGCTGTTGCTTGGGTATCTGCTACTGCACAATGCATCATAATTACCATGCTCTAAAAATTTAGTGATCTTTTTCCTGGCTATAAATAAAAATGCAATCAGCAGTAAATTGTGTTTCACAAGCATTACAAAGTCAGTTTGTGCACATGGCGGCGTAGTAGTTAGCACGTCCGCCTCACAGCAAGAAGGTCCTGGATTCGTTTACGAGCTATGGCGTTTCTGTATGGAGTTTGCATGTTCTCCCTCCCAGAGGTTGATTTGCTCCAGGTAGTCCAGTTAACTCCCATATTGCAAAACAGCAGGTTATTTGGCTGTTCTAACTTGCCCATAGGTGTGAATGTTTGTTGTGAGTGTTGGCCCTGCGATGCCGTGGTGAGCTGTCCAGGGTGTACCCCGTCCTCTCCAAGAGTCGGCTGATATGGGGGCCAGCCTCCCCGTAACCTTAAGTAGGCTTAAATGGTTCAGAAAATAAGTGAATGAATGAGTTTGTGCGCTTGATTTAAATATTCTTTCCACAGTTTGCAGCCAGAAATGCGTAAGTATCAGTCACAAAAATCTGATTCTTCGCCTCTCAGGAGCAATATAAACACCAATGCCAGGCCTGTGCTTGTGCAATTTGTTCATAAATCTGGCCCTATGATTGAAAAAGTCTCCATTGCTTATTTTCTGCCCTGAAGCTAATATGTGAGGCGCTCCACCGAAAGTAGGCGCTTGTCACACAGACCACTATTGAGATAAAGACCAGAAAAGTAAAAATGGTCAATTTTTATCAGAATTCAGATTTTTGCATAAACTATTAAAACAAGTATTCAACTATCACTTCCTCACATGAAATCGACTAAAACTCACTAAAGATGTGCCCCCCCCCCCCCCCCCCCCATTTTTCTGGCGAGTACCCTCATAAAACTAGATAAAAACTTACTGGTTCGGTACAAGATGCACTATAATCCATACACCAGAAGAACAGCCGTGAAGTAGTCTTTCCATTTTGGATATTGTTTTGATATTAAAATGAGCTTCCATGTCGTTTCACCAAATAAAATAAAGGTTACGAAGACGATATGCTCACAAACAATGCAGGCTAGTTGCTAAGGAAGATCTGAAACGAGCACACTGATTGGTCAGCTCGGGCTTGCACTAGGGGTGTCCTTGAAAACCTATTATTGGTATCGATATATCGATGATAAAAGAATTCCGGTGTATTGATACATTAGAATATTGTTGTACTGTTCCATAAATGCATTAAATAGAACAGACTAAGATATATTACAGTAGTTTGTACAATGCATTGAATATTTTATCATAAATTCACCAATTACTAAAGCCAAATCTGAAATAAAAGGCAGGAAATAGTTTTCCACCGACAAGATTTTAATTAACACCTTTTTGTATTTAAACACTTTTTTACTAGTTAATTTCAAGCAAGTTGTTTATATTCTACAAACACTTGTCAATTGAAAAGTTTAAGAGATGCATTTTTACAATTCATAATTATGATGCAAGAAGATACACATATCTGCATTATCCAGTGATAAGTGTCTCTTTTTCAAAATGTTCCCTGCTGTTGAGAACACGCGCTCTGATGGCACACTAGAATCAGGGACGTACCATTTACCATACAGAGAGCCGGGACATACCATTTACTAGGGGTGTCATTGAAAATGGCATTTACTACAGACACTGTCATGAACACAGGTAGCTATAACGTTAGAAGTATCGATATCCCTTTTATAGGTATCAATTATCGATCGACATAATTATATCTGCGATATTCCGATTGTCAATGACATCCCTAGCTTGCATATGCGCAGTGCCCGTTACACATTAACTTCTGGTTTACTTCCTGCTTCTGGTTTACTGCATGCTGAATTTATCTCTGACTTTCGCTTCAATAACAGTCATTAAGTTTATTTATAAGATTGTGAATACACATAATTTCTGGAAAAGGAGAGTGAAATGTCATCTGTGACGTCTAGTAGCATTAGTATAGATGTTAAATTCGACGTGAGAATTGGGCTTTGAAGATGCCAGAATGCTTGGTGTTTTTGAAGATTATTTTGCCGGTGAATGTTTTTCTCTGCATGCAAAATTTGATTATGGAATTTTTTTGATTATTTGATTTGTGTGTAATCTTGTCTGGACTGGACATGCTGGATCGTGGGTTGTTTAGTTTTGTACGAAAATTGGTCAAGATTTGAAAAATACTTGAATGTTTCATTCCTTTTACAGATGAACAAACTGATGATGATGCCAGCTGTGTTGAAGATTTTGATGTTGATGAAGAGGCATCTGTTAATAAGTGTGCATGAGTCAGTTTGTTGTGTTTGTGATGATGTGATCCTTTCTGCTGAGCAGGATATAGATGAAGATAATAATGATGAGGGCAGAGGTGATGAAGTTCAGCGTTGTGTTGATGACGCTTACTTGTATAAAGAGATCAGAGAGTTTTGTTATATAGTTTTCTTAATTTCAGTGTGATTGTTTAAACCTGACAGTGTTTTTCTCTTTTTTTTCAATCAGTATCATTTGAAGGCCTTTTAACCTATATATAATGGTCGAAAAGATGCATACTGATCTTATTGGAATAAACAGAAGTGGGGAAAAAAATAGTCTTTTTTTTTGTTCTTTTTGGGGGGTTACCATGGTGACTGATGGGTTTAAAAAGGGCGTGTCAGATTAAAATGAGGATGATTTTTCTTATCTCTTCCTAAAACTTTTCCTAGACATGTTTTCTAAAAGTTTATATGGCTGAGGTTCATAAAAATGTTTGGTTGCTAAGGACTAATGATCTTGGAAGAAGGGCAATTTTTGTGTTCATTTTTCTCTAAAACATCTTTTGAAATTTTTAGTTGAATGCTGACACAAGAAATGTCATAGCTCACTCAAGGTATTGACAAACTTTTTGCTGCATTTTGCAGCTTTTGGCCTCCTCTATCTGACTGTGTAAAAATCTCATTTTTCATTTTTGGACCCAAGAGTCTACTTTCGGTGGAGTGGCTCACATACGTCTCTAGTGTTTTCTCATTTTCATGATTGTTCATTATTCTGAAAACTCTCCAGAGTGTTGTTGGGGGGGGATAAAAATTTGCTTTTCTTTTTAATTAATCCCAGAGTTCCAAGGTGCTGGCAAAACGTGAGCTGCTGAAAGTTCCTCTGATTGGCTGGACCTGGTATTTCCTGGAGATTGTGTTCTGCAGAAGAAAGTGGGAGGAGGACAGGGAGACGGTATTTAAAGGGCTCGACCAATTGAAGGATTATCCCGAGTATATGTGGGTGAGTGTGTTGATGATAAAAAGCTGTAATACTCATGCAATTGGCTGAACTATAACTTGGGATATTGTCGTGAAGGTTTCTAATAGTGGAAAGTGTTACATGTTTACTCAGTCCTGTCGGTATCCTCCTGCATGGATACGGTTTCCATGGAGTGGTGTAAGTGATGTATAAATTATATATTACACAAAACTTCATAAAACTTTCATGTGTATTACTCATACTGTACCTCGTATCTTTAGTGCAAACTGATTGCTTTGACCTTTATTATAACTCCTTGTATCTTGTAACAGGCTCGTGAGAATGCAAGTTGCATCTTATCATCAGAATGCAAAATATGTATCGTGTAATTATTTAATTCTGTATGTGGCTTGGCGACACATGTGCTAAGAACTCAATACCTTCCCCTAAAGCCTGGACAGGACCTTTTCTTCCAAGTCCTCCTTCTAAATGTCGTGTATAATTTATTGTTCTTCATCTGTATTAGAAATGTATACTTGGTGTCAGTTTGTCTTTTGGCAGGAGACGATGAAGAGTGTCTCCTACAGGGTGTCTGGACTGTAGAAAAAAGTATGAGCCATCCTTTTCCGCAAAATATGAACACTAAACCAAAAGTATTTTCCCACCAGCATGTCGATGAACCTGGGATGTGTACAGTCAGGTCTTTCAGTATTTGGACATATATATATATATATATATATATATATATATCTATGTCTGTCTTAGTTCATCACGACAATGGATTTGAAATGAAGCCACCAAGGTGGAATCGAAGGAGAGACTTTCAACTTTAATTGGAGGCATTTGCAGCCATTTTTAAATTTTAAAACTAATAATTTTATTATTATTAAAAAATAATAATAGGGGGCTTCTGGTTTTTCTCCTCTAATTTAGCCGTGGCCGATTCCCACCTGTGAAGTATGGCTCCTTGTGATATGTGACCACCACCAACCATTCATTTATTCATCCATCTTCTGAACTGCTTAATCCTAATTAGGGTCACGGAAAAGCTGGCACCCATCTCAGCCGACTCTGGGCGAGAGTGGGATACACCCCAGACAAGCCAGCACAGGGCCCACACTCGCACAACCATTCATACTCGCACTCACACATAGGGGCACGCATTTGGAACAACCAGTTAACCTACTGTGCATGTTTTTGGGCTGTGGGAGGCAAACGGCGTACCCGGAGGAGACCCACAAACGCAAGAGGAGAGCATGCAAACACAGAATCACTCAAGCTGGGAATCAAACCCAAGACCTTCCTGCTGTGAGGTAGATATGCTAATCAGTACGCCACCGTGTCGCCAAGGAAGGTGAAATAGCAAGAAAATGCTTCCTCAGAGACGAGTGTGCCACCACATCTTTTTGAACTGCTGTGCATGTATATTCCGAGGCAGTGTAACATGTTCATAAGTAAATTGCTATCCGCCCCTTGAATCCTTGAGCTCACTGACATCCATGATCGGTTGGTGGTTGCCTTTATGTAACCGGGAGGCAGATATGTGCCATCTCTCCCTCCTGTGAGAGCTCAGCAAATCTACACCCGACAATCCCCTGGTCTCCTTGGCTGCAGCTTGCTGCATGCATCAACCAAGGTATAAGATGGCATGCTCATTCCAGATTTGGGATTATTTCAGCTATAGAAACACTTGCACGGACTGATTTGAATGGGATTAAAGAGAGGATAATTACTTTTCAGAGACGATAATTACTTTATCAAAGTTGTGAACTATGTAAAAAATTAGTCCAATTTGAATTATTGCCATACACATTGGGTATCCATGGCTTAACGGTTGGAGAAGAGTGTTTGGGACCAAAAGGTTGCTAGTGTGATTCCCAAACCAGTAAGAAAGATGTGTGCTGGTAGGGGAGTCCGCAGCACCCTCCCTCCCTCCACTTGTGTGGCTGAAGTGCCCTTGTGCAAGGCACCTAATGCCCAACTGCTCTCCAGGCACTGCAGTGTGCTTTGAGTGTGTGCAGTCACTTGGGATGGGTTAAATGCAGAACCTAAATTTCCCTTGCAGGATTAGCACATACCAGCTTACTATTTTTATTTTTTATTTTTTCCCCTTCCATACCTGGGATGGTCCCCCCCCCCCCTTCTGTAGTGCATGACCAGCGTCCGAACAATTGAAAACAAACACCTACGGATATTCATCAGTATAAATTTTTTTTTGTCAGAATTAGCATTACTGACAGAGCCTTACAGCCTTATCTCTATTTTGAGCAATACATGATGTCACATGACTTCTGGCACAACATTTAACCAAACAAAATGGCACATTTTTGAGCATGATGGAAAGTGGAATAAATAGCAGGGTGTGAAATTCCATATTTCACAAGTACACACAGGTGGAAGAGATTCACTCATTGCTCACCTTGTACAGTTTGCAAACCAAACTGTAACTTTTGCTGATTTAACATCCAATATAGAGATAAATATTTTGTAAATAATCTGGTGTCGTATGCATTACAGTAGGCGCACGTTCAAATTATGCCAATCATGTAATCATTTACATAATTAATCAATTATGCAATACATGTTTAAAGCAAAGCATCTGGTAACGCTGCGGTTTTTGTCATTTGTGCAGGCTTAATAAGATATATGCAGTCATAAATACTTTCTGATTTCATATTTCAGTTAATTTAGTCATTATTTCTCACAATTTAGCTGTAATGTGACTTTTACAGTGGAAAACTGATGGATGACAAAGGTTGACTGAGGTATTACTAGCTTCAGTGGTGGGGCTGGTGGTGTAGTTGTTAGTGTGCCTGACTCCTGATCAAGAGGCTGTGGATTCGAATCCCTGTTAGACCTCCACTGAGTGAAGACCCCTGGGCAAGGTCTTAATCACAAGTGTACTTCTGTCTGCACAGCAGTATACATAAATGGTTACCAGTAAAAAAATAAATAAATACTGGTAACCGGCAATGGTTCATCCAGGGGGAGTTGAACCCCGAGTTGCTACACACTATGGAAACCAGGGATATTATAGAGTCTGATGATCCACTAGGCTCTGGTTTGAAAAGTGCAATAGACTTACCCACCTCCCATTGCAGTTTTCATGCTGGAATGCTCATTATATATTCCAGATTATCACTTTTACTTCTCAAGAAATATCTTCTTGTGAAATAAACCCCTTCAAAGTGATTCATGTTTCCTCTGCTATCCATCAGAGTCTCGAACATGTTGTCTTGTCTTATGCTGAAAAAATGTCCAGTTTATTCTATGAGGTCTTTTACATATTTTTATTTTTGTGAGCAAACCTAATTTTGAACTGGCAAAAATCACTGTCAGGGAAGTCACTTTTTTTCTGCCATAGTTTGCATGTGATATACAGTATAGCAATATCAGCACGGCTGGATGGGACAAAGTTGACGCTTGTGGCATTGTTAGTTTACTATTTTCGACTGATCTACACACACTCATTACTTAATCCATGTTCTGAGACCTCATTTCTCTCAAGATGGGTGTTTGAATGAAAACCAGGAGCCTAATAAATATAATTATTTTACCCGTAAGAATGTGTTACTGGATTGGATAATTGCTCACCAATCTTCTTTTCCTTTTGTCATTTTCCCTTTTTCAGGGGTCGCCACAGCAAATCATCTGATTCGCATATTTGATTTGGCATAGGTTTTAATGTCGGATGCCTTTCCTGACACAACCCTTTAGCAAAGGACAGAAACACCCTGACGGCTTTGCAGCCTACTTTTTACGAAAATCAGCAATGGTTCTTTTATATGAATCTCTCACCATAGACAGTGAGAGACATCGCCGGCCTTTGATAACCCAGTTAGCTGCACTGGGGGGTTGGGGGCAGTGGCAACCTTGAGGAGAGTGGGACTCAAACCCCCAACCTTAGGATCAGTGATCCAGCACCCTATACCACCAGACCACCACTGCCACTGGATAATTGCTTACCAATCTAATGAGCAAATGAATGTTTTCCTTGTTTAATTTAAGGTTTAACAGCAGCTTTGATAGATATGATTAGCAAAGATTCGACGCTTCAAAATGAAAAAGGTCTAGCATGCCGAGCTAATACATGCAGCAACTGACAATTTCAATCTTGTTTACTTCTTGGCTTTAAAGATATAATGCGTAACATTTTTGGAGGATTTATTTGCAGAAAATAACGATCATCAATAGATAACCTCTCATTAACTATAATCATCTTTAAACAGCTGTTGGATTTTCAAAACCTTAGAATAATCTGTTCACGCCTACATGGGGAGCGGCTCCCCTCTTATGAAGGTCACCATCTTGTTGGCCCTTTTCCACAATAGCACAGAACCATACATGCTTTGACAGGGAGGGGTCAAGAATAAAAATGAATCTGGTTGCAATCTGAATCCTCACCACTAGATGCCACTAAATCCTGTATACTGTCCCTTTAAATAAAAGGTCACAATTTTCACTACAGTATTTCCCTGGAGCAAATACATGTATATACCCTTTGGAAAAGTAAAATTGTTTTTTTAGGTAAAAGATCACCAATGTTACACTGGAAATAGGAAAACCTACTTTTGGCCTATGGCACCTCTTTTGTCTATTTATAAGTGTATTTAAATAAACTTCCTCTCTTATTTATCTGCTCAGTGCAAAATGGAGCTGTATATTTTGCCATATATATATATATATATATATATATATATATAATATATGTACCCAAGACTAAGCTTTCTGTACATCCCTTTAACTTGTATCAGTTTCTGTAGTAGATGTAATGTTACACCTACAGACACAACACCAATAAAATTCTTCACTGGAAGGAGGGATTCCAACATTATTATATCAGTAGTGCTGTTAGGGATTGATTATATCATTTATCTTTTGTGTGGAATGTGCATTCCATCAGTTCCTGCTGTACTGCGAGGGAACGCGGTTTACAGAGAAAAAGCACCAGATCAGCATGCAGGTGGCTGAAAGTAAAGGTCTCCCCAAACTCAAATATCACCTCCTGCCACGCACCAAGGGCTTCACTACCACACTGCAATGCCTGAAGGGAACAGGTCTGTGACGGTGTCTCTCTTCTCATACTCGTCATTTTAACCCTGTAATGTCCTTTAGCTATAACATTGCCATGTATTTGTTTTTCAGTCAAAGCAGTATATGATGTCACACTGAATTTTAAAGATAAGGAAAATCCCACACTGCTCGGCATCATCAATGGCAAGAAATACAGAGCCGATATGAGAGTCAGGTGAGTGGGAACTTTAAAGTGGTGTTTCCCATCCTTGATCCGGTACATTGAAACACTGATCGTTTCTGCAGTGGGATGCGGAATATATTTTAGTGAAAATGCATAGGCATACTTTTCAAATTCCTTTGACTGAAGTATTCTCTTTTTATGGTTATTCCACTGTAATGGACCAGAGATGACCATAAGCTCGTCATGGCTCAACAGAAACAGGAAAGAAAATATTGTGCTCAAAATTTCCTTTTTATTCCTTCGACCAAGGGGTGGGAGGCTATCAGATTGGTTCTATGTCTGTGAAAACAATCAACTGATAGACAAGTTTTTATGAAATTTTAGCCAAATATGGGTCAACATAGAACCGATTAAATTTTGCAATGATCCAGATCCAGGGTGGTCTTGAAGAGGTTTTTTTTTTTTTTAAATCTTGCAAGAGATGACCAAATTACATATTTTCAACTACAACTTCAGAAATACAAAACTGATTGAATTGAGCCTGGGTTGAAATGGTTTGAGATTGCACTACCATGGTGGAGGTTTGCACTCTCTTAGTGTATTTGTAGTTTCCATTAAAAAAAATCCTCAGTATTTAGCTTGGCAAAGTTGGAAAGCAATACGCTTTTGAAACTGTATATAAACATAAACAACAACAAATTTGAAATCTGATAAAGATGAGCTGACTCTATTGAAATGGCTGGTGAGGTATCATATTTAAGGATGTTTAGGGAGCATTGCTTTTCAAATGAAATGCAAACAGACTGTTAGCACCTTGACTTGATACATATTTTGGCAAAAGTACTTGACCCCACAGCAGGCAAACTCTGAACAAAGCGCAAACATTTTCCTGTCAACAGTCAAGGGAATGGTTTAACCCAGACAAATGTTTTCCACCTGAGCACAAAGATAAAAATACCTCTTGACTGTGAAATGTTAGTGGTGTTTATTATTGGAATATGTAGTACTGGCTAAGGAACAGATGATTTCACGTGATCATGTTTCTGCTATTTTTCTCTTTCTTTTTTTATGAAGCATGTGAATATTTGGGGATGTGGTCCACAGTCATACACATGATCACGTTCATTATAATATTTTTTGAACATACAACATACATCAGGCAAATGTACAGTAATTGAAACCTGTGGGAAAAGTGTGTAACAACTGTTCAGAGTTGGCCTTCATGGAAGACATTTAGTAATGTCCTCGTTTGACCTCAGTTTACCCTACCTACACCTGTTCGGTGTGCATTCTCCTCGCCTATATGTAGTAACACTGCTCTCTAGTGGTGTGGTTGCTGATTTTTTTTTTTTTTTTTTTTTTTTTTGTAATTTTTTATTTTATTTTGTTTTTTGTTCTGCTTAACAGGCGTTTCCCAGTGGAGGAGATTCCTGATGATGAGAGAGAGTGTGCTAATTGGCTTCACAAGCTCTATGTAGAGAAGGTCAGATTCTCTTTAATGCCCGAGTTTCTGGGTGTGTACGTGTTTGTGTATACTCTTGTCTCCCTAGTTGGCTCATACTGGATTGTCCTGTTTCTAACTGATTGTATTTCCTTTCTGAATGAATTATTTTGGAATGAACAGGCGTAAGTCCTGCTGTTAAAAAATTGGACACACAGAGCAATGAGCATTTAGTGTTATGGTAACCCTGAGCTCCCATGGCAATTTGCTTTGCCTCAATTAATTTCTAGGTGGTATCACACATACTATTAATTCATTTGAATGCATTTTTTTTGTATCAGAAATTCTAGTTATTGCTAATTTTTACAATAATCTTATTGTTTTACATTTAATTTTATAGTAATAATATGAATAATAATAATACAGTAGGCCCTCGACATTTGCGGAGGTTCGGTTCCGAACCCTCCCGCGAATCGAGATAATCCGCAAGTTCTGTACCCGGAAGTAAAACCCCATGTAACATGTCACATGCGCGAATGAGCAGCCGGAAGTAAAATACTATGTATCTATTACATACGTTAAAATATGCTTCTTAAACACATTCTATAGACAGTCCTACTCATTAATACAGTATTAATGTAGTAAAATATAGTAATGATTAAGAAAAACTTTTCAATTTTTACTCTTATTTTTATTGATGATAAAATATAAACATTATACAACATGTACTGTTGTAAAGCACTTGTTTTAAAGTCTTTTTCAATTATTATTCCAGTACAATACCGAAGGTAATTCTGAGAATGTTTGTGCATGAGATTTTATGTTCTGTAGCATGTTTAACAAATGATACCAAAAGTTCAGTTCATTTTCTGTAACCGCTTAATTTTAATTTGGGTCGCGCGGAGGCTGGCACCCATCCCAGCCAACTTCAGGCGAGGGCAGAGTACACCCTGGACAGCTCGCCAGGCCATCGCAGTGATACCAAAAGGATAAACTTTATTACGCTTCATGTCCTTTTACATTGAACTTGGAGTGACGTCTCCAAGATGGTGCTGCCTAGAGGGCAACGCGGAGTTCTCAGAGTCCAATTGTTTCTTTGTTCGTTTTAATTTGTTTATTCATGGTTTGCACTATGCTCGTCTATGATCGGTTGCCCCTACTTACAGCTATGAGCAGCTTCAGCTTCGGTCAACTAAGCACGCAACAACTTCTATCGTGAGCTGCTATGCTATGGGGGCTCCATGCTAACCGCACAGGCGGAGTTCTCAGAGGCTTGGTTAGCACTTCCGGCCATACTGCTTTAAAATGTTCAATCCCTGCGAAACAAGATGGACGAGCTTCATACTCAGATTGCAGCGCAGAGGGATCTACAGGACTGTGTTTCTGTGAAACGTGGCTCGAGGAGAGTACACCCGATAAGGCAATTATACCAGCCGGCTACACGGCCTTCATCCCCTGCTATCCCAAGTGCCGGAGTCGTCGTTCGGCTTCTTCCCGCCTGGGCTTATTACTAGCTGGGATGCAGCTCACATTGAGCTGCCTACCATAGAGTGTTAGCTCTGCTAGCTCTGCTAATAGCATGTTAGCTCTGCTAATAGCATGTTTGCTCTGCTTAGTTATACACACCTGAAGATACTCTGATCTTATAGCTGTAGTGGAGTCGACCGGTCGTAGATGAGCATAGTGCAAACCATGAACAAACAAAACAACAAATTAAAACGAACAAAAACAATCTGACTCTGAGAACTCCGCGACGTCGCCCTCTGGGCAGCGCCATCTTGGAGACATCACTCCAACTTCAATGTAAAAGGACATGAAGAGTACTGTAATGAAATTTATCCTTTTGGTATCGTTTGTTAAACATGCTACAGAACATAAGATCTCACGCATAAACATGAACTTGGGTACTGTATTGGAATAATAATTGAAAAAGATTTTAATACAACAGTTCAGAGAAAACCGTCGTTTCTCAGGAGAAAGTCTTATTTCTTCAGAAGAGACATCCAGCGTTTTCAATCGTTTAGCCAGAGAAGATGCACAGCATTTCAGTGGTATAGAGCTTAACTGGTAATTAAAACACACACAAAAGAGAGGCTCATTGACAACTTGTGCACGAATGAGGACAAAGGGGTGGGACATCAGCTCAACCAATCAGGAGAAAGGAGGACAGCCATTGGCTGAATTTGAATCACGTGCCGGTTGCTCGGCAGTCAGCGAATACTCAAACCGTGGGTGCAAAACAGTCAAGGGCCTACTGTAATAATAATGTTCAAATAGTCAAGCAGTTTAAATTAGTCAGTAGTTTACTTTTTGCATATCTGATTAAAACACATGAATAAAAACATGACTAAATGAACGATCAGAGTATTATTATTATTATTATTATTATTATTATAATTATAGCCAAAAAAATGAGAAAAACGGCTTCTCAATCAACTTCAATGACCTTCCAGATCTAGAACCTTCAGATGTTTTGAACTATTTAGTGGTCCAGTGATAATGTTATACTAGCAAGGAAACGAAATGTTAGAAATGGAATTTTTAATTTCTTAGAAATGGAACTTGGTTTTTTATTTGTCTACAGATGGGTCAATGACCTCGGAGCAGTAGATTTATAGTAACTGCTTCTCCAAACAAGTGCACTTTAATACAGCACTAATTAAAGTTCCTAGTGGAATAATAAAGTCCTTAAAAACAAACATCTAGATGTGTGATGGAACAATTGTGTACTTTCCCTTATTTAAGTAAAGTACGTATAGTAGTTAAAAGTCTATGTCTGGCTTCCTTTCGGCTTTTTCCCTTTCACTCGGGAGTCGCCACAGCGAATCATCTGATTCGCCCGTTTGATTTGGCAGAGGTTTTTACGTCGGATGCCCTTCCTGTCACAACCCTTTAGCAAGGGACAGAAACACGCTGACGACTTTGCAGCCTACTCTTTACGAAAGTCAGCAATGGTTCTTTTACATGCCTCTCACCATAGACAGTGAGAGACATGGCCCGCCTTTGATAACCCAGTTAGCCGCACTGGGGGGGAACAGTGACAACCTTGTGGAGAGTGGGACTCGAACCCCCAACCTTTGGATCAGCGATCCAGCCCTATACCACTAGACCACCACTGCCCCTTAGTTAAAAGTCTATGTAACAGTAAAAAAAAAAGGGGGGGGAGGGGCATCCAGAATTTAATTGTTTTGAAGTACACAGTAGTTTCCCAATTTACAATATTGTAGGTATCACAGATCTTTAAAATATTACCCATGAGAACAGAACTTGATGTGTGTGTGTGTGTGTGTGTGTTCCTGTTCCTGTTGGTTAATAGGATGAATTGCAAGATTTCTATTTCAAAGAAGGACGCTTCCCAGGACCTACAATCAAGCCCAAACGCCGGCTATGGACTTTGCTTAACTTCCTGTTCTGGGCGACACTTCTGCTTTCTCCACTCATTAACTTTGCCTGGGATGTCTTCGTCAGCGGTTCACCACTCCTCATCATCAGTTTCATGATCTTCCTCATTATTGGTCAGTACTCCTATAAAAATTACCGTTTTTTTAGTTGCTTAAGGTTTTAATTATACAGTGGTACCTCAGTTTACGAAATTAGTTCCTTCCAGAAGTGGTTTCGTAACCTGGATTTTTCATAAGTTGAACCGCATTTTACATGTAAAACGTGTGATTTGTTCCAAGGCCCCCAATACTACCGCCTAAACCCTTTAAAAATGATAAAAGTATACCTTTTAAGGCCTCCTTCTGCTTCAATATCGTACCGATGGTAGACGGGTTTGGCCATATTCCTTTGCGATATCACTCAACTGCATGCCACGAGCCCGCTTCTTCTTTTCACTCGCACCGGGAATCACATGCGTGTCTGTGTGTGTGCGCATGTGTGTTGACCATGTCTTCTTAGCAGAGTTATAATCTTACAAATGTTTATGCAGGGTTAAAAGCCTGAGCCAAAAAATAAAGTTGCAATGAGCACACTCAAAAAACTCACGAAACAACAGTAACTCTGTCCTTTACACGAAAAGCATCATGGGTATTATGGAGATGCAGCTCCATAATAGCCAATGGCAGGGAGCTGTGTCATCCCTCCTAGCCAATGGGAGGTCAGCAGGGCGGGATGTTGGGAGGTAGCCAACGGGAGAGCAACTTGCGCATGTTTGAATTTTTGAGATGGCGCTTTCATAACGTGAATTTGTTTCGTATCCAGAGACAGAAAGTTTAGGAAAATGCGTTTCGTAACCTGGATTTTTCGTTTGTTGGGACTTTGGTAAAGTCAGATACCACTGTACAGTCAAAGTACAGATTAAATATTGTTTGAGCACAATACAAGTAAACATGCTTTTTTTCCTTCTTTATATCTAAGCCAAGTATGTTTCAAGGATGATGAATACTTTTTTGTTTCTCTGACTAAGAAGAAAATCGCATTTATCATTTTAACTTTGGATATAAACGATCTTATCATAGGTACTGATGAAGTAAAAGCTGTTATACCGGACTGCTGATGTAGTCATAAAGTCTGTGATGCTGGCAGTCAACATCCCTATAGCACATATAGTACTGTTTGATCTTGGTTCATGTTCTTACTGAACATATGGTTCTTTTTTAAATTGGGTTCCTCTCAAGGTTTCTTTGAGATACCATTTCAGGATGTAGTTCATTGATACTCCTTCCCCTGGTTTTGTTCATTAGGGATCTCAGTCTACTTCCAGAATTCTAAAGCTGCTTTGTGACGGTGGCTGTGCGGTGCTAAACGTGCTATACTTTAAATAATTGTTTTCACAGAAGTTGGTTAAATAGTCATGTCTTAAGGAAAGATGCTAACGAATGATTGACATTTGGGAGGAGGAGCCTGAGATCATGGAAAAATGGACGTGAACTCCAGGCAGTGAGGTTTTACAGATTAGCCTGCTCTAATCCTTCAATTTTCGATATAATATCATATCAAAATATGTACCTATTGTAAATATATTTTTTTAAATAATTCGAATACTTCATAGTTTACACCTTTTTCACGTTAAATTTTCTGACGAGAGAAAAACCTCTTTGTTTTCACGTCCTGCTGAGCCTCTGCTAAGGTCGCCACATGTCCAATAAAGGCATGAATCGGAGCACACACACACACACACACACACAAACAAACACACACTGAAATACGGAGTATGCATGTGCATGGCAAAATCAGAAATAAGCCCCAAACTTAAAATGACATCGATGGTGTACATAAGTTTTCCCGTTCATGTTGCACGGCGTATCTTGTGCTCCCGCCGATCACTGATGGATTGGCGTTTATTGACTTTAGATAATAAAGGAAAGTTGAACATGCCCAACTCTATCAATGGGCATAATGTAACTAATCACACAATTATCTAAAGCTATTATTAGTGAATAGAAGGTTATTCCTCTGTCCATGTTACAAACTGCCTTTTTTGAGTCGTCCTGCTGATAATTTGATGATGCTTCTCTAAGGAATGTCCTGTGTCTATTAGGCTTTAATTTCATAATGGCCTAATATGTTGAAAAATGGGAAAAACTATTTTTTTGTAAATCTGCAGAAAATGTAAAAGGTCAGTCAGTGTCACACTTTTTAGCACCAGTTTCATGATCACACCCATAAATAAAATATTTCTCGTAGGATATACAGGACTAGATCTATTGGATAATGGATATTATAAATGTGGGTTGAACACTTTCGTCAAAATGATGGAAAAACACCTATGGCTGGTCACACTTGCTGGAAGTAGGCAGTGTCATGACTGTCATGCTTTAAAAACAGAAAAAATAAACCAATAAAAAAAATGTATTTTGCATATACAGTACTAAAACTGTAAATGGGTTTAACAAGGCAGCGTTAACTACACAGCGCTTATGCTCTGCTTGTGGACTGTAGAGATCTCTCCTGCACATGTCATGATAAAAACATACAGAAATAGACTAAACAAAATTCTGATTTCCTGTTTTTGTGTAATGAATAAACTATGACTCACCCCAGCCTCAGTAGATATGGCTAAATTTTGCAAGCATTAACCTCACCTTTGATGCATAACTGTTTTAATGTAAAATGTACTGTGTGCTATTGTAGAAAGGGTGAAAAATCAAAAATTTGGACATGTACTGTATTTTGTGTGGAAAACCCAATCACTGAACCAGTAGAACACAGCAAGTGTTCATTTTTAAGTAATCCCCATCATAATGGTTTTCTTCTAACTGGTGTTTTTTTTTTTTTTTTTTTTTTAATTTTTTTTTTTCTCTCTTCCCCAGCTTCTGTTGCTGTGCGTCGTCTCATCGGTGTGACAGAGGTGAACAAAACAGGCTCCAGTTATGGAAACACTGAATCCAAGAAAGAAAAATAGAACTTTCAGCTGTTCTGACTGCCTGTGGTTACTATATTGCTCACTCTCACTGCTGGGGCATGGAATTGCCCACCTATGCAGTCGTCTTCGTTTTTAACAAAGAATAAACAAAACCAACAACCATGTGGGGGTAGTAAATAAAATGTCAACGTGGCATTAAAGCATGTACGGGTGGGATGGGAATATAGAAAATAAGTTTATAAACTAGAATAATTATTAATTATTATGATAATTAAAACAAACAAAATGTGAAAAAGTGAGATTATCATTTCCCTTGGCAGCCTGGACCTTGATGGTTGACCGAGAGGGGACATGGTAGCTCCGTCCTCTTCAGCTTAGCTTAGTTTGTTACTAAATCAGCACCAGTTTCTTTCAAGGTTTCTACAGAGCCATGTAACGTGTAATTTTTTTTTCCACCCACCTCTGGTCTATAACTGTTGTATTACCCTGTGCATGGCTCTGCAGCTCTCCCACTGTCTACTCGACCTGTGCAATAAACAGCACTATCACGTCCAAGTTTTGGTCAAAGGTTGCACACAAATTTTACCTACTCAAAGCCAAACTGATTTTTTTTTTTTTTTTTTTTTTTTTATTATTATTGTTGTTGTTGTTATTGTTATTATTATCATCATTATCATTATTATTAAATCCTGCCTGTGTTGTCTGAGGCCAGTAATACACAGGAGACATCCAAGCCATTGCATTGTTGACAGGAAACTCTGGAATAAACCCTTGATTGTGGTTCAAATACACACGGGGTCAAGAGGAGAGCTACAAATGATCAGTGAATCAGGTCCCTGCCTCATTATTCCTTTGAACCGCCACACTGCAGGTAACTGAGGCGTCGGTTTCTGTTTCATGTAAAACCCAATGACCTCGCTGAGAAAATGTGACTAAACAACAGATTAGATGTGCATGTTGAAAATGTTGAAAATGGCCCATGGAGTTAAAGGTATTATACAAAAAAAAAAAAAATGTAAACATTTGGTGGAGTATTTTCTAGGTAAGTGTAAAACCGTGTGAAGTTCTGTGACGGGGAAAATGGACCAAGGTGTTTAGATTCTGTTGTTTATACTCATTGGCACAAAAGGCTTTGCAACACATTTGATTGGGACCCATTATGAAATCCTGAAATTTTAACTATTAACTTTTTTCCTTTTTTTTTTTTTTTTTTTTTTTGCGTCAAATTGTAAATAAATATCCAGACGTCCAACTCAGTGCTGTCGGATACGTTACCGGTGGAATTAAGCAATAGTAATAAACTATCGACATTTTTCATTTAAAAGTTCATTCGTTGAATATTTTACTCTTTAGTAAAAGTTAATTGTGACCAATAACAGCAAACGAAGTATTTTAAGTTGGAAATTATTACCTTTGAGTTATTGTTACCATTTTGTAGCGGATATCCTAAGCTTTAAAATGACACCCAGTTATCTAACATGTGTTTTGGTAGTTTTGGGGGAACCAACCAAAACCTGCCAAGAATATTCAGCCTGTTAAAGATAGTCTGAAGATAATTGTGTTATAAAGTTCAAGAAAATTCTGTATAATTTCTGACTTGATACCCACTTTACTGTGATGGTTCACAAAGGAAGACTTGGTGCAAGGCGTGCTTTCATAGGATGGTGGCTTAACCTTTTGTTCAGATTTGCAAAAAGGAAGGAAATAGATTTACATCTTTATTCTGACTTGCTTCAGAAGATCAACTTTTATACCACCAAGGTCCACCTGGGTCTTAACTGAATAATATTGCAGCTTTTTATTTTGATTGTCTTTTTTGTTGTTTCGGGTTTTTTTCCAAGATTTTTAGCAGTTGTGTGGTCTGTTATCATTTGCACCAAATTTATATATTTAGCTTTCACTGTCCGAGTTCTGCATGATGTAAATGTTTACTAGTGAAGGGTACAGTAGACCCCACCCCACTTTTTTTCTTTCTTTTTTTTTTTTTTTAAATCAATTACCACAGTCATAACGTTTCATCATTCTCTTGTATATTTTAGGATATTCGACCCATCACATCAATCAATGGTTGCTATAGTCATGTTTATCACATGACACTGGGCCTAGTGATACAGCATAGCGAGACTGGGATTATTTATCTAGTAATTTCTTTTTAAATACTGATGTTTTATTCAGAAACCTTGCGTCCTTGACTTTTACTCATCATGACCGATTTCACGGCTCCTGTTTTACCAAAACGTGCTCTGTTAATGATTTGCCTCAGGGCGAAGCTTGTGTGGAGGAGGAAAAATACAAGGAGTGTTTCTCAGACAGGGATTTCAACTATGTATGAGAACATCATCCTTGAAGTTTTGAGGTTTGATATTTTGATGGCAATTACATAGGGATAAAAATTAATGTAGTAATTAAAGTCACAACATTTCCACACTTTTTGTGTTTATGTACAAAATTGATTAAAGAATTCAATCAGTGATAGGAACTGGTGTCATTTACTCTTATTTAAACTAGGAATATTCCTTATAATTGTTCTTTAACTATATTTACCATACTGGGTTTTAATCAATCTGTACATTTATATATAATGTATTTATATATTTTCTTCTTTTACTTTCGGCTTTTTACCGTTCTCGAGAGTCGCCACAGCGAATCATCTGATTCGCACATTTGATTTGGCGTCGGTTTTTACGTTGGATGACCTTCCTGTCCGGCTTCAGTGCATCGTGGTTGGGTTTTTTTAATTTTATTTAGCAAATTAAAAAAATAAGGAAATGAAGTAAGAATAGGGGGAAAGGTTAAGGAAAATGCCACAAAAACAAGTCTAATTATGCAAAAAATCCCAAAACAAAACCTCTAAATAAACAAAACAAACAACACAAAATGTCCCATGAAAACTAGTTACACTGTTGTGACGTCTGCATCTGCGTGTGTGCGCGCGCGCGTCTGTATGTGTGAACAGGGATCTCTCACTTTCTGCTGTTTAATTGGGACCAAGATCCCCCGTGATAACTGAAATCCGCGAAGTAGGATCATTGACGTATATGTATGTGTGTGTATATAATATAAATAAATACATATTCAATGCTATAAATGCTTATAATAATAATTAAACATTAAAAAATAATTCATGAGATATAAATACACACACACACAAAGACGCACGCACACATGCGCACCTCACAAAAATGTAGTTTTGATGCCAGATTTTGGGTTGTTTTTGGTTTTGTGTTGGGTTTTTTTATTTATTTGCATAATTGGCCTTGTTTTGTGGCATTTTCCTTAACCTTTTCTCCTTTTCTTCCTTAATTTCCTTATTTTTTAATTCTATGAATATTTATTCTTATTTAAAAAAAAACGAAGTAGCGAGGGATCCCTGTGTATGTGTAATATGTGTATATATGTATGTATGTATGTGTATATATGTATGTTTATATATAAAACAAAAATAAAAGGACAGGACAAAGACTTTCTATTGAAACTCCATTTATCACTACAGATCTGTTTCGAGGGGTGGTGAAACCATCCTCTCTCTTCAGGTGATTATAGAAGAACATTAATTCCTCTATAATCACCTGAAGAGAGAGGATGGTTTCACCACCCCTCGAAACAGATCTGTAGTGATAAATGGAGTTTCAATAGAAAGTCTTTGTCCTGTCCTTTTATTTTTATTGTTATTTGCTCTACCAAAAAGTATTGAGCACTCTCCTACGGAAGGATCAACTCAGAAAATCATATATATATATATATATATATATATATATATATATATATATATATATATATATAATTTTCATATATACAGTCAAAAATTGACACCCCCATTCATTAGTC